>KV751325.1:8477918-8540925 GCA_001698575.1 Mola mola
AATACAGTATATACTGTGGTCAAAAAAACTGACCTAAACCAGATGACTTTTAAACAACTGCCATAACAAATAATGTCTTAAAATTTCATTTCACAGTCCTTTGTTCAAAAGAGGCAGATATTGACTGACGTATACATGTCAGTGCCAATGAAACAGACAGAGAAGCAAAGGGTGGCTGAGGCAAAGTTGGCTGGCTAGTTTGGTGGTTGTACAGTGAGGTAAATGCAGGAAAAGAGACAGAGATAAAAGGACAGGGTAACAAAGAGCAGGAGGAGATGGGATATTAACAAAGGCAGGCAGATATTCAGTCAGGCCAACAAAGTGAGCGGGACGCTAACAGATAAGGAAGAAGAGAAGAGAAAAGGCTATATTCTAAGAACAGCGCTGACATACTGCCTTGTACTGTACTGTGTTTCAGTCTTTTACGCATCTTCCACTCACTAGACAAATGTTTGTGCTTTGCTGGGTCGGGGCTGATGTCCATTCAATTATAGCATCGCTCATGAAAGGCCCTCCACATGGCGCCTCCTTTTTCTGCCAAGGAATATGCTCTAAGGAAATAAAAAAGACCAAAAGTACATTGCACTGGAGGATGCACTAAAAAGATAGATATAAAGTGAGATGTGCATTTTCATAAATAAGATCCATCTCTAAACAGCTGAAAAAACACATGTACAAAAAGATATCCCAGAGCTCACCTAGATTTTGCAGGTGTGTGTTGATCCTCTTCAGCAAACGTGCCGGAAAAAGGTTTAACAGAATTTGAAAATGTTTTTTTTCTTAGTCTCTGCTGTCTGTCCTGACAAAGAAAGTGCAGCCTCAAGTCAGAACCACAAATCAACTGGATTCTGTTGCTATCCGATTGCTGCCTCTGAGCACTCCATCCATTTCGCAAAGATCAGGGTTATTGATGGACCAGCTCAAAAAGCGGTTTCCAAAGCCTTTATATTGCATTCAAAGGAACCAGAGTTTCCAACGGGCATGCTTTTTGGACTCTGTCTTGGACTTGCGTTTCGGGGTGGTTGTGAACACTTCATTGGAGTAAGGCAGAGCAGGACACTGTTGGCTGTCCAGAGGACAAAGTCTCTTCATCAGGGGCAGCAGCTTGTCCTCTTGCAGCTTGAAGTCCAGTTCGACGCTTAAACACAAACAAAAGAAGTAGATTTAAAATATTGGCATAATTCATTTCAGTATTACTTTACAATGGTTATGTTACAGAAACAGGTGCATTAATCTGAAAGTTTTTAAAGTTTGTTGGGCAACTCTGAAATGTATGACTTCATTTTTGATATATTTATTATGTCAGTTGTCTTCCAATGTCCATATGGAGGCTAGGAGGGAGTCAAACGAATCATATCCACCAACAGACACTCTGGCAGCACATCTCCCTTGCGACACATATCCACATTTCAGAGACTCCTCTGAGTAATAGGGTTTGCGTCATCTCTGTATTTTTTATGCATGCAGCCAAAGGGGCTTTTCCTGCATAGATCATTTTTGCACATAAAAAAAAGAGCCAGCACGTGGGTATCTCCTGACATCATACTTCCACATTTGCCAATATAATCCCAAACTGGTCATCATTGGTACCGCAGTTGAACTCTCTCAGATTAAATCTCTCGGGCCTGGGAGGAATGTGGCGCTTAATCCCATCCAAATGAAACCGTCGAGAGGCCAAACAGACACTGACTAACTGCTTGTATTCAAGCAAGGGATAAATGCATTATCATACACCATGTCCTTTCACTTTATTGTTATCGATTTGTAGTGCTGTTAATGTATTTATTCCAAGGCTGTGCCATAAATTTAAAAAGCATCATTGTGGGAACAAAAGAGAATGAATGATCTGCTATTTACCTACGCTAAAGTGGGAGTTCTAAAAACTATAATGAAATTATCTGTGGCCAATGCTCTGGGCATTTTTTAGGTTTTCTTGTAATCACTAGCATTGACAAATTGCATTTAAGAAAGTAGAACTACAATAGGCATAGCTCGTCCCTGTCATTCCAGGGGATCAAAAGTAAAAGGGAGAACTGTGGCTGCCGAAAACAGATGACACCTGACATCCATCCATCCATCCATTCTCTACCGTTTATCCTGTTAGGGGTCGCGGGGGGGCTGGAGCCTATCTCAGCATCTTCGGGCGAAGGTGGGGTACACGCTGGACAAGTCGCCAGGGTGTCATGGCAGGGCTGACATATAGAGACAAACAACCATCCACACTCACATTCACACCCCCAGTTTGCATGTTTTTGGACTGTGGGAAGAAGCCGGAGTACCCGAAGAGAACCCACACAGGCACAGGGAGAACATGCAAACTCTGCACAGAAATACATGTCAAGATCAAACTCGCTGCCCTCTGCTTGTCTGCAGGCACGCACATTAAGGTGCAAATTCTGTCCTGATCGGGGCGGGGGCCTTGGTGAGCAGTGTAACCAGTTTGCTGAAGGATGTGCTGCATTAAAAGTGACATAATGAATCCTGGGGGTGGGGGGGGCAGATGGACGGCTGCAAAGTAGTTTCTCAGACTGCTACTTAAATGAAAAGTAACACATGTAGCCTATAGGAGCACAGAGCTGTTGGGACACATTGAAAAGGGATTTAAGTGTGTTTTATGCTATCATAACAAACATCCTGTTGGACCTCACATTTTATATGCAATTGTTCTTTCTTGCACTTCAAATGAAAGCGAACATCCCACATGCTGAAGTATTTCTCTTGGTAGAACTACTGTTTCTCGCAGTATGTGCTGCACTTGTTTAACTATTATTAACATTTCATTGTATCCCGCTTATATTTCTATTTGCATCTTTTCTTTTGTGGTTGTACTTTATAACTGCAGGTTGAAAGATGATGAATGGACATAAAATAGTGCAGAACTGCACAGTGAGACAGTGAGTAGGCTCAGAAATTAAGCAATTAATCACTTCGTAGATCGCTGCGATTACTGTACGCTGTGGACCAGTGTGTCAGTGCGAAGCCACTGTACCATACATGTGGCACCAGGGAGCAGGTGCTCCAGCAAACAAAAGCCCTGTGTCTAAAGTCATCTCTGTAAATAGACTGAAGCAGCCGGAGACAGGGAAGCTTTTCTAGGCCACACAGCAAAGCAGATTAATAAGCTTTTTTTGCTCCGCAGTGTTAGTAGCTGTTGCTATGATCAGTGGCAAGCCATTTGTTTGTCTGTGGTGATAGTGTGCTGAACACTGTACAATAATTGTTGCTCCTGCGGTATTCTGCTGTTTCAGAAGTCCTTTAGCACTGCAAACTCTGTGCATGCGTGTGCATACCTGCTAGCTACATATTGTCTGTTCTTTCAACTACAGGCACCTCTTAATAATTTTTCCTCTTGTCATTTCCCGTTTAGCCATCCACAGTTCAAACTCCCCCTTTGACTGTTAGGCCCAGTATCATGGAATATCTTTAGAAAGACATTACAGGATGCAGTAGATTAAATCAGCCGAGAGTGACAGTTATTTCCTCCACTGACAGGCAACAGTTGGAGCAGAAATTTCCCACAACTTATGTAAATTAGATGCAGAATTTCTTCCCCTGTCATGTATACCAGACATAAAAGCCATCTCCACTGTCTATTACATGGCTTTCTGCTTCGCAGACATGCTGAGAAAGACCCTGTCTCATTAATGAGAACAAACAGAAAATCCTGACAATTGTTCACCAAAACAACCACAGCTCAGCAAGGGACACGGTCGCTAATTAGCTCCTTGCGTCTCGTTATATTGCATCTCCTTGAACTTATCTCTTTATCAAAGTCATATTTAGCTCCAGACTGGAAACACTACATTGCACACTTTGATTCAAATGCTGGTTCTTATTCAACTCCGATTGGTAGCAATAAAATCCTTTAATGCTTTCATCTGAATTAGTTTTCTAAACTCGGCTTCCCGCTGCACTCATTTAGTGTTGAGTCACGTGGAATTTGCAATTCCCTGTGACGTATTGTAAATCTTGTTCGAACAAGTATGAAGAGGTGGAAGTGGGTCTATTTGCATCTTGCAGTCTTCATCTTCAAATTTAATATTTTGGTGTCATTGAAGTTACCAAAAATAACTTTCTATAGAGCTATCCAGCAGATGATGATTAACATATTTTTTTTATTTGTCTCTAAGGGCCCTTTTGAAACGATTTATAGAACAGATGTTGTGCTGTGGATGAGGAGGGTTCTTGCACATACCAGTGTCTGTGTGTGTAATAGGAATATGCATACGTTCTGTTTTTGGGAATCAGCGTGCTCTTTTTCTTTCACCATTTAAATTTTAAGGAACTTGACCTTATTGGGCTATGGGCTCCAAAATTAGTGAAGTATATTTATCCTGATTCAAATTTGTTTGTCCTTTGTAAAAATTGAAAAGCAGCAGAAAACAGTGCCCGTTCTGCCATTAACTGATTGGGTCTATAGAGAGCTCTGTTAGTGACAGGCAGAGGAAAATATTTCCCGAGTTTTAAATGGTATTTTAACAGTTATTGAGTCATAATCACACTGGTGTTTTATTGCAGAAATCTACTCCATGTTATCATATACTTGGAATTACAATAGGGCTACATTAGAATATACCAATACTGGCTTTACTGCAATGAATTCATTAGGTGTGAGAGAGATGAAAACATACCTCGGCGAACCAAAATATACATTTTGATGATGCAGTTTCTCTATTATGTATGCTTCACTTCACTATGATTTTATAATGAGAGTATAACATTTATTTTGTTCCTTTGATGCATGACTGTATGTAAATTCAGCATGGTTTATCTCTCTGCAGGTTGAATGGAGCAAATGTTGGCATGAGGTGGTTTTTGGGCCTTTGGAAAATTAGTAGCCCTGGGGCCCATTGCATTGTACTTCACTGCAGCGTTACAAATATTTTCTGCACTGATATTACTGCAGTGCACATGGAAACCTCTGAAAGCATCAGTGTTATGATACCACCTAATTAGGTGCATCTCACTTTACTTGCATCAAAAAAGTAAAGTACTAGAGTTCCAATATTATGCATGTGTATGCATGTATGAGCACACATGGAATACACTATGTGAATAGTAGCAAAACTAGCGGCTGCTGGCTTTCTCTCTCCCGCTCTCAAATGAAATGAAATCAAAAGGAAAAGAGAATGAGAAAAGTGGACTAACACTTGCAATGTTTCTGTAAGTAATTAATCATTTAATAAACTAATCATTTTTTCTGGTAAAAGTAGGGCTTTGGTAGCTTTCGTTTCCTGCAGGCATTGTTGATACATTCCACATTATCAAGGCAATTTTGCAATGTTTTGGTCATGTTATGTGTTTCATCAACTGTTATCCGAACTTCAAAAGCTTACAATGGATTTCAATTTGAACTAGATTATACAAAATGTAGTCTAATTCTAAGCTTCAATGACGCTGACACTGTGCACCACTTTGTGCTGGGTATATGATTGGACACCTAAGACTAGGATTTGTTCGCAAGTGTCCCCTTCCTTAAATAATGCTTCAGGTAAGTGTTTCACTTAAGTTCAGAGGTTCGTATAGTGTAAAAGCTCACTCACAGCTGGAGCACATGAATGGCTTGGATGGGTGTGAAATGCGCATCAGCAAGCCCCAACGACAAAACATTAGTTCTCAGAAAGCATTTTGAGACAAATCCTGAGGATATGAAAAACAATTGAAATGGTTAAACAGAATTGAATAAAATAAAATAAAATAAACCCCCTACCGAGGTTTAGTTAGCTAGAAATCTCCCAGGTGGCTCACCACATCATGGGCAAATAAACCCGAATCTACATTAGTAGAAACCAGTAGAGAGAAATTATGGGTTTTTAAACATGGGCGAAAAGCAACTCTTTAAAGTATCCCCTTTTCCCTGTGTTTAATCAACAAGATTATGATAGTTACCACTCTTATTTAGCATCCATACACTCAGCCACTCTCTCCCTCGTTTCTCTCTAGTTGCCATTTGTATGCCCTATTTGTTGCAATGATGTATGAGATGCTGCAGTATGCAAAGGGTGGGTGAGACTGTCAGGCGAGGACAGAAGCTTGGATAAGACCCACAGATTGACTACCTGAACTCAGCAACTGCTTAAGTCCTAAATGTACTGGACATATATGAGATGCTGGACTCCTCTGAAATAAAAGGCTACATCCGAAGCTGCCAGTGTTGATTACAGCCAAAATCTGCAGATGCGCTCTTTAAACAGAAAGGCTTTATGAATAAATAAATTGAAAAGTAATATAAATATAAACAATTAAATAAGATGAAGTGAGAATGCAATATTTTCTTCACCCATTCATCCTTTTTGAGATTGTATTTTATGCTAAATAGAGCTAACTTCACTGTTTTTTCTTTCTAAATATATGTTAAGAGCTTAAATCCGTTAACAATTTGCATTCTTGACAGAGGCAACAAAGAGAGGGAATGATCAATAAACAACTATTTTGAAAAAATACACAGTTAAACGAAGCAACTTGTAAGAAGTTGATTCTTATTCCTGGCTCATCAAACACTGAAGCTTCGGCTTCATAACTTGGGCCAGGTACCAACCCGAAGTGTCAGTTTCCAAAGACCTGGAAATGAGACTTAATTTGGATTTACATATAAACTGTGTCCCGTCTTTTTAAGTGAACCTTTTGCTTTCCTGGAGCTCGTGTTTGATTTACCTCACTTTACTCTTATCATATCATACAGAGTTGTTGTTCAGCAAGGCGATGACTGCTGCCCTATCAGCAGTTTGAATCACTGGACTATTCGATGTTGGAATTTAAAAGGATGCTAGTGATCCAAACATCTGAAAAAAAAAAGAATAAACTATAAAGAAATGCCCTTTATTTTTTAAAGACCTCTTTCGTTCTCGAAATGTTTGTGCAGCTCTATTTTGTCAAAAAGCACTATTTGCAGAATTTAAGACTGTATTTAGGACAATTGTTTTGGCATATCCAGATAGGAGTGTGATAGAGTCCTATGCTACTTGCCTACTACAGCTCTGCTCTATTAAAAAAACTGCTAAAAGACATTTGGGAAAAACCTAAATAAACAAGTAATGATAGAGACTACAGAATAAATTCCACTTTATCAGTATTGATGGCGCATTTTCACTGTGACTTTATTACAATGCCTCATGCTTTGGTTTAGTGACAACAGATTACAGACACTTTTGGGACTTTTTTTCAATAAAGCCAAATTGCTTCATTGACATAAAGAGTTAGCACACTCTGCAGTGGGATTGTTGTGTTGCCACATTCACCTGCAGTAAAACATATTAAAACGATAGGCCCAATCACAGAATGACACAAAATGCCTTCACAGGCTCATGTGAACACTTATTCACATAATAGCTCTAAATATTCTTATATACCCTGATCGAAAACTACACTTACTTACAGTGCTGACTAAACCCATGAAAACAAATCCATGAAAAGACCTGTTTGATCAATAAGGACGCAAAACAACACACACACACCAGCATTGCAGTACTCTGGCTTTTAGATAAGAGAGCATCAGACTTAAAAAGGAACAAGCACTGGATATAAATTCTAAAATTCTCATTTTAAGCTTCACAAAGATAGGGGGATCTGAATTACTTACCATTCAATATTGTTGCCTCTCTTATGCTGCACCACATTTCAAGTACAAGGCTTATTAAGTTAATTTCCACGTTCATGGTTTGGTTACTATGGAAAGGACTTATTTAAATGGAGAATGAGGGCATGGTCATTCCTATGTCTGCAGTGTAACCGAATCTTTGCCGAGCCTCACAATCATTGTTTCTACTTTATTTTTTAAAAGCAAGAAATGGTAGAGAGAAATTATGGGAAATTATGGTTCTTAAAGAAGCCAATGAACTAGACATTTTCATGATAAAGACAAGTGGACATAAAAGCAAATGCGTTTTTCCTAGTCGTGCCACAAGAAAAACGGTGACTATAAGTAGACACTTGTGTTACTTTCCAAATTTAAGTTACTCTCAAAGACCCAGGTCCAGTTACAAGTAGTGTTGACTGAATGTTCAAAAAGTAAGGGAGGTTCTTTTCTCTTTCTATACAACATTGTGTCTTGTATAGTTAATCACTGAAGAATTGTGTCACTGAGATTAACCTTGAAGATTAAGTGTTCATTACCAGTGAGATCATAATGGATATTTTTCAGTTATCTCAATTCTGATGTCAATTACAGCTTTGCCATAAAAAGAAGGCTGACTTAGTTTTGTCTTCCTCTCCAATTTTCTGACTCAGTGAAGTCCTCGGGAGAAAGTTATAAAATAAGCACAAAGCAGACCATTTGGGAAAGGGATGCAGTGGAGACAATGACCCTAGAGATAATTGTTTTTGGGGCAGTTTGATGAGAGTTGGCCAATTCATAGTATAGAGACACTAACAGGGTGACAATATGTCTGGGTGAGCAATATGATTCTCACTGCCAACTTCTGCAGGAGTGTTCTGAAGAGCTTAAGGTGGGACAATAGGTTGGGGGTGAACAGTTTCAGTCTTTTCAGGTGAAATCCATCTGGTTTAGTAACATCATTAATCCCATGTCCAACAAGCATCTTCACAGATTGTTAGGCAGGCCAGGTCTGAAGTATCTCTTACTCAGGTTAGACACTGGGTCATCAGGAAAGCAACAGCCTGGAAATTCTCTCTGCCGATGCCTGTCTGTGTCTCTGATAGCAGAATCAGGTCAGGATGTGCAATGTCAGAGGAGTGAAAGCTGTTGTTGCTCTGCAGTGCTCTGATATGTTGCTGTGGTTTGGGAGAAATGTTGGTGGAGGGAAGTCTTTTGTTTCTATTTTTGCTTCTACCAAGACGAACATCATTCTAATGCTCCAGTGCTGATCCCCAAAAAAAGAAAAAAAGTCTTGCTCAGTTGGGCCAGTCGTGATTACTTATCACATGACACTGTGAAAATGAAGGAATTTCTCTTTTTGGTTGGGTTCTTACGGTTTTACAATTTTGCTTTTATCACCTGTATGAATTATGTATGTCTGATTATCTTAAATCACCATTGTTTATTATTCTCTAATATATATTGCTTATTTTTTCTTGTGTTGATGTGCATCAATTAAATTTGTTCCTGCATTCTACTTTATTCTCTCAAGCACTTACAAAGCACTTGCATTTGATGTCTTTAAAAGGTACCAAGGGCCCAGAGCTGATTCAAGGGGACCTTTCCTACTTTAGAAAGTTCATTAAAGAATGAAGGCCAAGCGAGGGCTAGGTAATGTTATTTAGGTTAATTACGTGAATTATTAACATGAACTATTTTATTAATTAACTATTTTCCACAGACACTGGCTGGCCAGTATCCACAATTTTCATTCTGGATGGATGGTTTTCACCCAAAAGTGGACAAGCCTGGTATATGAATGATCTGCAAAGGTGCTTTCCATTGTCAAGGAGTATAAAGGCATAAATAAACAACGCCTTCAAAAAGTTTTGTGTTTCATGGATAAATTATTTAAGAAGTGGAATCGTCCTGTGTCAGATATAGGTTTTAATTTGCATAATTATAATTAGTTGAGGAAACAACTTCAGGTTTCTCAGTTTGCCCCCCTCTGACCCTTTTGGTAACTACAAAAGTGCCATGAAAAAAATAAAAATTGGATGGATTTTCTGAAGTTGGTGGGCCACTTGCAATAACATTTTCATATTCTTTCTCTAAATATGTTACTTGATTGATTAATACAACACATAATGCTAGAACACTACTTTAGCTGTCAGAGCTGTGATATTTGAGCTGAATAATATTAATGGCCCGACATAAATGCCAAAAAGAAACCATCTTGCTATAGCTAAGCAGTCCATGACTCGACGGGGTGACATGACAGATGGGTGAGAGAACACATTTCACTGTAGGAGGGGATATAAGGTCAGATGCTTTGGAGACAGCAACTTTCATTAGAGCAAGAGTTGGCTGTTGATTTCATTTTTATGTCACATTCGCTTTTATCCTGTTGCTAGTTTGATATGTTGAGACTTGTATAATAGACTTTTCTTTGAATTTTGTTTGTCCCTTGGGATAAATTTTGAAATATGTGAAAATCAGTGAATGTGACACTTGTAATAGGCAACAATTCTACTTGTACAAGTGATTCTTGTGAGGAGTCCCGAATTTCTTGTTTGCCTGTAACAACTATGAAATGGATACCCATTTTTCAAGCTCAACAATGGCCTCGCAGCACAATGTGGGTCATCTTGACATAATGTGATAGTCAAGGGAGAAGAAGAAATATCTTTGAAAAAGGGTTGGAGAAATGTCCTTTTTTGCTTTACAAATGTCCACCGAGACAATGAAAGTTTCTGAATGTGTTTTCAATTTTTACAGTATTTTGGTATTCATCCAAAATAATGCCAAATGACAGCTGATTGATTTCGCGTCACTTATTATCTTCTCTAGCAAACCACTGCCTTCAGAACAGAAAAATAAGCAAGTTTGCATCTCAATTTTTTTGTGAGCGTTGGGGCTTTACAGTCCGCTCCTTCAAAGACAAGGTTGAGACGTCCTAATGTGCAATTTTTTTCTTTTCTGGTTTTGAGAGTATTTACCCACTGCTGTCTTTCTCCTCTTTCAGACAAAAATATAACAAGTGGCCTCAGCAGGAGAGTCGCTTGGAGTAAAATGACAAATGACACAAGGTCAAAGCTTCTGTAGGTTTCCCACCTGCTTCAGAGCCGTTTTTGTGTGTATTTTGACAAAAATACGGTACAAGGTCATTTTGACATGACAGACAAAAATAGAAATAGGGGATTTTAGGTCTGTTAGTAAAACTCTTGTAATATTTTATAAATTCTAGGTGCTCCAGTGTAAGACAGAACTGTATTTCCTAACAACCTTTCCCACTAATGTGTATGATTACTTATTCATTACAATGAGACTATACTCTCCCTTGAGAAAAATGTGCAAATAGTATCAAAGGTACTTTTTCATCTTCCATTATAGCAAAGCATGCTTTGTTGCATAATAAACATACATGCAGCGTTAGTAGGTAGAGGTACATTTACCTCTTCCCCAAATTCTTGCCGCATCTCTATTTTTTGCTATTTTGTGTTGCTCACAAACAAAGGATCGCATTTTCTGTACAGAAAAAGCAGCACTGCACCAAACATCTCCCGTCACATTGCTTTCCATCAAACAAAATTATCATACAGAAAAACAGCATTTAATGAGGAATTAATGACATGCTGGCAGTGAAAAGGACCCACCTGTAAATAATGCATGCGCTGTTTCGACAAGTGTCACAATTTGCTGTGTCTTGTCCTGTTCGGTATGAGAGCCTAAGAGCAGAGGGAAGAAAAAATACATGTGATAGCTGGTGACAAGCTTCAGCTTCATATCCCAAACACCAGTGGGCATCAGCTATATCAGCAAGATTTGTTCAGCTTGATTTTCAACCCTTGTTGTTTAGTCACAACTTATGAAAATGTAGCAGAAAGCTCTGATCCCACAGTTCTCCCAGATTTGGTGAACAAGGTGTATAGACCGGATGATTTTATATAATAGGATTACCTTGTCTTGCCATGACTTTTTTTTCAAATACATTTAGGTGCATGAGTGAGTATATGGACAGTAACAAATCGTTGATGTTTTGTGAGGGTAGACTTTCAACTTTAATTTGAGAGGTATCAAAGGCATTATGTTAACCCTTTAGGAATTACAGCCATTTCAAACAAAGTCCCCCATTTTCAGAGGATCAAAAGTAATTGGACATTTTAATGACAAATGGTTTCACGGCCAGTTGTGGTCTCTTCCCTCATTTTTCCATTTTTTCCATTTCGACAGATCAAGCAGATAAAGGATCTGGAGTTCATTCCAAATGTTCAGTGAGCCAAAGTGGTGTTGATGCAAGTGAAGAAGACCACATTGGCTTGAAAAAGAACTAAATAAATCTTTCAGATAGATATCAGTACCATAAAGGTGCATTCTCTAAAAGAAGGAATTCACCAACACCTCAGCAACGTCATAAGGTGTGGAAGACAGATGACAACTAAAGTGGTTGATGGAAGAATTATTCTCTTCATTAACAAAAACATTTTCATAACATCCAGTAGAGTCAAGAACACCCTCGAGGAGGTAGATGTATAATTTTCAGACTACAATCAACAGACCAATATGAACTTGTATCCAAAAGATGGAAAGAGAAAAGTGTGAAAAGGAAAGGAAAAGGGAAAGGAAAAACTAATGATCTGAAGCATACTACACTATTATGCAAACATGTTGGATGAATTCTGAGGTGTAAACTGCTCACAGTCATCAAAATGCTGCAAAAGCGATAGGTTGGTGCTTTATGGTGCAGATGGATAATGACCCAAAATATATTGCAAAAGGAACCCAATATCTTCTTAAGGCTAATAATTACAAAAAAATCTTCAGTTGCCAAGTCAATCACCTTTCCACTTAAGAGAGCAGCTTTTTGATTACCGAAGACAAAACGGATGGCAAAAAGACCTACAAACAAGCAACACCAGAAAGCAGCTGCAGTTAAGGCCTGGCAAAGCATCTTAAGGAAGGAAACTCAAAATATTTGATGATATCCATGTGTTCCAGACAAAGTATTAAAAATAATGTTTATATATTTATTATTATTTTGGTTTGTACAATTACCTGAAAATGGTGTACTTTGTGTAAAGATGACTATATCCTAAATGGTTAGTAAAATAGTCTTAACTCTAAAGCTGAAAGTCTAGAGTTCAACTTCTTTTTTTTAAAATCCACTGTTGTGTTGTACAGAGGCTAAATAAAAAAAAGTTGTGACACCGTCCAAATACTTGTAGACCTAACTGTATGCTCTGTTTCTATTCTAAAGGCAATTGGAATAGACAGTAACTAACTGCTGCATGAATCATGGAATGAAATAAAAAATCAATGTCTTTTACGTTCTGCTCTTTACTGTAGCTCTTTTAGACTTCTCATCCAACTCAATTTCCTGCAATTACAATGAGCATTGTGAATTTACAAAAGCAATCAACAAGACAGATTTTCACTGTTCTGTTTATTGCATAGGTACTTCGCCTCAACGGTGTGCTGTCTTTACTGAATAAGTGCTGCACTTTATTAGGTTAAAATTTAAGAATTTAACTGAAGCCATCTCTTGGAGGCCTATTTATACAGTAAATATGTCAGAAAAGGACACCAAATAAAGAATTGCTTATGTTAGTTGTAATAGTCATCATCTCTCATATTGCCAGTTTTTTCCTTTGTATTTCTTCATTTGAGTTACATAAGCATGCAGGTGCGCATATTGTTAATTGTGCTCAATTTCACTGCATGCAAAGGCAGGCTACAGTGTTACAGGGATGGCGGGAGGGGCTGGGCTGGAGCTGCTCATGGAATTTCTTGCTATTTTGCCCGTTGACAGTGGGGGTGGGGGGGTTGGACCTCAACTGTTCAGCGTGACATGAGAGGTGACCTCGAAGTCAGCAGCGAAGACATATCAGCCTCGATGTGGATCGAAAATGCTGATGGGAGCTCAAGGTCAGCAAGTTCATCTATCTTGCCCTGTTTTCAAATGAAGTCTATTTAACAGCTGTGCACCAAGACAGTAGCTCAGTGTGCCAGCAAGGTCCACATGATTTCTATGCCGTTGCCAGGCTTCTTATTTATTATTCTTGTTGTTTAAAGAGCTTCACTCTGATAATCAAATTAACCTAAATTCATAATCATTGTTTAGTCAGCACACTTATTTTTCCAGTTTAGGATAAAATGTTCATAACCAAATATTGAGGCACTGTAAAAAGCACAGAAAGTCACAGAAAAGATTCATGGGTGCTTCCTGGAGGGGGAAAAAACAGATTCAGTGCTGTGTTGTTTGACCATGTCAGCTGTCCTGATACATGTCCTGCCCTTGTCATCCCTGTTTCAATGTCCACACCCCCTGCACACTGTATGTGCCTACTGTTTTGCTTGCTTAAGCAATACACTTTCTATTTTATTGATTAAATGTGAACAAAAGTGACAATCCGTGCAGGCCACTTTGCCCTGTGTGGAATTCTATTTTACATATGGAGTAAACGCTGTGTTCCATCTTATATCATAAACATTCAAACACATTTACTGGTTAATAATGATATACCTTAACTTGCACTAAAGAGACCCACATATTTTAATAATTGTGAGCTTTTTAAATTCTATCAACGCATACCTCGATTAAACTCAATGGTAAATTGCTATAGATGAAGGTGTACTAGAAAGTAGTGTGTGTAACTGATTTTTCACTTAGTCATCATACCTACAATAGTCATAACAGTCTGCATTAAAACAGGACAGGCTTTTATGATATATTTTGTAACTGAGTAAGAAATTCAAGCAAATGTCATTTTAAATAACAGGTATGTGATTCACCAGTGCTTAAAATGCATGTAAATATTAGGTGTGTGTGTGTGTGTGTGCGTTATTTAATCAAAATTGAGTGGATGACAAACACACAACATGTATCACTGCGAGTTCCTGTTGGACATTTGCAGAAATATTTTTTTCAGGTTTGAGAGATAGCCAGAAAATAAAAGAAAAAAAGAAAAATCAGTGTATGATATTTTGTAATAGTAACTCCATAGAAGAAATACATTTTCCTACAAACACCATGCTCATATCCTTGCTAAAAGCTGTTTTTTTTTTAATCACCGGTCACAATGTTTTTTCCTGCCGGCAACAGACATTTTGGTTATTCTTGACGTATATGATGTGTATGTGTATGATGTGTATGTGTATGTGTATTTGGAAAAAGACTCTGAAAGGCAGATTTTCTATCCAGCAACTGCACACCTCTAATAATGATGACTGAACACAACACTACACCAGGCACAGTTTTGTGGAGATAAAAGGCAAAGTGTCATTTGGTTGCACTAATTGGGCCTTTAAACCACAGTTTCACACTAGGGTGTCTTGTTCCCCACTGGATATGGACAACATTAAAACACAATTTGCTTTGTGTTGCTATGGGTTTTAGAGATTGAATACTTAGAATGGAATTGGTTTAAAACTCTGGCAGTGGACAAGGCTTGCAGACTTTATGGAGCTATTTAGTGTATTTCCCTCTTTACAGGTATTGCTCCAATTAAATATGACACATGGAATATGAACATTGTTGGGGTCACATTTGCTCTTGCATTAAAATCACACAGCAAGAGAAATAAATGATTGTGGAGTTACATTCGTCAATGGTTTCGTCAAGGGTATCCTGGGTTGTCTGAAATTTGCACTTGGCTACTGAACTAAAGCACCGGTATTTGATGACCCAATGTGTGATGTGTGATGTGTGATGTGTGATAATACTAAAAAAGTATCAACACAAGCAGTCAGAAAAACATACAGCTTTAGAACAAATCTTTAGGTTATAGTCAAACATGTCTGAAGGAAAAAATAATGGAAAACTGGCACATTGTAAATATAAATTTTCTTGTTTAAATTAAACCAAATGTACCTGCTGCACTTCTTGCACACAGTTTGTGTTTTACACAAATTCTTTTTAAAAAAAAGAAAAAGCTAACGTTAAAGGTCAAATACAATGACACATTCAGATTCCCAAATTTGTAGTTGTGTAAGTGTAGTTCTCAATCACAGGCCAAGTAATCTGCAGGTTTTGAATAAACACTGCACTACTTTTATTTTAAGCCAAAATTAGCCATCAAATTGATAATGTGACTAATATATGGCTGTTTATAACCAGTTTATCTGTTTGCTTACATTGATTACCCTCAAATTCCCTAGTATTGATGTTGTTGTGTTTTAAGATCTTAGCAATTACGTTGGTGACAATGTTGTCATACCCAATATATAATGTCCAAAGCTTTGGAATTTTCACAGCATGCTGTGAAAGGTGCTTGCATGTAAAGTATATTTGGTTGCATGTAAATCTGCACTGTAATGCTTCCTTACTCACCCTTCTCTCTGTGCTTCACCTTTCTCCAGCTCCTGAATAACTCCTAGTAGGACCTTGATGGTCTCCTGGCTTGAGCCGATGAGATTTTCCATGGCCTGCAGCTGTGCTTTGATATCCTTCTCTCCAGATAAGGGCATTATCTGCTGGCTGCTGCCCATGCCTCGGGCTCCCGTGTCTGGTGGAGGAAAGCCCTCGTCAACCCCAACTGTTTGCTGGAGTTTAGAGGAAGCTGATGCATGCCTCGTTCGAAACTGCCCTTGTGACTGTACAGAACATTTGGCACTATGGGGAAGCGTCTGTGACTGCTGTTCATTTAGCTGTGTGTCCTTTTTCCATTTACAGCTTGCAGATGGGCTTCCCAGAGACTCAACTTGTGTCAAAGAGTTCCACGCAACAGGACCAGTGCCCTTCGACTTGTAATGTGAGCCACCCGGCTGGGGTTTTGTAAAAGTGCCAGTGTCCTCCCCTTCTTTGGGTAATCCTTTGCGTTTGGTTCTTGTCCCACAGACCTTGTTTTCTGCTTCTCTTTTGGAAGGTGAGCCATCTGGATGGCACTGCTCTGAGAAATGTGAAGAGTCTGGATAAGAGGGTCCATCGACGCAATTGACACTGGAAAGAAAATCCTCGGTATCACTGCTGTCATCAGTGTGGTGAAGCAGGGCTCTCGTCTGCCCCACAATCTTTCCCTTGTACTTAGAGGAATCCTTAATAGGTTCTCCATCCTCTTCTCCTACCTTTATATCACTCAAAAAACCATTGTTTTGTCCCCTGTAATCTTCCACCAAAGCAGTGTGTTTAAATGTATGCCCTTTTTTCCTCTCAAAAGGGAAAGTCTTGTATCGCTTGGTAAGATCAGGTGAGGTCTGGACACCAGTGCTCTTTGTCACGTTTGGAATAGATCGTCTCGCAGGCATGGTCATGTATTTCCTCTGAGTCACTTTACAGGAAATGGATCTGGAGCGTCGTCTCCGATGCTCATTCTGAGCGTCACAGATATCCTTAAAACGCACTTGTAATGCCTTGTTTCTCTTCTTCACCTGTTGCTTGCCCGATTCTGCTCCAGACTGTGCGTTGAGTATCTGTGACTGGCCTGTTTCTGAATCTGAATCGTCTGAATTTGACAGGACAATGCATGTAGTGTCTTCTTTGCTTACCATATTTCCTGAGAAGAGAAAAATATCTATATTACTACATGGTCCAGAGAGTATCCGGTAAATCAATATGATGTCAGTATGATGTTGATGAAGAGTGAAGAAGCTTATGGGACATGACTTTACATTTTGGCAACATATTTTAAATCCCAGTTAAATCTAACAGCACACATTGAGAAAGTAAAATGTATAAAACTCCACTACACAATAAAAAAAAGTGTCCATTTGCAACTGGGTGAGAATAGTGAGAAGGTAGCAGATATGCTATAGCAGACTTTCCACTGGGATACATGAGTTTGACTCCAATCATATGCCAAAGATTTCCCAATTGTTTCAAGTAATTTACTTAGCTTTTTCAGTTTTTAGTTGCAGTTTGATTAGGGCTATGTTACTTTATGTTATGAAGTTTAGAATGGCAAGACAATTAATAACTGTAATATCTTCATACACATGGTTGCAATGCAGACGCAGTCAGACAGAAAGGTTAATAAGAACAGAGCATTTAAGACACTTTTAGTTGAAAATAGAAATTAAAGAGTAAACTCAAAAAGTAAAAAGCAAAAATAATAATGATATTATTAATAATATTTTGATAAAGGAAATGTTTGACAAGCTGAATGCTTTTTCATCTGGCGCCACAGATGCTTCAGCATGGTGTGCACACCTGCAGCTGTGGAGACATTTGCTGTAATTTTCAATTATAATAACTTCACACAAGGCTCAGAGAGAACAACTACTAAATTCAATGTCAGCCTTTGCATTTTAACAGAACTGTATCGGGACTTAAAATCATCAGGCCGCCAGAAGAATGTGAGAGAGATAAGCCATTTGGCAGGGCTGCCCATAAGTAGGTATAAAGGGGAAAGTTTCTGGGGGTCCAGCCTGTATGTGGACCCGTGAAGACCACCAGTAATCATACTTATCCCATCAGATAATCAATGATTACCAATATTACCATATCATCTTTTTCAGAACATCGAGTGCACCATGACCATGTGACCTGAGAGAAGCGTAAGAAAGAAAAAAAAGAGGTGGCCAACGTTTTTGACTCAAATTATAGACATATCATCATTACAAAACCCTTAAACTCAGTTATCTAAAGTTAATGTCGTTCAGTGTTTTGAAAAGATGAGCAAATGTTTGTCTCCTTTCCACGACATAGTCTGTTGGCTGTGCCAAGAAAGGCTGGGAATCTTATTAACCTTTGTTCCGCTACCATCCTCAGAGAAAAAGGAAGCTGCTTTTTTGCCGACATTATGACATTATAGGTTGATCAGGTTACAGTTACACTGAGTTCAAGGGGGCATAGGCATGTTAATGTATTTACTTACTGTTGATGATAAGATTTCTTCGCTTAAAAACTCAGCATTAAATACAGTTACTGAAAAATTTGTTGCAATTATTCATACATACTTAATAATGTTAGCAAATACTCATGTTGCCCTAAATGATACTAAATAAGGACATGTTCAAAGACATAACAAAAATAAAGTAGGTGCATGAAACTTCCAGTACAATCAAAATCTCAGCTGAAATCTTCATTGTGCAGGTGAAAGCAGTTTAAATTTTGTTTCAAAAATGTAAATATCATCTTTTCAAATCAACACATCATTGTCGGGGCTTATATGGGGCAGTCTGGGTGGTATGCAGAGGTGATATGACAGAACGCTCATTACAAACATACCAAATTTGAGACTTGCATGGCCTGCAGCTGGTGCTTTTACTGCACAGCTCACTGCTAACTCTGCCAGCATTTGCAAAGAATGTGCCTTCATCATTGAGAAATTCTCTTCATTGACTGGTTTCTTACATGCATCCGTCCGTCAAACTAGAAGCACATGTTTTGGTGTCGCTTGTTGTGTTGTCACAGTTGAGATGCCAAAACACATCAAGTATTTGCAAGTGATGCTAATATGGGCGCTAATTCCGCTGGTCTATTCAAGAGATGTTTGTATGTGTGACAATGTGACAATTTAGGTACAGTATGGCCGAGGCTGTTATTGCTCTCCCATAGATGTACTCATAAATGATAACTTTGGCTTTAGATTTGCTGATGCATTATGACACATTAATGTTATGTAATTTCATGTGTCTGGATGTAAGTGTTAAGGCCCCAACTGATTTTAAATGTAAAGTCTATTTTGACACACATACATCGTCGACAGATAATATTCAACTTTACATTAGGGGAATGTTCCAACTCAAATAAGAGATTTCATGTGGCAGCTCGTTTCACCATTCTTCATATCATAATTACATCTGAATTGCTGAGCTCCTGTTCTCTGCTCTACACTGATAGACTCCAGCGCACTCACTGCTATCCTTAAGTTTCCGCCCACTTATGTCTATCTCCTTATCCATGCTACATGACATTACCTATTAGACACTCCTGTAAGTTTCTGGGTTTAAATTTCTAAGGAGTTCTTTCCCCACAATGGTTCGAGTTGTTTTGTTAAAGAAAATTTGTGGGCTAGATGCTGTGGCCACTAGCCAAGAGATTGAATGTTTGTGGTTTAAGGATCTCCAGCAGAGGAAATGACCATACCCCAGCTGTAACCCATACATATGGATGCTACACAACAACAGTTTTTAGCCTGGTCCTCCTGTAAACACCTGTAGCCTTCCATTCCCTATAGTGGAGAATTTAATATTCTTACAAGTAGCAGTAGGAAGTTTAGGTCCACATACACAGGACACAGCATACCCACAGAGCTCAAAGCCCACTGAGGCATTATAATAATGTGATTTGGGGCTACACACTGTAAATAAAATTGACTTTGCTTGACTCGCCATTTTCCATTGTGGTAAGCAGAGAGACAAGCTCAGAGTCAAATAAAACACAAAATATAAATTCTGTTTATACTCACGTCATAAATCTTTTCTTTTTTTCACACTTTTGAATTGACTTACTGAACTGACATTAAACTTTAATCTTTACAGATGATTCTGTAATTTAAATTAGGGCTGCAAAACTTTAAATACCAAACATCTCACAAAGACATCTTCAACTTAACCTGAATGTGATATAGGCAACATATCATATCAAGTTCATTAAAATTTGTACTAATATGCTTGTTCTAGATTAGATACCACCATCATAAAAAAAACAAAACAAAACATCTCTCTGGTATTGTATTGGTCCCTCTCATGCTGCCAAAAGAGTTCTAAGTTTTCAGGACATGAACATGGGACTTGCTCACATTTGACTGTGGTATGAGTAGCTTTCACATCTGTAAAGGCACCATGATCGTTTAAAGTGACATACAGGTTTTATAGCATTATCTGCTGCATTCCAGGTGCTTTTTATGGGGACATCCATCCATGTGCATCCAAAAAAACACGCCTTGGTTCTAACTTTTTTGATCCAAACATTAAATTGTAAAATAGTTTACATTTAAGAATACCAATAAAGTTGATCAATTTAATTATTACGCACCTTGTCTTTGTACTGTATTCAATCGAATACAATAATTAGTAGGTGGAAAATTAAATTTTACACACACAATGAAAGTACAGTATTTCATTGCACTCAATATCACTTGCACATCAAGGTCAATAAGCAACAATTTCCCATTTGTAAGAATGGAGGTGTTGTAATTTTCGAACAACTGTTGGAGCATGTTTACGACTCATTATAACTGATGAGAAATGTGAGGCTTTCATCACAAATTATTAATTTAATATTAGAGCGTCAATAAAATTATAACTTCTTACATTAATAAATGTATAATTATGTTGAGCTTGAATTGATGTGTTTTGTTACTGTCAGATTAATAATTCACTAATCATTAACATAATTTGAGTTAGCTACAGCAGAGTCCTGCATTGCACCAGTTTTGACAACCCGCACCCACCCAGATCCAATAATTTAAGTCCTGCGAGGCGACATTGTGGGCCATGATTAAACACAGGTTTTGAGAATTGTGTTTGTGGAAAAGTACGTCTCAGTTGCGGCAGAATGTTGTTCAGCTTTCAACACGTTTCCTCAGGAAAAAAATGCATATCTTACTGCTATCAAATGCTAACACTTTATGGCAGTTTTTACAAGCAGCAACGACACTGACAACATTATTGACATAGTCTGTTATCACAGAAGACTTCTCCCAAATGTCCAACTTGGCATTCAATGGTGTAATGTATTATCCACAATGTGATATTGCCCATGGGCTTTTTCCATTTTCATAAAACTAATTGTGAGCCATACTGTATTGCTGTCGTATCAATGATTCTTTGGCCAGATTTGGCTGCATTTAGTTGAATTTTACCTTTGCCTGTAACCGTTAACTTATATAAACATTTTGTTAAGCACTACACAAAAGTTTTGAGGATTACCCCCCCCCCCCGGGTAAAGGACTCTAATCTACACTTTATATGTTTGATTTATTTAGCCAATTGGTTGTTTATATTCATTATTTTTTAACGCATGTAATTTAGGGATAATTTCAAATGGCATTGCATGAATTTCGGATTAAAAACAATGTACTGTTAGTCCCTTGCTATGTTCTTAAGGTATTTAGGATAACATGAGGAATATTGCATTATATGTATGTCTCATCTGTGGTAAAACACAATGCTTAGCCTGAGCCTAAAATATTTCAAGTAGTACAAGGGAATGAAATTATGTCAGATATGGTTGACAGGGAACATCAGAAAGAGCTGGTTAATCATATCATATGACAAGATAGCATGCAACAAATAAACTTCAACAAATCATTTATTACCAAGCAAAAGCAAGCTCTTCATAGTGCCGTGGCTTCTCTGAAAGTAATCATACTTTATCATCCAGAGACACTGTAAATCCATCAGTGTGATTGCTCTGGTGGGGACACTTGCACTGAACAGACATTTCCTTACTGTCAGCTTCACAACTCCAATGAACTTCGTAAAAGGAAATGAATGGTGGATTAGTTTACTGTTTGTTCATGGTTTGCAGTTTATTTGCATTTGCATGGATACCAGTGCTGTAATGACTACCCAGACTAACCCCGAGTATTATGAAATGGGCACACGTTGTTATTGAAATCAAAACTGTCAAGTGGCTCTCCGTCTTTTAGTACATATGGGCGCTTGTATGCGCTGTATATTTGATCGTTTGAATATCAGCGTGCGGTCCCTGTTGTTGCATTTGCCTGCGTCCTAAGGAGTACACACACACAGAACAGCAGACAAGGCCGGATAATAAAAAGCAAGAGGCTGTGTTGCTTAGGTCTTGTGCCACATCTTTCACCCTGCAGTCTATCCACCGCATCCTTTAAAACTTCAGTTGGTGCCATGTATTGAAAGCCAAAAGACAAAAAATATATCAGAAACTAGCTCAGCTTCATATACACAAACATTATGGTATGCTGTGTCATGCATTCACACACAGTTGACTTTGAGTTGGGGTAGATGAATTCTATGATATTTGTTCTAAAACATAGCTTAGCATGCACTTTCATTTTAAGGTAGGGTGTTGTGTCAGAAGCGGTTCCACAGATACAAAGAATTAGTTTGAGGCTGATTCCAATGGGATCACACTATTTCACAGTCAGAAATACCCATCTAACACCACTGAAAAGATAATGACATCTGCAGGAAGTCTCCTCTAAGAACATACAATTTCTAATGCAGTCATGTAAGGCAAGTAAAGTAGCTAAATGGTAATTCACACAAAGGGAATCAAGTAAAGCTCTTCACAGGCTTATTATTGCTTATTGCTGGATTTCAGATACACAGAGAGAGTGAGAGCCAAGCTGACAGTGAGGCTGATGTGACACACGGATATATTCAGATGGCTTGAATCTCCGCTCCCTCTTCTTTCTCCTCTTCCTCCTCTCAAAGCGAGCTATATCTCTGCTAATGACCTGAGGTCCTTCCCTGATTTGGCCTCAGCTATCCAAAGGATTATGAATAATGCATTGACTCTAAAATTGCAAAAGTAATCCTCTGAAATCTCCTTATGTACCCTGGCAGCCAATGTTGTCTGTTCCAATTGCCCTTCAGTTCTTCATGCTGAACAGCCTCATGTATGAGAAAGAAAACACCTTTAGCTACATTATCATGATGGACTTATCACGACCAGAGTGTTTGTAAAGTGTGAGTGTGTATGTGTGTGTGTATGTGAGTGTGGGAGAGGGGGGTCCATATTCCTTGCAATAGCAGTAATACAACACTGCTGACTCATGATTTATTAGAGAAAAAGACAGCTTTGCTTGCCTCACACCCTTGTTAGCCTTAGTCGACGGCATATACACAAAAGTGCATGTGGGATATTTAAATGGGATAACTCTTTCCAGCCACTCTCATTAATGGTTAGGTAATGTAATTATCCTTGTCTCCCACTCCTCAAACAAAGTAAGCTTGCACTGCACTGTCAATAGTGTATCATAAATATGACATGGTTTTCTTTTAGTGCTGCAGCTAAACATTTTAGCAATAAGTGCTAAAACG
Organism: Mola mola; assembly: GCA_001698575.1. NCBI lineage: Eukaryota > Metazoa > Chordata > Actinopteri > Tetraodontiformes > Molidae > Mola > Mola mola. Next base: position 8,501,362 of record KV751325.1, read on the forward strand.
AGGTTGTGTTACAGAGTCACTGTTTTACTCTTCATTACAATGAAATGAGGCAATGCTCATCACTCCCTTTTGCATTGTACCTATTTTACATGAGGATTGTTTTCTCATTATATGGTAGTTACATTGTGCTGATAGCTGTGCTTTCATAAGGACATCATGGAGGGCAAAATACCACCACTTTTGTCCATTCCAGAAGATTTGTGTGTGTGCCTGTGTTCTAAACCACATGCATTTTAATAGTACAGTGCAATGTGGTTCCTGCACATTCTGCTTTGCAGTAATCTTCCAGTCAATCCACCATCAAGCTCTTCCTCCTGCAACAGAATAAGCTCCTTTGGTCCAAGATTTTTATAGTGTCTTTTTTTTAATTTTTGAAAACCATCCCAGGCGGTTTCAGAGCTTCAGAGTTGCACACATGCAACGATTCAGATACAAGCACACGGACTATTTTATTCCAGCTGACGTCCAGAGCTTCCGGGATCTACCTGGGCGGACGGTTACACCTGTGAAAGTTTGCTTTATGACATTGGCTTAAAAGATTTATCACTGAGCAGCGCTTTCTGTTATGCGGAAGAGTTGAAGGTTTTAAAAAGCTCCCATCCCTCTATCTTATCTCTGGGATGAGCGCACTGGCTGTGAAATGGATCCTTGGGATGAGTAGGACTGGAAAGACTGACACACAGAAGAGCATTTTTTTTGTGTGTGTGGTTTACCTGCTTCTGTTAGTGTGGGTTTCTTGTGTAAAATAATAGAGAGGACAGTTTCAACCTTTAACACAAGAGCTTACATCCACACATCTACACCCTGATGATTTCAATGATTTGTAATATTATGGGCTGTGAGCTCAAACAACACGACTAATTCTAATATAATTGAAAAGGTGATGTTTTTAATGGAAAAAAAATGCTGAGATAGACACGTTCCAATGTGTTTAGCATCTTGCAGCTGTAGCCCCTCTGTGTTTCCTGTAAATACAGGTAGCCAAGGAATGACGTATAGAGAATAGAGGGAGCAAATTTAAGCGCAGCTCTCTCTGTGATGCGGTACCCTAGAGCTTCACAGATCACATATGTCATCAGTCATAATAAGTCTGAATTCACCTCTCATCAACATCAGTCTTAAGGAGCTAATAGTCCAAGCCACTTAATATAATAGGTGTTTTTTCAATCGATCAGCATTACGTTAGTGTTTTGCAGTACAATATGTGTCTATTAGTGAGTATTCCTCAATATTCTTCACTATTGAGTCTGGACAATTCGCAAGTGCCACAAACTTAATAATCATCCTCTGCCTCATCAGATAATACTGCATATCTGTCAAAGGCTGCAAAGACACACATTATCATAGGTGTATAATCAAAGCTGAATTACATCAGCGTTCAATCTCATTTTAAATTGAGATGAAGGAACACCCTTTGACGTATTCTCCTTATTAGTCATTAAACCTTCCAGTGCTTGGATGCAGAAATACCCCCTCCCTAATTGATTCATATCTAATGCACATGCAGGGATCATACACGTGATTACATGACAAACCTAAGACTTTTAACAGTATTTTATCCTAAATCATGCTTTCTTCACTTTGATTCAATGAAGAATTTTAAAAGGCACATGAGATGAATGATGAATATTTGTGCAACTCTAAAAAAAGAGGTAACGTAACTCTTACCTTGAAAAACAGATCACAGGCGCAAAGGACAAGAAAGCACAAATTCCCTGAAGAGCCAGTGTTCATCCATGTATTCAGTGGGTGCCTGGGCACCGGCCAGCCACTGGACCAGCTCTCACAGGCTGCAGGAGGACACAGAGAGAGGCAGCCGGTGCAGTGACAGCTGGAGTAGTTGTGACACATCCAGAAAAGATTCAGGTTATCAGAATTGAAAAGGGAAAAATGCAGAAAGACAATGCCTAAAAACCTCATCAGGTCCTTTCTGATATCCCTGTCCTGCCTTTTACTCTGTTCTCTCCCCAGATTCTCCTGTGTGCACCTCATTCAAGCATCACTCAATCGCTCTTGTTTCTGCACTCACCGGGAACAGGCACTCACACATGCAGCGGAGATCTCCATCTCGCGGTGCTGCTGCTGCTGCTGCAATCCCTGTGCATTCGTGATTGAGCGTATGTGTGTCTGCGTGTATGTGTATGTGGGAAAGGCAGAGAAAGGGTGGGCTGGTGGGTGGATGAGTGTGTGGATATGGCAAAAGGAAGGAAGGAGGAGAAGTAGGAGGGATGAGGGCTAGGGAAAAGTCCAGAGTCGCTGAGCTGCTTCATCGGCAAAGACCCTCTTTAACTTGTCCTCCACAGGCAGTTGACACTGAGCTGTTATATAATCTGAAGAGCTTCGAGAGGCAGCAGAGAGGAGGGAGCCGTGAAATAATAAAGCATTGTGCTTTTAATTGGATGTCTCCTGCAGCCCATTACCTTCATACATCTTACACATTGTTTATGAGAGGTGGAAAAACAAAGGGGGGAGGGGGGCAGAAGAGGCAACAAGGTGACAGGGCAGCATTGTTGATGAGAATATGAGACGAAGGAGAAAATAAAATGATGAGAGGGAGAAATGGAGATGAGACACAGATGGGAATAATTTCACTGCAAAAGGGGAAATACTAATTTTGTAGAAGTCTTAAAAGCCTTAGATTTCACTCATTTCTTTCAAGTTCATAAGTAAATCATTTCTAAAGTTGTCTTGTTGGAATGGATATATTAATATGAACACTTTTATGTGTAATGCCAGCCAAGGTCTGCAATAAAGCAACATTTCTTGAAGGGAGGAGTGCAAGTTTACACAAGGGATTTTGATCTCACTCTGTTAATTTATGGGCATAAGCACTACTATTTGTGCAAAGAAAAAGATCTTATTTTAAGATCATGTTGCAAAATGCAATAGCAAGTTGATAAATCGTTTTTGGCTCTATGTCTTTATGTTACTGAGGTGATTGTTTAATTTATTTGTGTGTGTAGGTTTTTTTTTTTAAACTTTTTTTAGTGGTAGTAGTCAGAATCATAGAGAACCCACCATGTTAACCCTTAAGGGCTGCTCCCCTCCAATTAGGATGACACATTCTGCAGGGACAACAGGTTGAGGGCTCCCACTGTATTTAAAGAGCAACGGTTGACATTTCGTAACCATAAACCTGTACTGGGTTGTATGGTTATAGTGGCCTAAAAATGACCACCCAGTCATGAACTACACTACACTACACTGAATTTAACCAGCTAAAGATAATAGCTAAACCAGAATATCTTAACTATTTTACCTAATCCAAGCCATATCTATATAGAAGTGGTTGACCACAACTGACCTCAATGAACCCCGACCTAGGCAGCCCTCGCCTAACACTCCAGGTGTCATCACATGGTCAACCCCCTGCAGACCACCTTACTTGATCCATCTACGGAGCATAGCCACATAGTGATGCTCTTTGTGCAACAAATAAGGCGGTAGAAAAAAAACCCAGGACACACGCGACCTTTAACCGGCTCAGTGAACACAAACCCTGCAAAAGAAACAGACATATCTCAGTAGAACTACTTGTATACTGTAACTGGAAATGGGACACATGCCTGCCTTGTACCAGAGACTTAAGGTGTTGCAGAACCAGGAACACTGCCTGTATCATGAGTCAGTGGGCAACCAGGTCTCAGATATTCTAGGAACTTCCAAAAATGGATTTCCTCCTGCATCAATGCCATTATATAATATAACTAAACCTAACAGTAACTTGTGCCTCTTTGCATCCAAGTAAGGCAAACCATCTATGAGGTGTTGCATGTGAGCTGCTGTCACGACCACAGTGCCTGCACCATGGAGCCCCACCACAGTCTGCACTGCCTTCCACTTATCTTCAAATTGCATCGTGATAGAATGACGCAGAGGCTGCCTGAGTCTAACAAAGATCAATGGCAAGATCTTCATGCCCTGCTTGTGCAGTGGTCGATGCATCTGTTGAAGGTTTGGGGGCAAAGAATAGTTTTTAACTGTTTCTTAAACACATTGAGAGTTCCATGTAGTCAGGCCCATCCTGGCTATGTTCACACAAATTTTAGCAGGAGAAAATATGATTGGGGGAGAGCATATCCCAATCTAGTAGAGTCCTGGAAATGGTAGGGCCTATATAAGAGTTTTGGTTCCCTCAAAATGATGGAGACAAGTGGAAAAACTGATGAGTCATATTAAGTAAGCAGGGAGTAAATTCATTCAACTAATACTTTAAATTTCCTTGGGAGCTATATCATTTAGCACTTTTCCCCTATAACTGATTTAACAGACAGATATAAAGTCTTCCCAATGTACATCCCAAAGTGTTAAATCAAGAGCGAAAGTCAAATTTAGACATTTGCTTTGTTCCTGCAGAAGGAATAATGTAAAGCTCTGAAACCTTCAAGTTTGTGTTTTAAATATTTAACTTTAATTAACTCTGGTTACTTTATTGTTATGGGTTGAAGTTCAGACAGACATGTCCGATAACTGCATCACAGGAGTAAAGTTTTATCATTCTTTGCTTATGTAAGCAAGATAAAGCTTATTTAACAAACAGCTTTTTCAAATTATTTTTTTTTCTTTCATCCCCATGAGAGATAGCATGCACAGTGATCTTTTGACTGCTGTCTTATTGATTTAATTGTCTGTTTCCCCCTTGGCCCTGCTTGTTCACAAGCCTATGATGAGCCTCTGACTGCCCCCCCTGCATGCCTGCCGATCCAACCTGCCACAAACCACAGTCCCCCCTTGGTCTTAACACCAGCTTAATCTTACTGTGCTTAATGAGTGGAACAACAGAGTTGACAAGTAAGGAAAATTCCCCACTCCGCTCAGTCTCTCCTCCACCCCATTTATTAGAGGAGAGACTGACCTGTGATGGGAATGTCCAGATTTGTGCAACAAAGCCGTACTTGCTAATGAGCTTAGCTATTCATCATGGTGGCTTCCCCGAGGACAGCTTGAGCCTGTGAGCTGTTGTATATGGAGAAAGTTGAAAAAGGGGAACGGTGTATTTGAATGAAAGTCCGGAAAATTAAAAATGTATGAACAGAAAAACAGCATATGTTGCATAAAAGATTGTAGGAGCATGATGAAGTTCAGAAACAAACACAATTGTTTTATTTTTTTGTTTTTTTTCCTGGTTGATTTTCCAATCTCTACAGATTCCTCCAAAGTCTCTGAGATGAGAAAAACGTGCACTATCAAACGCCTCTCTTAGATCAACAGATCATCCCTAGATGAAATAGAATTGTTTGCATTAGCATATGAAACAGTTAACAGAGTAAACATATATTTTTATCTTTTATCTAAATTATTCATGAGTATGTTCCCACTGTATGCAACGAACACAAGGGGAACAAGTAAAATCATTGGATGAATAAACAAGGGTTTTCTCACTATGAGAGCTTGCTTTACACATCCTGACTGTACCTGCTGAGAAAATATTGGTGAGTGATATTAGGAGCCTATAGTACAAGTCAATCGTGTGATATTACAGTTGTGAAGGGTGTGACAAAGATGGTAAGAGTGTCAGTCAGTTAGTTGCACAGCTTAAAAACTATTATTTGAATTATCATAAAAATGAGAAGATGTCTTAGGAGGATCAATTCTACTGACTTTAGTTATCCCCTGTACATTTTGCAGGTGTCACAATCAAACTACGGTTGAGAAAGACGTGACCTGCTTGTGACATCAGTGTGAAACATTCTGCGTCATCATGACCCTACATTTAAAAGTGCTGAGGAAAAAAAAAATGTTGTTGGCATCATCATCCATCATAGTATAATATAAACAATAAAATGGTTATACAAGTGCCTATTTCTTGAATTGTTTGCGGTGGTAGAGAATGCTGTGCTGACAGCCTGTGAGTTTCCCAGGCTGAGGGCAAGACAGCAAAAGGGGGCTTTGATTGAAGCATCTTTATGCATTACAGTTGAAACTTCCTTTTGTTGTTGCTGGCAGTCTCCATTTTTGGCTTTCTCCAACACAGCTAGGACAAAGGCAAATAAGTGACATGGTTTCGGAGGATTTCTATAAAATATGGTATAAGCATGGTCCCAAGAGAATGAATCTTAAAGACTAGCTGCCTTGTCCTGTTGTCATGCCCTCTTGCCAGTTGCTCAAAGAAACCACTAATCCTGTGAAATATCTCCACATATAATAGATAAACTGGTACTGGCGCATAATTTACGAGTGAAATAGATGGATATCAGATGTTGAATGCCATGGTGCCTTTAATAATCTCTGTCATTTGTTCCATTGAATTAGATATACATTGCCTGAGGGGGCTCAAGGGGGTGCAACTTAAGAAAACACTTGCAAATAGACAAATGGTGGCAAATAAAGTAAATAAATCAATGTAACATTACATGTGCTGCAAACACTTGCAACACAAGCAAACAGCTGCAAGTAGCACAGATGACAGTTAAGAGTTTGCGTCAGATGATGGCTTACATGTGCTGCATGTGGTGCTTTTTCTATTTAGTTGTGTTGTGAGTGTCTGCAGCATATGTTTGCATTTATATTGTGATTTTTTTTTAATTTGGTTTTCTTTTCAGTTATGGTATCACACATGATGTTAAATTGATTAGGATTTTTTTCTAATTTTGCTAGTATTTTGTATTATTGCGTCTATGTTTTAGAGTTGCTCTCTTGACCACTATAGAAATGTTTCGACTGCTATTGACTGGGTTTTAACATAATTTTCTACATAAGCGCTATCGTCAGATCAAAATTGTAATTTGTCCAATAGTTGATTTCTGACCAAATGCCTGACAAACTAAAGGCCATTCCAAAAGACCTCAAAAACTACACATCGTGTCACAAATTACCAAATGTTAACATGCAAAACTAAGATGGTGACAACATATCACCTGTGATTCTATTCTACCATTTAGCTTAAAGTACTGCTGTCCTTACATACACCCTCACAGAGCCACTAGCATGGCTGTAGGCTTTTAGTCTTCCATCTAGATGATCCATCTCTTCTGGACACTAAATACAGTCCAGAATAATCACATTATTTGTGAAATTACAACACAGACACACATTCCACCTCCCACTTCCAAAGACACACACTCAGTCGGAGACACACAAGCACACACGCACGCACACACACGCACACACACACGCACGCAGACACAGACACAAGAACTATTTGCCTTCTTGGTCAATCTCTGAGCTGCTGTAATGTTAAATGATATTGATATGATATGATATTGTTGAGGAGTAACAAATTTTGATGCATATACTTTAGATCTATTGAGTCCATAAGAGTCTTTTTTACATGATGAAATTCTAGTTTTATCCCAACAAGTAGCATTAAAAGCATAGCACCATTAATCACTATTAATGCCTCTGGAAAATTGGCTTAACTATCTGTAAAACCTCCCACAGAGAAATCAACACTAATGCACTTTAACTTATTCCCATTACACAACTCAATCACATAAAAATAAATAATCAATGTAACGTAGAATTGTTAAATAATATATAATTCCCCCATTGGCTGCAGATAATTACAGGGTAACTGTTTATTATGGTGTATAAACACAATGACAAATCAACTGTTACATTATTGTGTTTTGAAGTGTAGTTTAAGAATCAGTGCTGAGTCAAAATATATCTAATATATGTCAAAAATATAATCTATAATCTAATCCAGTAGTCAAAATTTCACTGTGCAGTCTGTAACCACTTTGCTCTCTATGCCCTCACCACGTAGAAAGTTTCTCCTCTGTGAATTACTTTTGTTTGACGAGTCTTCGGTGTGTTTTGTTGTCTGTAAATCTATTTGCATATGCACTGTGTGCCCAGCCCTCCCGAGACTTCATTCAAACAGCTAGTCTGCCACCGGGGACTCAGAGCAGTTTACTCTCAGTAAATCAACAAACGACATACACAAGTCGAGTTCTTTTTCACTCTGTAAGCTTTTCTTTCACACTTAGCCTCAGAGTGAGTTTCAAAACACTTTTTAAAGATGACCTGAACATTAGATAGTAAAATTGTTGTTTAGGGGTGTCAGAGATATTTACAGAAACATACGATGTTCTTAGTAGCAGGCTTAGTACTGGTAAAATTTATCTAAAATCTCTGCTGCAATGACAATGTGGATTTCATCCCGTTACTCGAATTACCTACCTAGTTCATTAAAAATCGTAGGGGAGCTGCACGTTAGAGACTTCCAACACTGAATTTCCTCCTTTACTATCATTTATCAATTTTGATTTTCAAATTTTCTTGTTGGTGGCATGATTGTTACTGTCAGCTGGCACAACCATGATTCCTTGGGCTCAATCAGTCGACCAGTCAATAACTACATTCCTGACTGAGCCTTCATTAGGCCATACAGTATATTTTTGCCCACTGCTGGATTTGTAATGAACTGCAATAAACCTGAGCTTCTGTACGTTGATTGCCCACTATGAAACATCAAACTCTTTCAGTTAAAACTGAGTGATTGAATAAATGAAATGGAGACTGACAGCAAGGACACTACTGATGGTCACTTTTGCCATTTTGTCATTTTCATAGGATCAGCCGTTGACACAACTTGTGAATGGGCGAGACCACCATGTAAACTTGTGATTGGACAACAATAGTTAACAAGGGCATAAAACCTGAAATTATTGCTTTTATAATTTTACCAAAGCGTCCAAACATACCACAGTGTTTCTTTGATGAATTACCGAACCCATAAAGAGCAAGTAACTTGTAATTGTAATTGACTTGTAATGGCAGCGGCCCTCTGTTGGACAGAAAGTAAGTCAGCCACGGGTCTTGTGTAGGATATGGGTACATTCTGGTTGCTGAACTAAATGAAAATTTTAGGTGGTTTATGGGTAGGATATGGGTTGCACATCACCAGGGCATGGGAAGGAGTGGATCTTGAAAATGAGACCTGTGCAGGACTTGAGGAGACCTCCCACTTCCACCTCCCACCTCCCACTAGGAGACATTGAACCCCCCTCCTAACCCCGGATGGGAGAGGAGAGTTGGGTACCCGGAGGGTGTGCGGTGCGGTGTGTCACCAAGCACCGCCCCGCGCTGCTTAAGGTTCCGAAGTGGCCCATAGAGGTCTCTCAACACTAGACCATACAATTAAAAATGCACAACAAATGTCTTGTTTCAAGATATTTTTGCCCTGAGCTACACCACATCTTTAATGTGTAGTTTTGGATTATTGCACGAATAGCAAACATACATTTGCATGAAACAAGCATATCTGTCCACTCCCATGTTAATAATACCCCTTAAGGTACAGATGAAAATTAGAATTTTAGATTAAAGATTAGGCTACATTTTTACAATCTATCCTCCGGGGGACAAATGCTGGTACCAGTAATGTTTTTTTTTTAAGTGAAAAACAAACAAACTAATAAAAAACAAAACTCTAAACCTCATTGAGGGACTAAGAGAGAATCTCAGTCAAAGTTTGTACATTTGTCTTAGGGGCATAAACATCTGCCCAAAGTTTCAAATCAGCTCATGATATAGCTGTTGAGACTAATATTAGCGGATCCAGGTCTAGGGGATATCTGGACCAGCAATATGAGATACACAGGCCAAAACAGCATGGTGGATCTGTGGATCAATAAGTGGAGACACTAGGTGTTACCGCCTTAACGAAGCCAGCCCCAGTTTATTTCAGGTTCACACTCAGTATGACTTGGACTTCTGGCCTCACCGTATGGTCCACAGTAGTGCAAAAGCATTGCCTTCTGGTGAGTGATAAAAACACTCATCAGCTCCGGTACTAGCTCTGGTGATAAGAAAAATAAGGGGGTGTCTGTGTTTTATGTAAAAACATACATTTAAAAGCCATACACATATTCAATACCTTACACTAACAGATTGACAATGCCTACCAAAAGGGATGTTGTTAGAAATGCTAAAAATAGCGATTACACAAATTTCAAATGTTTCCTGCTCCAGTGTCTCTCTATTAAGCTTTAATTCCTTAAAGTGCAGATGGCTATAAGAAATATGAAAGCATAGATGTTTCCATCATTTGGAAATTAGAGTGGAGTGAGTACTCCTATGAAACCAGTATCCAGCATAAACAATGTCATTCCATGCACACTGTCAATGGAACCATTTTCTTCTACCTTAAAAGTCTTAGTTCACTGAACAAGTTGAGCTAATTTTGAATCATTCTGTGAACAACGTGATAAAGTTCCAGGCCCCCCTCACACTATATTTTTAAAGTTAATACAACTACTTTGTTGTTATAGTGTATGGCTATGATGAAGGTAATTGGTTGAGCACACCTTCTTAATGTGTTTCATCAGCGTCTAATTGTCTACCCCTTTGCCTGTGTATTTAAGACATGTGATCCTTCCCAACTGTGCCAGATCATCTTTTCAGATACTGTGAGTGTTCCAGTGATATATCCTTTGTGAGTTCCCCTGTGTATGATCCTTGTAAGCTTACCGATTTCTGAGTCTTTGTCTTTCGAACGCGTACCTTTGCTGAGTTGATTACCTGGTTTTGACCCTTGCTCGATTTAATGGTTTTGATAAAAGAATTTTCCCTGTGTCTCTGCAAATTGAATTCTCCAGAGTACGTGATGGTACAATCCAGCCAAAAAAATGGATTTAGCAGAGTTTTATCCAGTTCGCTCTGCCTTGAAGGCCCAAGACAGTTGCATTCACCGACAAGATCATCTCGAGTTAGTACGTCGGGAGATGATAGAAGCATCAAGACGCAATGATTCTGCATGCGCGACATTGTCGGCTCAATTAAGTTATATTATTGATTGACTGTAGATTTCAGAACAACCCTCTGCTTCACCGACAGGTTGGACATGTGCGGAAGCTGTGGCTGTTTCCATCGTCAGCTCGTATTTTCTCCACAGAACATTTTTCTGGAGATTCTGGGGATTGTAGTCCCTTAATTTCCAGGTGTGAATTACATTTTGAATTTAATGGGTCCACTTTTTCTTTGGACCGTGCCAAGATTGCGATTATATTTTGCTATTTGATCGGTCGAGCCAGATAATGGGCTCCTCAACCTCTTTCTGCATCGGTCTTGGATGGAAGATTAATGTGTAAGGTCATTGGGAAGAAATAGACTTTCTTCTTTATAAATCTGTCCACCACACACTAACCATAGGCTTCACATGGCTATTAAAACATAACCATCATATAAATTGGTCCATGGGAATAGTTATAGAGTGGGGAGAGAACTGTGTTAAACACTGTTTTTTGGACAGAAAATCCCATCAGGGGGTAATGTCCAAAGGTAGCAGACAATCCAGACCTCTCCAGCGTTCCTGGATGCTACTGGAGTCCCAGGCTACTTCGCTATCAACAGACAGACCATATGACAGCACCATAGATTTACTCCCTGGAGCTCCTATTCCCAAAAGAAGACTTTCTGTCCCTGTCTATTTCTGAGCAGAAGGTCATGGAGGAATACATCACTGCGTCTCTGAAGTCAGGTATAATTCGGACATCCTCTTCTCCAGCAGGGGCGGGGTCCTTCTTTGTCAAGAAGAAGGATAAGAACCTTCACCCCTGCATTGATCACATCAAACTGATTCATATAACTATTAAAAATCGATATCCTCTTCCTTTGATTTCCTACGCATTTGATTGTTTACAGGGTGTCAGGGTCCGCTAGTGTCAGTTAGTATTTCCTCTCTTGTTTTTAAATCCCTATGTATCTATTCCCCACTTCCTGTCCCACCTGTGACCAATTGTCTACCTCTCCCTTTTGTATTTAACCCCCGTGTTCCCTTCCTCCTGTGCCAGATTATCTTGTCCTCTTAGTGAGCAGTCCAGCGTATATTCAATGTGAGTCTCCTTGTGTTCAATCATTATTCTGTGTTCCGTTTACTGAGTTTGCCTAATCCTTGTCTGTACCTTTGCCTAGTTTGAATTCCCAGTTTGACCTTATTTATTAAAACAACTACTGATTTAGAAAGTCCCCCGTGTGACTCTTTACTATTGGATCCTCGGTTTCCCAAACCTGATACAGGGGTCAAAAATTTTTACTGAGTTGGACTTAAGGAATGTATATCATTTAGGTCCTGTCAGAGAAGATGAATGGAAGACGGCTTTTTAACACACCTCTTGGCCATTATGAGTATCTAGAGATGCCTTTCGGTTTAACTAATGCTCCAGCTTTCTTTCAGAGCTTTGTTAATGACATTCTGAGAAATCTCCTTTAATCAAAAGGTTTTTGTGTATTTGGACAACATTCTAATTTTTTCTACTGATTTAAAGACTCGTGTCGCCAATGTAAGTTAAGTTCTGCGGAGATTGTTAGCTCATAAACTTTATATAAAAGCTGAAAAATGTGAATTTCATGCAAACTCAGTTGCTTTTCTAGGATATGTAATATCAGAAGGCCAAATTAAGATGGACCAACAAAAGGTCCAAGCCATAATTAATTGGCCAATTCCATCATCAAAAGATGTAGAGCGTTTTTGGGGATTTGCAAATTTCTATAGAAGATTCATTAGAAATTTCAGTTCTGTTGCTGGTCCTATCCATGCTCTCACTTCCTCTAAAACACAGTTCTCATGGTCTCCTCAAGCTGAAGGAGCTTTCCAATGGTTAAAGAAGAGTTTTGTCTCCGCTCCAATAGTATGTCTTCCTGAACGAACCAATCAATTCATCGTGGAAGTGGATGGTTATGACTGACTCACCTGAGTCAGATACTGAGCCCCCAGCCCCCATTTTACCTTCTACCTGTTTTGTGGGGGCTATAACTTGGGAGGTTGAGAGGAAGATTTAGGAGGCTATACAGGGGGTGGATATTCTTCCTGAGACACCCCCTAACAGGCTATATGTTCCTAAGAAACTAAGGGGGTCTAACCATCCACTGGGCTCATACATATTTCATTTTTTGTCACCCTGGTATTAATGGAGCTATGTTGCACTTAAAGAAACAATTTTGATGGCTGGACATGTGGAAGGAGGTTGCAGAGTATATTGCTGCTTGTTCATTGTGCACCCAAAACCTCTAATAGACACCCAGCAGGTCTTCTCCGACCACTTCACAGAGCCCGTGGTCCGACATCTCTATGGACTCTATGGACTGACTAGGCTGCCAATCTCAGAAGGTAACACAGTTGTGTTAACTGTTGTAGACAGGTTTTCCAAAATGGTCAAATTTATTTTGCTATACAAGTTGTCCTCCACCAAGGAAACGGCAGAGGTAATGTTAAAAAAATGTTTTTCGAGTTCATGGTTTTCCGAGGAATATTCTGTCAGACCCGGGGTTGCAGTTCGTGGCACAGCTTTGGAGGGCTATTTGCAAAGTGTTTGGAGCAACGGTTAGTTTGAGCTCTGGATACCATCCTGAGACAAATGTAAAAACGGAGAGGCTTAATCAGGAACAGGAGACTAGACTTCGCTGCCTTGCCTCCTGAGATCTCAAACTGGTCTAATGTGCTGTTGTGGGTAGAATATGCCCACGACACACTGCCCTCCTCTTCGACTGGCCTGTTTCCGTTCCAGTGTGTGTTCTGGTACCAACTTCCTCTTTTCCCAGAGACGGAACCAGAGGTAAACGTCCCATCACCAGCCACTATGGTCTGTTGCTGTCAGTGGATGTGGTCCAGAGCCAGGTCAACTCTCATCAGGTCATCAGCAGCATACAAGAAGGTAACGGATTTGAGGAGACAAGTGGCACCTGTTTACCACCCTGGTCAGAAAGTTTGGCTCTCAACCAGAAATTTGCCCCTACGGACTGAATCACGTAAGTTAACCCTGAGATTTATTGGTCCATTTCCTGTTTCGAAAATTATTAACCCATAAATTGTGAAACTCAAACCACGTAGGTCCTCCCGAGTCCACCCCTCATTCGACATGAGCAAGGTGAAGACGGTTAAAGAGAGTACCCTCGTTCCGACCTCTAAGCCACCTCCTTCTCCCCACATCATCAATGGTGAACCAGTTTATACTGTCCAACGTTTGTTGGCTGTCAGGTGTCGGGGATGCTAGAGGAGCGCTGTTGGGTTTTTTCAAGAGACATCATGGACCCTCAGTCAATAAAAGACTTTTTAAAGACTCATCTTTCGGGGGGCGGGTAGTGTCAGGGTCCAGTAGTTTTATGTGTCGGTCTGTGTTTCCGGTTTTATTTTGAAGTTATTGTTGTGTCTTAATCCCATGTCCTATCAAGGTTTCTCCCTCCCGTGTGATTGTGTTCCATTCCTAATGTGTTTCAGCTGCGTCTAATTGTCTACCCATTTCTTTGTGTATTTAAGCCGTGTGTTCCTTCCCCCCTGTGCCAGATCGTCTTGTCAGATTTCTGAGTCCATGCCTTTCGAATTTGTACCTTTGCTGAGTTGATCTGATTACCTGGTTTTGACCCCTGCTCGACTCAACGGTTTTGATTAAGAAATTTTCCCTGTGTCTCTGCAAATTGAATCCTCCAGAGTCTGTACATGATAACAAAAATTTGCCTACTTGCCAACTATACTTTTGTCTTTTGTACAAATGATTTGAGTTCTCAGAGCAGAATGTGACTCAAATAATCTCAGTGAAGCAAATTATTTCAGGACTAGAAACAACTTAAAAACAACAGCTATCAATTATAATATTAGCAAGGAATAGGAAAAACAAAAATAAAGAAAACCTTATTGTTGTAGCTTAAGCACCCGCTCGTCATACTTTCTCGTAATGGTTTTCAATTGCACAGCATAGTAGCTACTTTAATGTTTGCACATTCTGCCAATAATGAAATGAATTATTTTCAGCAGCAGTGCTGACATGCTGTCCAGACTCTAGAAAGTATGAGTTTAGTGAGAGGGCAAGATTTGTGATGGCTGTGACTCCTCTGCCATCATTAAATGCATAATGGCCCAGATTTGGCTTGCGTCTAGTCTCTGTTAACACTGCAGTCTCTGGTAGACAACATACTTCAAAGTGAGAAATGATCTCTCAGCCCCAGTGATACTGGATGTTCACACATTAATTTAGATTGAAAGATATTTCCATGGTTTTAGCTCAGCCAGAAGCAAAAAAAAAAAAAAAAAAAAATAGTTCTTCTGGAATAGCACTGAAGAAAATAAAATAAAACGCCAAAATGTATGTAAGTATAAAGATATGCACTGCATGCCGCCATGCAAACAACAAAAGAGATGAGCTATGAACAATATTCAATAGGGTAGATGAAAACATTCTATATCTTTGTTAATAATGTAAGAACTCCAGACCACCACTCTCAGGGGAGCAGCATTTGTGACTCACCAAATGTGGCTTTGAAGTCTTATGATGCGTGAAGATGCCATCTCTTCTCATCCAAATTAAATCACTGTTACTCATCAGATTTTCCGTCTGAGCTCTTATGTTATCTCATTGGTAACTAACTCCACTGGCCATTTAGCGAGACATGCACACTCTGTTGGGTGCTGCTGGAATCTTTAAGCCAAGGATTGCAATATTTCTTGATCGTTACTCTTACAGTCTCTAACCTTGGAGGCCACAGCTGTGTGGGCTTCTATTTAAATTAGATTTAGGATGTCACTCAAGACCATTGAGGCATGTAAGCATTTTCCATTCAGTGCTCTGAATATTGTTTTGCATATGTAACAGCTTCCAGAAATGTTTTTTTTTCAACCTTATGGTAAGTTTTCTTTTTGACTTTTCTTGAAAAAAATGAAAATCTACCTTAATGTATTAATTAATTAACTTTATTCATCTGTATTTTTGAGAACATCCCCAATTGTTTTACCTTATCCTTAATCTTACCCTGTGGCTCTGAAACTTTTGTAGGTAAAATGGCACAGCCAAACTTTTTCATGATCAGGGTTATTTCTCATGGACCTGCAGGTGACTGAACCACAGCTGCCTGTCCATAAAATTTTACGTGTGCAAGAAGCCCTTCAAGCTCTACAACTCTCCACTGCTACTTGCCAGCACAGTGGTAATTTTTTTTGGGCCACATTACTGGGCACAAATCATTGTATGTAATCATTGTATTGCCAAATTTGCATGCATTCGGTACATATTATATGTCTCCATACTTATAATAATACTAATATTGAACTCAAAATATCGCCTGTTTCAACAAGACAATGTTATGTGTGATTACCAGTCAGCCATGAGGACATGCTGAGCTTTAGGCACACACGCAAACAGATCCACATTTGCATTAAACTGTACAATATTTAATGTCATAAAATATGAAGGCAGTGATTCACATGCTAGCGATACACGTTACATGGAGCAGAAGGCTTTACTTTTAGGACAGCAGCAGACTAGAAAATCCAATAATGATTATGAATAGCTGCTCGAGGGTTAAGAACGCTTCCGTCAACATTTTTCTAAATCACCCGCCTTTTCTTGCCTTTTTTCAGTCTTCCATCTTCCTGCATTCTTCACTTTCCATGCAAAGATATAATATGCTATTCCACGCCAAATGTGGGGGAGCATTGGGTGTCCTCAAAACTGCTGCTTGCAATGCTCCGGTAGCAGGGTTGTTTGTCAGACTGTATCTGCTAGAACCACTGTTCAAGGTGGTAGCACAAATAACAGCAGACTGCTCTGAGGACTTTATGATGACATTTCTGGATCACAAAATAATGACTCCAGTTACACAGTCTACAGCTTGTCAGTGCTGGAGAGAGGCTGTCTTTTCTCTCAGGAACAATAGTGGAAATACTTATCACAGATCAAAGATGCTTATCAAAGGTTTCACTGCATATGTACACTGCCCTGTGTTGTTGTTTAGTATGTCTATTGGGGGTGATATGTTTACACACTGCCATAAATTTAAATAACTGCAAATAACAGACGAAAAAGTCATTCTTTTCTTTCTCTTGCAGTCCAGACAGATGCACATAGACATTAATACTGTTCCTGTTGCTTCTATGACTCAGCAGAATAATCTACTATTTTTTTTTCCTAATGAAAAGAAATTGGAAATCAAAAGGGAATATTCCTAGCAAAGGAAATTCAAGATACTAGCTGTTGGCCGAGTTAAAGATCTGTCTCTAATTGGAAGGGGGTAATTATAGCTGGGTGACACAGGTCAAAGGCAAAGTGGTTATTCTGGCATGAGAGAAAGTTTTATATTTGTAAAGGAGCAGGTGATGTATTTACAATCTGGTGTTATGTACCTAACTATTAGACGTAATATAGATATGACAGAATATAGATCAAAGAGAGAGGGAATACACTCTCCACTGTTCAAAGGTTAAAGTTTTCACAGAATGGGGACAAATCAATTTGCAAAAGCACTTATATAGATCAGAGCCTCACTAAGAGGTGCTTCAAGTGGTATAACAGAGATATAAACCTGTTAGATGTCAGCTTCATCCCACATGATTGCTGGAGAGCACGGTGTAAGTTGATAGTTGTACTTCAGCTATAGCTATGTTTACATGGACACAAATATTCGGAATAAAGGGCCGATCTGAATAAAAATGTTTTATGTAAACACGTCAATTGATCCGATTCGGCAAATTCGGAAAGAAATTATATTCCGATCGAGAGAGGTGGTTTATGCTGATCCTTATTCCGAACCGAGTCCATGTACACAGTTATTGCGATCGTGACTACCTCTTTGGGTAAAATTACCCTCACTGTGTATGTGTGCCCTATGCCAACTTCACGTGACAGCAGCACTAAACTTGGAGGGATGCTCATGCCCTCCCGCTCTCTCCTCCTGTAACGCAGCAGCATTATGCATTGCTGAGCCCGAAGCTTGATCACAGAGAACAGCAGGAACAAAAGTAGGGCTTTCAGAACCTGGCACAGGTCCATTCTTTAAGAGTGCATAGTTTAACTCGCAGGTAAAAGTGCAAAAGTGCAAAGTGTAGCCACATCGGCGTTTGTTTACAGCACAGGCGGAAGTACAACTTTATCTTCTGCGGTTATTTTAGGGAAATTAGGCAAATCTACGCATGTCGATATTCTGCTATTCTGACTAAAGCTTGGTGCATGTATACACACGTCATGATCAGATTATTTGATTTAGCATCCATATAAACAGCAGATTCGGAATTTCCAATCCCTCAAATTTTTAATCTGATTAAGAAATTTTGCGCATGTAAACGTAGCTAATGATAGTTTATACAGATTGTTCTTTATCTAAACAGCAGGTAGGCTAGGATGTGAGTTGTAAAATTATAGCTTCTCTGCTGTCAAACTGTTTTAAAGTGGTGATGAATATGTAACATGGATAGGAAAGACATAAACATATGTTTTAGTATACTGAACTTTTCTCAGCTCGTTAAAAACAAGAATTTATCTAGAAAAGTTCTTTATGTGCTATAGTTTCAAAGAATAATTTATGGATGTTATAATTGAGTGTTGCAAACATTAAAAATTAAAAATCAACATATTTCTGTTGAAATAAAACAATTATATATACATTCTGTGCATTTAAAAATTATTCTAATCTGTAAAAATGACCATTTTGCCCACAGAAACAGTTTTTAACCGACTGGTTTCAGGAAACCCTTGCCCTGAAAAAATTAGAGATGAGATGAGATACTAATAAATGAAATATAAAACAATAAAATAATAGATATAAATATATGATTAAAAAAATATAGATATTGGAGTCATACCAGACCAAAAAACAACAAAACAAAAGCACTTTAAACATATTCAATGGTATGCACTAGCTTCATCAAACATTTTGATATGCCATGCAGGAAAATTAATTATTTGTGACTGAAGGGCATCAAGTGAGGATTTCTTTTTGTAAATGATGCAGATTTGCCAAAAATACAGTGACTCACTTTCACTATTGGCTTGTATCTGTGTCAGTAGTTTATTAACTAATTTAATACTGCTTTTATATATTGTAGACGAGTAACATTCACATATACTGTAGTATTATACTGTATATATAATTTTATGCATTTACTGTACCATGTAAGATGGCCATTAACTTGTATAGTGGTTACTACTTTTGCTTGTCATGTATTTGTTAAGTAACTAGCTTAACTTTTCACCAAATTCAATCGTGGTGAAAAAGTACATGCTTTTATGTCCATGGACAGTCTGTATAGTATATCTTTTATATGAGCATCTGTAAATATCAATATTTGTGCAAATTCATCCAGTCGATGTGGAGAATAACTTCATTAATTAACAATAAAAGAGTATGATGTAGTGTCATGAGAATATTTGTATATTGAATTGTCACTATACACTTAATAAACAACAAAACTTGACTTAAAGAAGTACTTGGGTTCACCCTGAAGGCATCACAAGTGTCAAAATTTGATTGCAATCCAACGAGTAAGATAGTAACTATTATTTGTTTGTTTCTGTAGGTTTTCAGCCATCCAGGTTGAGGAACTTTTAATTGCTTCAGTTGAAGGCATCTGGACATTTGGGGGGTTTTGAAGACGAAATTAAAAAAAAAAGCCTCATCCAAAAGTCTTCTTCAGTTCTAAACATTGTTCGGGAATCCACAGTATTTAACCTCTGGTAGGGTTGCAACACCTTGGAGGTGGTTACCTGAGTTGTTGACCCTCACTGTATAATTCTATCTATACATATCAGGGTCACAAGTAAGGTGTCGTTCATTAATGAGTCATTTTGAGGTGTGACTCATTTATGATCCCCCTAACATTCATGTGAGTTGTTATGGTCACAAGATTCAAGGTGTGACTCATTAATGATTGTGAGTTGTTAGGGTCACATGAGTCAAGTTTTGAATGAGGTTTAAAACATCTTGGAAAGGATGCCAGGGCTGCATTGTAAGTGGATGATAATTGGTGTCTTAGACCACCACCCCGGTTTAATTAGGGTCTTTCCATTTTGACATAGATGGCATCCTTCACTCCTCTCTCAAACCATCTGTCATCTCTGTCAAGACGATTCGTTGTACACTGAGTTGAGATGTTCTGAACATTTCAACATCAAATTTACAAGGGAGGACATCAAAGAAAACAGGACATTCTTGAACTGTGCTATTCAACTGGAGGAGGACGGGAGCCTCAACATTGCGATATACCAGATCATCAATGAGTCACAACTCAAAATGACTCATTAATGAATTCCATCTTACTTGTGACCCTGATTTGCATACAGAGAGAGGGTCAACAACTCAGGTGACCACCTCCAAGGTGTAACGACCCAACCAGACGTTATGGGGACTCCCCACCAAATGTTTACAACTGAAGAAGCCTTTCGGATGTGAGATGAAACGTCTTCAATACCAAAAAGAACTCCTGATGCCTTCAATTGAAGCTAAAAACTAGTTTTTGTTTGATGTGAACAATAATAACTCTTAAGTAAGAAAGACCTCTGTAGAGTAAAAGGTGTGGACAACTTTATGAGGTCCTGAACAGATTGTGAGATATCATCTGACAACATAATCCTGCATGTTTTTGGTATGGGGTCTTGATGTGGGGGGGAATTTACTTCTAATTACCCGTGCTCAGTCTTATTTTTACATCTTCTGATGTGATAAACAAAGGCTTAACTGAATTACTGTATCTTGTGTGGGAGATTTTAATGTGCAATAGTCTTCAATTCTGCAGTAGAAGGTGGGAGCAGGATTAAACAAAAACAACCCTGCTCAAAGCTTTATCTCTTATACCTACTGCATGACAAAAAAGAGTTTGTGCACAGACTCCTGATGATCAGTGATCAGTATGCGCCTCCTTTTTCTAACCAACAAGCAGATGTACACCCCCCCAAGACACACACACACACACACACACACACACACACACACACACACACACACACACATATCTTTCCTTACTACTCTGATCATCCATCAATGTACATTGTGCTTTTTGGAAAGACCTCTTCATTTATTCAGCAGATGTGGGGAGGCAAGCTGCTGGAAGTCCCTCGTTGCTGCATTCACACGTGACCCATTAGGCCAGCCTTGAAATACTGCAGCTCTTCTAATTGCCTTTTGCTGTGCTGTCCTGTTTGTAGATTTTCATCTATATACACACTCACAGGGGCATAAATATGATGGGAATATGTTGTACACCAAGGATGATAATGAAGACGCATACAGAATAATCTTTTACTATTAATCATTCTGTAGCTCTAGCATTCTCTCAGCATGTTTTCAGTCCCTTACTTTGATTCACCCTATGCATTGCTTTGACTTAGAATCACAGCAAAAGGGACTTTATGGTGTGTTGAAGAAATTGGCAACCCTCTAAAGTGTAATATTTATGTAGTTTCCACCAATCTTAGTCCATATGGCATGAACACGCAGCCTCTTGTATAACGTCTGTAAGAGCCAGGGCCCATCATCAGTATGGCAAACAAGGAAAAAGAGGTCCGTGGTCAAGAGCTGAAAATGCTTAAAAATATAAATGCATTGGCCATTTCATCTTTTAAAATAACTTCCTTTGAGTGTCGTTTTTCAGTTTCAGACTTACTCCCCACATGAGTCCAATGTAGTTCAAAGGCAAGCTTTTTATTTAGTCTGTTTTGAGTAGCCCACTAAGTATGCTATCCTAATAGTTCCTGTCAGGTTTGGAAAGTAAATCATGGGAGTCTCCCCTCCTCTCAATCACATTTAGCCTCTTCTCACCTAATCCTGTTAGGCTTAATGCTTACAAATAGACAACAGTTTTTTTTTCATTTATGTGTAAATGATCCTCAAAAGTAATTACTGCAAAAATGTAACAATTTGAATAGAATGTTATTATATTAAACATCTTCATGGGAAACAATATTAATAAATATTCCCTTATGTCAAACTGAATCATTCATACAGCTTCAATATATGCTATGTTCAATCTTTCCTGCGGAAATTCAATATAAGGTGCCTAACAATATAATGAAAATACATAAATTAAATGAAATTCAAACAGTGTTAAATAGAATAGAATGAAACAGTGCAGCAATAATAAATTTCGTTTCGTTTCGTTTTCTGCCGCTTATTGGGGTCCGGGGGCAACAGTTTGAGCAGGGAGATTCAGAGGTTTCTCTCCCCGGCCACTTCCACCAACTCCTCCGGGGGGACAACAAGACGTTCCCAAGCCAGCCAAGAGATATAATCTCTCCAGCGTGTCCTTGGTCTATCCTGGGGTCTCCTCCCAAATGGGCATGCCCGAAACACCTTCCCAGGGAGCGGTCCAGGAGGCATCCTGACCAGATGCCTGCACCACCTCAACTGGCTCCTCTCAACACGGAGGAGCAGCGGCTCTACTCTGAGCCTCTCCCAGATGTCCGAGCTCCTCACCCTATCTCTAAGGCTGAGCCCAGCCACCCTGCGAAGGAAGCTCATTTCGGCCGCTTGTATTCGCGATCTCATTCTTTCGGTCACTACCCAGAGCTCATGACCATAGGAGAGAGTTGGGACGTAGATTGACCTGTAAATTGAAAGCTTTGCTTTCTGGCTCAGCTCTCTCTTCACCACAACAGACCGCTTCAGCGTCCGCATCACTGCCGACGCTGCTCCAATCCGTCTGTCAATCTCCCGCTCCATTTTCCCCTCACTCGTGAACAAGACCCCGAGATACTTGAACTCCTCCACTTGGGGAAGCGACTCTCCCCCGACCCAGAGTAGGCAATCCACCCTTTTCTGGCTGAGAACCATGGTCTCCTATTTAGAGGTGCTGAACCTCATTCCCGCCGCTTCACACTTGGCTGCAAACCGTCCCAATGCGAGCTGGAGGTCACTGTTGGATGAGGCCAACAGGACCGCGTCATCTGCAAATAGCAGAGACCGAATCCGGAGGCCACCGAACTTGACTCCCTCTGCCGCTTGGCTGCGCCTAGAAATTCAGTCCATAAAAATTATGAACAGAACTGGTGACATAGGGCAGCCTTGGCGGAGACCAACCCTGACTGGGAACGGGTCTGACTTACTGCCGTCAATGCGAACCAAGCCCTGGCTCCGACAATACAGAGTTTGAATGGCCTGTAACCAAAGGCCATTCAATCCCCACCCCCCACAGGACACTTTGAGGGACACGGTCTAAACTGCTATTTGGCGCATAGGTACAAACCACAGTCAGGACGTGATCCCCAACCCGAAGGCGCAGGGACACAACCCTTTCGTCCACCGGGGTAAACTCCAACACATCGGCTGAGAACCGGGCAGCTATTAATAAGCCCACACCTGCTCTCCGCCTCTCACCTGGGACAACTCCAGCATAGAAAAAAGTTCAACCCCTCAAAAGAAGACTGGTTCCAGAACCCGAACTGTGCGTTGAAGTTAGGCCGACTATATCTAGCTGGTATCTCTCAACCTCTCGCACAAACTCAGTTTCCTTCCCCACCAGAGAGGTAACATTCCATGTTCCAATAGCCAGCTTCCGCAACCGGGGATCGGACTGCTAAGGCCCCTGCCTTTGACTGCCACCTGATCCACATAGCATCGCCTACGGGCCCCTTCCCCAGGCCTGGCTCTAGGGCGGGGTCCCGGTATCCCTCCAGGCATGGTACACAAGTCCTTTTTTGTCACCATCATAGAAGTCTTTTGAACCGCGCTTTGTCTGGCCCCTCACCTAGGAACAGGTTTGCCTTGGGTGACCCTACCTGGGGCAAACAGCCCCCCGACAACATAGCTCCTAGGATCATTATGGCACCAAAACCCCTCCACCACGGTAAGGTGGCGGTTCCTGGAGGAGAGCAATAATAAAAATGCAAGACATTTACAATGTGGCAATAAGGGATTTATTGCCACATGTTTAATTTAGCACAATAGCAGAGGGTAGGTAAGTTCAAATGTTTAGAGTCTGCAGTGCTATTGGTATCTCTGTCAGGCACAGACCTCCCAATGGATATTTGCCCTAACCCTAGTAGTAACTGTGAGGCCAGTGCAATAGGAGACTGCGATTTACAGTCAATGAATGTTGTTGATTTGTGCCAGGGATTTTCAGTTAGTGCAACTTTGCACAAATAAATAATGATAAACTGCAAGAAATTATGTATTTAAAGTTGTGAATAGTTGTGTATCATCAACATACTTAAGAAATTGAAGCTGATGTTTTATGATGATATTTTGCAGGATGTAGCATAGAGCCTAACCAACAAAGGTCCTAGAACGGAGCATTTCATTATGACCCTGACTATGATGAAATGTAAAATTTAGTTACAATAACAACAGCTAATAATAGGAATATCAGATATGTTAAAACCTGAAACCTTAGGTGTCTTTATGCAAATTCAAATTTTTTGTCTGATTAATTTTGGGGCAGAAAACATTATAGTTAGCCATACACCCATGAATCTATTACCTGTCACCACTTATCCAAACAGGATTGTGAGGGGCTGGAGCCTATCCGTAGGTCAGGAGGCGGGGTACACCAACCAAATTTTGCCAGTTCATTACAGAGTTGAAATATGGAGTCAAACACAGATATATACATGGACAAAAACATTGTGTTGGTGGCTGAACTATTCTTCAGTGTTGTTTTTTTTCCTATTTTTTGGCTTAAGCCTACTTTATCATTGATACAAACATTCTCCAAATTGTCTGGACTGAGTGGCAAAGAGAAAACCAGAATCAGTAATTCTTCTCTAACCTGGAGGTGGGTGGGGTCTAATAATGTCATGAGCCACCACTGGGTCCAGACTGCTATTCCCTTGATCCAATGCCATTGTGATCAGTAGCCAGGAAATTAAATTAGGATATGGACTGCCCCAGACAGTTTGCAATGGGTCAGGGTTTTATATAGCTTACACTTAAGCTATTAACGTTTTATTGTTTGGACCACTACGATGGATTACCCTATTTGCCAGTATTTTCATTACATCCATTTTTTTTCTTTCTTTCTTTTTTTTTTTTTTTAGTTGTGGCAATATTGAGCTTATTTTTTATCATTTTATGCCAAATGGGGAGACAGACTTAAAAAAGCCCTCAAGTAATCTGGAGACAGGCATGTGCTTGGACAGCCAAAGACAACTAAATGACTCAATTTCAAGTTTGTTAGAGTCATTTCTGGAAAGCTCTTGGATGCCTGTGCTGCAGTTGTTAGATGTTTTTGCTGTCGGGCTGAAACTTACAGGAAAATAAATATCAACCAAGCCTTAATCCCTCTGTCTCAACTGCTACTGATATAGTCAGATGCTGCTTAAGTAAAATTCTCTCTAAGGTGGTTTTTGCTTTGTCACAAAAGTATTTATGTCTGAAATGCTGAAATATTACATGCACTAATTCAAGAGTAAGAACGAGCTATTGAGTAGTGACATTAACAAGAGAGGTTTGGTCAACCCCTTAAAAGCAATGGTGGTAATATGAGACTTCTTTCATAAAGTATTTAGTCTAAATTTTTCCTTTTATTTCAACGGATTAACAGTAATAGCTTTTCTCAGACTCACAAGACTATTTTCTTAGAAGTATGAACAAAGACACAAATGAGAATTAAAACAGGAAAAGAGTTACTTACTGAGACATTAAAATTAATTACTTATATTGCCTCACACTCTAAAATGGCAGTCCAATTCATACCATGACTACATTATTTTAAGGCAGCAATGTAACAGAATGCAAATAGACTAAGATTTGTCAGAAATCCCATATGATATAACCTGTTTTAATCATGTCACATGCATAAGCTCCAATACTGAGAGATACCCTGATGGATTTTGTCCCCAGTTTTCATTGTTCTGAGGCAAAACCAAAAATCAATGTTTATATTTACTACATACTGTTTACTACCTCACTGTAAATATAAAATAGTAAATATCCTGTATTTATATAGCACTTTTCTAGTCATTATTGACCACTCAATGCACATTTACACTGCAGGTTTTGCATTTACCCGCACAATCATACACTGGCATTGACTCACTTGCAGGGTGCTACCTGCTCATTAGGAGCATTAACCATTCACACACATGGCGCAGCATCAGGAGTAATATAGGGTTCAGAGTCCTGCTCAAGGACACTTTGACATGTTAACTGCAGGGTCTGGGATCGAACCAGGAACCTTCCAATCACTGGACGACTGCTCTACCATCTGACCCACTGCCGCCATTCAGAGTTAGTTTATGTTAAACTTGTTTTTAACTTTTGAGGTAGTACAATATATTTGTCAGTGTTTTCTACCAAGTGTTTTTTTTTTTAATTTTTTTATCTTATTTACTTACAGTTACCTACAGTAAGATACTGATGACATGCAAGCTGCTTTTGGTGAGTCTTGGATGTGTCACAAAATTCTGATTAATCTATGATGACAGCTACTCTTTTCACTTTACCCCCCTAGGTGGTTTTTGGTCATGTCCTGTGTAAGTGCCAATACACTGATCTGTGGGCCCTGAGTCTTGATGCTGATGGACTCATCATTTGATGCTTCTTCTATGTACTGCACCAGATAGTGTATATATACTATCAATGTGGCCACTCAGCTTACAAGGACAATCATTCTTTCGGGACTTCAGTGACATGCCTGCGTGTGTTCAATGATGGATGAGTGTGCAAATGCAGACTCCTTGAATATTGATAACAACTGCTAAGAACATTCCTCTAATCTTGGATAAGTTGAAGAAGCGTAACATTAAGTCTATGCAAACTGAAACATGCGATTAAGTGGAAAAAGCCTTTACTCATCATCACAATGGTACTCAACATCGAAAGGTATTTCATTGTTATTGCAGTCATGCAATGCAGGAAAAAACATGCTATACTCACACAACATGTGATGACTGATGACTTTTGTGTCTAGTGTGCAATTACAGAAATGAATTAAAGATTGAAAAAGCTCTCTTGGTCTGTTTCTTAATTACTCTGCAATGAAATGAGCTGTATGGATAGCACAGGGTTAATTGTCTTGGTGTTTATTCTTAAAAGGGTTAATTGTGTTTGTGTTGGATAAATTGTTCGGAGCATTGTTAGAGCAGCTAACGAAATTCAAGTATATTATTCTTTCCGCAATCTCCTTTCCCATTCTTTGTTTATTTTAATTATGTGGAAAATATGCGCTGGATTGAGAAGAATTTAACATTATCAGCCTTGGAACATGAATGTATAGAGACAAAGGTGTGCTCCAAATTTAATCTCTCACTTAAAAGAGTACTTCACCTCTTAAACATTACTATTACTATTACAATCACCATTAAAAGTAATTTACAATAGAAAACCAAAGGAAAAAAATCAATGCAGGATATCAAGTTATCGAATCTGTCAAATAAAATGGAGGAACTTCTCAATTCAAACAAATCGGACTTTGGCAGATCTGGTGCCGTGCTTCACTGAAACCTGGCTCAGGGAACTAATCCCAGACAGCGCACTATGGCTGCCGGGATTCCAGTTTTTCAGAGCGGGGCGCAGCACGGAGCGCTCTGGAAAAACAAAAGGAGGTGAATCTGTTTTTACATAAAAAAAGGTTGGTGTACAGATTTCACAGTGTTGGAGATGTGGCGCAGCCCTCACTTGGAGCCTCTTATCATAAACTGCAAACCATTTTATTCACCGAGGGAGTTCTCCTCGTTCACTTTGGTCGGAGTTTACATACCACCTCAGGCGTGTGTAACAGAGGCATTACAGCAGCTGGCTGAACAGATAACAGATGTGGAGAAAAAACTCCCAGACTCCCTGCTTTTCATTTTGGGGGATTTTAACAGCGCAAACCTCACCAACGAAGTCCCACAATACAGGCAGCACATAAACTGTCCCACCAGGGACACCAGCATACTGTAACACTGCTACACTGTTTTATAGGACGCTTATCGTTCTGTTCCCCGTGCAGCTTTAGGACTCTCTGATCACTGTCTGATTCATCTCATTCCGACCTACAGGCAGAAATTAAAAACTTCTAAGCCTTTTGTAAGGAATGTGAGGAAATGAACAGAGGAGTCAAAGCTGTAGTTACAGGCCTGCTTTGACTGTACTGACTGAAGTATCTTTGAAAGCTCAGCCCTTGACCCCAATGAACTCACTGACACTGTGACATCATACATCAGCTTTTGCGAGGACATGTGTGTGCAGACCAAGACCTTCTGCACATACAACATCAACAAACCATGGTTCAGACCTTAGGAATCTGCGTCATACCAAGGAGGACTCATACAGAAGTGGGTATCGGGCCCTGTACAAATAGGCCAGAAAAAGGCTGACTAAAGCGATCAGGGTAGGTAAGTGAGCTACAGTGAGAGGCTAAAAAAACAGCTTTTCAGCCTTAGACTCTGTCTCAGTTTGGAGAGGCCAGCAGCACATTACCAACTACAGGAGAAACATCCCCCCACCCTTTTGAAAACCTCAGTCTGGCCCAATGACTTGAACGGCTTTGACTGTAGGTTTTAAGATGCACTCATTCACACCTCTCCGCCACACTAAAGGACTACTTACTCACCCTGTAACCTCCACCCCAAAATCCTTTGAGAGACCGGGGATGACCTGAAGGACATCACTGGCCCCCATCTGGACCACCTGGCAGTTTTCTTACCGGGAAAACAGGTCAGTTGATGATGCAGTCAACATCGCACTGCACTACATCCTGTATCACCTCGACTCCCCAGAGAAGTACGCAAGCATCCTGTTTGTGGACTTCAGCTCGGCATTCAATGGTACTCAACATCGAAAGGTATTTCATTGTTATTGCAGTCATGCAATGCAGGAAAAAACATGCTATACTCACACAACATGTGATGACTGATGACTTTTGTGTCTAGTGTGCAATTACAGAAATGAATTAAAGATTGAAAAAGCTCTCTTGGTCTGTTTCTTAATTACTCTGCAATGAAATGAGCTGTATGGATAGCACAGGGTTAATTGTCTTGGTGTTTATTCTTAAAAGGGTTAATTGTGTTTGTGTTGGATAAATTGTTCGGAGCATTGTTAGAGCAGCTAACGAAATTCAAGTATATTATTCTTTCCGCAATCTCCTTTCCCATTCTTTGTTTATTTTAATTATGTGGAAAATATGCGCTGGATTGAGAAGAATTTAACATTATCAGCCTTGGAACATGAATGTATAGAGACAAAGGTGTGCTCCAAATTTAATCTCTCACTTAAAAGAGTACTTCACCTCTTAAACATTACTATTACTATTACAATCACCATTAAAAGTAATTTACAATAGAAAACCAAAGGAAAAAAATCAATGCAGGATATCAAGTTATCGAATCTGTCAAATAAAATGGAGGAACTTCTCAATTCAAACAAATCGGACTTTGGCAGATCTGGTGCCGTGCTTCACTGAAACCTGGCTCAGGGAACTAATCCCAGACAGCGCACTATGGCTGCCGGGATTCCAGTTTTTCAGAGCGGGGCGCAGCACGGAGCGCTCTGGAAAAACAAAAGGAGGTGAATCTGTTTTTACATAAAAAAAGGTTGGTGTACAGATTTCACAGTGTTGGAGATGTGGCGCAGCCCTCACTTGGAGCCTCTTATCATAAACTGCAAACCATTTTATTCACCGAGGGAGTTCTCCTCGTTCACTTTGGTCGGAGTTTACATACCACCTCAGGCGTGTGTAACAGAGGCATTACAGCAGCTGGCTGAACAGATAACAGATGTGGAGAAAAAACTCCCAGACTCCCTGCTTTTCATTTTGGGGGATTTTAACAGCGCAAACCTCACCAACGAAGTCCCACAATACAGGCAGCACATAAACTGTCCCACCAGGGACACCAGCATACTGTAACACTGCTACACTGTTTTATAGGACGCTTATCGTTCTGTTCCCCGTGCAGCTTTAGGACTCTCTGATCACTGTCTGATTCATCTCATTCCGACCTACAGGCAGAAATTAAAAACTTCTAAGCCTTTTGTAAGGAATGTGAGGAAATGAACAGAGGAGTCAAAGCTGTAGTTACAGGCCTGCTTTGACTGTACTGACTGAAGTATCTTTGAAAGCTCAGCCCTTGACCCCAATGAACTCACTGACACTGTGACATCATACATCAGCTTTTGCGAGGACATGTGTGTGCAGACCAAGACCTTCTGCACATACAACATCAACAAACCATGGTTCAGACCTTAGGAATCTGCGTCATACCAAGGAGGACTCATACAGAAGTGGGTATCGGGCCCTGTACAAATAGGCCAGAAAAAGGCTGACTAAAGCGATCAGGGTAGGTAAGTGAGCTACAGTGAGAGGCTAAAAAAACAGCTTTTCAGCCTTAGACTCTGTCTCAGTTTGGAGAGGCCAGCAGCACATTACCAACTACAGGAGAAACATCCCCCCACCCTTTTGAAAACCTCAGTCTGGCCCAATGACTTGAACGGCTTTGACTGTAGGTTTTAAGATGCACTCATTCACACCTCTCCGCCACACTAAAGGACTACTTACTCACCCTGTAACCTCCACCCCAAAATCCTTTGAGAGACCGGGGATGACCTGAAGGACATCACTGGCCCCCATCTGGACCACCTGGCAGTTTTCTTACCGGGAAAACAGGTCAGTTGATGATGCAGTCAACATCGCACTGCACTACATCCTGTATCACCTCGACTCCCCAGAGAAGTACGCAAGCATCCTGTTTGTGGACTTCAGCTCGGCATTCTTGACTCCCCAGGGATGTAGACTTCAGCTTGCCGTTCAACACCATCGTCCCTGAAAGCCTCCACTGGAAGCTCACCCAGCTCACAGTGCCTGCATCCACCTGTCAGTGGATCACCAGCTTCCTGACTGACAGGAGGTAGCAGGTGAGGCTGGGAAGCATCACATACAGCACCCGGACCATCAGCACTGCTGCCGCCCAGGGGTGTGTGCTCTCCCCACTGCTCCTCTCCCTCTAAACCAATGACTGGACCTCAGGCCGATTGGCCAATTTGACCAATGGTTAGCTAAGTGATTGTGGGAACTCTGGATTTTCAATAAGAGACTGTTAAACTCTCTTCGCCTGACGGCTTGAAAATTTTATTATTTTAGCTACTTTTTATTGAACATTTCAACTGTGGACTTTTTTCAAAAATATGGTGATCCTTCATCATTGAATGGTTGCCTTTACTTCTGATATTTCATCCAGAACCTGCGCTTTACTATGATATACTAAAATCAAATTCATACCATCACACCTCACGCAACATCCCCCCTTATATAATTATAACAATTTAAAGTTTTAACAAAATTGCTATCCCAGGCCATGCCATGTTTCAACTACAAAAACTATAGAGAAAAGTGCTGAGTCATTAACTTTCTATGCGTTTTTCTTTCTTTTATTAGCCCTGTAATTTCCCAAGGATGCTTTCTTTAACTGGTTAGGCCAATTTGCAGGATTTTTTAAAAGTCCTACTATTTATATTTGGTGTAACACTATATAACTGATACAGAGAACGACTACAATTAAAAACATTAGGTTCAGTAGCAGAACTGGATGTTACAATCCCATGTGTAACTTTACAACAACTGTTTTCATGAGTGTTATTTAAGGTTATTTATGGTCAGCAGGTGACATTGCAACCACAAGGGCACATCATCAGGTGTGTATGTCATCGTCACGGGGTATTTTGGCCTTTTATCATAAGACGGTCTGAACTGAGGCAGGCCCACCACAGGCTGATCAGACCTGAGTGTGCGTCCAATGAGTAGCTGTTTACCTTGTCAGCCCAGGCAGTGTCTGTCCTTTTCAGCCAAAGCCAGTAATTGGTCGTTTCAGCGATGTCAGCCAGCCCTTTGACTGCTCTTCTTTGGGCCTGACTCCTATATCCCTGAGGAGTGTTGCTGTAGAACTAGCTACAAAGCCCCTGGACCCCACCTCAACTTGGCACACGTCGCCTTCGAGCCTTGGTCCTTTTGCTTTGGGTGCTAAATTGAAATACTGCTGCTTCTTATGTTGACAAGCATCATATCAACTGCATCCTCCAAGGGACTGTCAGTTCGGTGATGTTTGCAGGCGTTGACCAGAGAACCAGGTCTGGTCTCAGGGTGGTCATTGAGATCCCTGACAGGACCTTTGGTTAGGCTGGTCTTGAGGCTGACAAAGATGTGTTTGAGGGTTGCTAGGGTTGTGACAAGCTGGGTAGACTCTGAGCCAGAGATTTAGATTTGTTGGAGAGGGCAAAACATACGTGCCTTGGATGATGCTCAGGCTATTTGATTCCATGCTCCAGAGCCGGCTCCATGTGAGTTTCCTCTTCTTAACACCCTCCCACCTCATCTAGCAGTCCTGTCTGGCTTGTGCTGCAGATTTCTTCTTTTGTTGAAAGAGGAGGTATTTCAACAATGTTTGGCATTTGGTTGTAGTCACCTTTTTCCAGGTAGATGTTTTTGTTCCCAGGCCAAGGCCTCCTCTGCTTTGTTGTACATGGCATACTATATCTCAGTGGTAGAGGGAGGATTTAGCATCCATCACAGCTGCAGCTGAAGACTTCTTTATCCCTGTTGCTAGGGTAGGAGCAGGTCCTCTCACTGCCGGGTCCCAAGATTCTCTGAGGGACATGTCAAGCCTCACTGTGGCACATTTAAATTCTTTCAAAAGGCTAGAGATTGTAAGTGAAAACGTTCCATTGCCAGAAAGTCTCATGCTATAAACCATAACCATAATCTTTTCCTAAGTTCTCCTAAACCAAACCATGTTTTATTGTTTTATTTTTTTAAATACCGGAAAATAACATATTCAGAAAGCCAAAATACTGCATAAATCGTAAGAAACACATAGTTAATCACAGAAACTACTCTGGATGAGTCCCACTGGTTTGTCGTGGGGGGTTGTGGGGCATAGTTTATGATTTTGTACAATACATTTGATTGATTGCTCTGTAGGTTAGGATGGGTAGTGGATGAAATCTGATCACATACTGTAGCTCTTCTCTATAACTGTAATCTGAAAAACATCAGGTTTAAATCTGGGTAGATTAAGATTTAAACCTTTAAGTAAAAATAACTTTTGAGGTTATTTATGGGCAAGTGAAAAACAAGAGAGTTTTGCAGAGGAATGTGTTGAGGGTTTGGGTTCCAAGTTGAAGGTTGCTGAGCCAGGAAAAGCCACAACGGCATGTGCTAGTCAACCTGATAAATAAACTTTTTTTTGGCTGAGACTGCTGGTGTCCACAAACAGCCATTGGCAGGAAGGACAGAATGAAACAAAGTCTCGCTTGTCTGTGACTAAAATATTTATGTGTGTCCATCCTGAGCCCAGTAATCAAATCATACTATACTTAAAAAAAACACCCGTAATTATCTCAATCTTAAGTGGTAACAAAATTTTTACTCATCTGTCCATCATCGTGTTTAGTTTAGCATTTTATTTGGTATTAGAGTGAAGACCTTAGCACAAGCTTCTGGCTCCTAAACTTGTTAGTATATCTATGTGATGTACAAGAACAGGTTCACTTTATGGAGGGACCTAGAGGACCCTGTCCCTCATCAATGTCCTGTTATGAACACCAGAAAGGTGTTTGTGTATATAACTTGATGGGTGAAAACTGTTTTGGCAACATCAGGGAAACTTCATTATTTTACTATTATCACACTATGTGTGGAACAATTAGGATTGTCACATTCATCAATTAAATACATGAAACAAAGTTCATTAGAGTTCTATCATGCTCTGCATAATGTTTTGTATAGGAAGTGTCATTGAATGGGGAATATGCATTTGTTAATTATTTTGTTGCATCTGATTCTTCCACAGTGATTTTAATGGCATTATATTACTGATTGCCCAGTCAAAACTGTTTATGCTGCTCTACTTCTTCTATGAATGAAATAGCATACATTGAATCAAGCATGAAATCATGTTACTTCTGAACATTATCTGAAAAAAATTCCATTGATTTGGAACAACACTCGAATATATATATAGACATCAAGTGAATAAAAATATACAGTATATAAAATATCTCTATCTGGCAGTCTCGACCATTTTAAGGTTTCATGAGGCCATCTATCTTTTTTTAAAGCTATTTTTGCAGCAAAGAACATTGTATTTCTAACATTCCATGCTGGCTACTCTGTGGATGTTGCCCCAGCCATGCAGTCTGGTGGTTTATAGCATCTGAGCTGGCCTGAATCCAAAGACTTAATCTCACAAAAACACACAATATCTAGTATGAATCAGTGACAAAAGATAGAGTTTTTTCTCACTTAAGGTAGAGGACTATAATATATAAACTATGTACTATAATCATGGATTGAAAGGCTTTGGTAAAGTGAATTATGTGCATACTGTGACCTTTTGTCTCTGAGGTTCTGCTGTGATCAGCTCGGATTTTGAGTTCAGTCAAATGTCATTGACAAATTTATAGTTCTTGTGAACTAATATTGCTAAAACATTTTTAAATTTAGTAATTTTTGATAGAATGTGCAGCATTGGCTTAGATACAATCATGCTTTGGTTAATGGAATTTAATAATAATAATGAGAATTTATTGGGTAACCACAATAAAGTCAATCAAGTATAGAAGATGTGTGGTTAAATACATATCATTTAGAGATTATCAAATATCATAAATATGATTTTATCATTTAAGACATGAGTAGACTGATGGGAAAACATTACCTATTTAGACTGTGAAACATTTCCTGTGACGTGGAGGTCCCTGAAACATGGAACTGCATATGTACGAACTCATGGATATTCCGCTCAGAAGATTTTGAAATTGTGGCAGCCTCCAAGTGTTTCACCTCAGGAGTAACAGTGTTTTACAAACTCTGCTAGAATATAAATAGATCAGATTTGTCCCTTTACCTTTGCATTTATAAACCGGCTTCTCTTTCAAATGCAGACAGGCAGTGAATTGAACACTCTAAATTGTGGGGAGAAGAAGCACAGGGGAAGATGGCGGGATGTACAAGTGTGGAAACCTTTAGTTTTAGACACTGTTTCATTGTGCCAAGTGCATTGATTAAATTGTTAGTGATGCAGGCAAAAATCTCAAAGTACAGGTTCGAAACAGAATTTGCATTCAGGTTATTACAGCTGGGAAGATGGATTATGAGGTGTCTTTATTTGAAACTAAGAAACCGCAGAACATTTGTTTTGTGTTTGGTTGTTATATTTCATCAAGGTATTTTTGAGTGAATGATCAAGCACATTTAGTAAAGACACCTCTGCATTTTGGTATAGTGCAGATGCAGAAGTGAACATTCAATATAGCATGGAAATTCTGATCTAAATTCTGAACTACATTGAGTGTTTAACCTTGCATAATGGTGGTACTTGTAGTTTACATATGAACCCCCGCAAGTGATGTAGCAAGATCTAAACATTTTTTTCTTTTTTTGAAAAAAAAAAACATTTATTTCAGGAGAGTCCTGTGCATGACCTTCTGTGGTTGAAAAAAAAAAAAAAGGCAGTAATTGTAGACAAGTTAGGGCCCGGAGTTTCAAAATTTTGTCTTTGAACTTCAGCATTTTAACCATCCAAAACAACTACACTTTATGTTAAGACTGGATCTGGATAAGAAAAGGCCTGTGATTTTTTTTCTTTTTTTTTTGCGAGGGTCTTTCCAGTTGCTGTCGCTCTCACAGTGCACTTCTCATCAATTTCAATCCGCACAATTTTGTGGTTGCGATAATCTGTGTTTTGAAATGACCAAGATAATATTTTTTCCTTGCTTCCAAATCCAAGATCCACTAAGGGCTTGTTGAAAGAAAAGTTTAGAACAATTCAAAAAAAACCCCATAAAATCTTTCATTACTGTCACAAATGATATTACACAACCTCAATTTCACTAGTTCATGTGAGGTCATTTTAATTTGAGAGTCCATGATCTGCTATATCCATTGCAACCAGTTGCTTGAAAACAGATCTGCACAGTTCCATTAGCAGTGTTTTTATCTGAGACAAAATTCATCCACCACTGCACTCAAGTTTACATTTTCTGTCTATGAACATACTGTTCAACTCTGACTATTTCTACTATTGATGTTATAGCTTTGGATGTCCCCTCACAGAGATAAATAGCATACCCTTCTTGAATCCAAGCAGAACTTAACAGTAAGCTTTCCTTATTGGCTGCAAGATGACTGTTCAGTCATTAAGTAACATAAGACATAGACACATACAACACTCACTGAACACCATTTATTCACATGAATAAAGATGGAGAATGTGTAGCTATTTCCTCCCATTATACAAAAATGATCTCAAAACATCCAGGGTAGGACTGCTGGTGATGTCACTTGGGAACATTAAACAACCGGGAAGCAGGGTGACATCGAATTTCTGGCCATATATGAGCCAATGCAATCAGGAGCAGAGCACAGCTGTCCATCATGACGTTTCATCCTGCTTTGCTGTCATCAAATAACCAATTAATATGAAACTGCTCAATCAAAAAAAACCCTAACCTTACATCAGTGTGATAAGAACTACCACAAGTGATAGAAACCATTTTTGGATAAAATTTATTTTGTTATGCTTTGAGTTTTAAATTTGTTCCAAACTCTACCTGAAATAAGTGAGTTGGACAGGTTTTTGACCTATACTCTAGCCCACCACCAGTGGGTGATCGAAATGCTTTAGCTTGACTTTTGGGGAGCTCTCCTGTCCTAAAATATGATTAAATGCTGTAGACAAAAGTATATATTAAAATCACACATAATATCATTAATAAAAAATATAGTTAGATTGTTAAACTGTTCAGTTAATAGTCGAATAAAAATAATAAAATATAAAGGAAATCATGAAAAAAAGTTCAGTAGTATTTTTTACGCATATTGCACAATGGCATTTGTGTTTGACAAATTATGTACACATTTATGTACTTAAGCAAAGATGATACAATGAATGCATCAGTTGAGTTGTGTGATTAGGTAACCTGTGTGTTAGAGTTAGGTTAGGTACAGTATGTGTAAAATTATCTTAAGCTTTATGGCCATTTGACACCGATGCATGGTAACTACACTGAAAAACGGCTACCTACGAGAGGAACCGACAGAAGGCAAAGTATGTTTCAAAAATGGGTAGTGCCACTTAGGTCCAGGGTGGCGACTGTCTGGGAGCTGCTTCAGTAATCATCATAGTGTTGGTAAAACCTATGTAGGAAAAACATTGGGCACCTGCCACTGGAAGTTAATCAAAACAAACTAAAAGTGGTAGAGTAAAATCTGTGCTTGTTTACATGGGCACCAACCACTTTTTGGCCCTTCTGACATGTTCAACAGCACTTCTCTTCTATGTCCTTTCCTCATGAAAATCAGTGGAGGCAGCATGTTTGCTCATCTAGCTTTGATGCAGTTGCTTTAATGTAACACATTGCACATTTAAAGGTTAAATGTGGAATGTTAAAAGTGAGGATAGTTCAAAAATGAGTGGCAGAAATAATAAATATTGAATAGTCATTATCAGTTTGGAGCTCAGACTAAAGACAGCCCAGATAAAAGAGTGTAGATTGCTGAAGCCATAGCCTGAAGGAAATATAAGATCTCATTTACTCCTTCATATTGCAAGGATAGTTTATCAATTTAGACTACCTCTTTTTCATCACTCACATCATGTGTTTATTTCATAGGTGCTAAAATCACCCCTGCAGTGGTTCAAACTTCCAGGGGTACGATGTCAAAGGGCAGAAGTATGTACATCAGCCCATCCAAAATATCAAGTTAAAGTTTAACCTTCAAAACAATCTCTTTCAGAGCCAGAATGAAAGTTTTGCAACATAATTTAAATACATTTGAGGTTCAAGTGATATTTAGAGTGTTTCTTTCCAATTGACCTTAATGAGCTAATCACAACCTGAGCTATCTTCATCTAAACTGTCAACTTGTCTATAAGAACCAATACCATCTAGGCTGCTCAAAGGCGTTTCAGCCCTAGTAGGCACTCCACTACTAAACATAAAAATAGCTATAAAATACTAAAGACCAATAGCCAACATCCCCTTTCTCTCAAAGATTTTAAAGGAAGCAGCAGTTAAAGAGTTATGTGAATCCCTTCAGGATAATAGTTTATTTGAGGATTTCCAGTCCGGTTTTGGAATGTTTCACAACACAGAAACAGCATTGGTCAAAGTAAAAAGTGAATATACTTGTCTTATTATATTTTAGTGCAGGTTTTGGTACTATTGACCATGATATCCTACGCCCAAGGCAGGAAAACCAAATCTACATTAAGGAATCTGATGCAAAAGGATCTGCATTAAGTTGTTTTAAGTTCTACTTAATATCTGAAAATTCTTTCTGATATTTGTTGATGTTAATGATGAATAATCAAAATATGATAAAGTTAGTAATGGAGTCCCAGAAGGTTCTGATTGGAAAGTATTATTCCCGATATTATTAGTAAATACACTATTAATTTTTGTTGCTATGCAGACGATACACAATTACACTTATCAATGATGCCAGATAAAACTTATCAGTTAACTAACTTACTTAAGTTCAGGCATGTCTTAAAGACAGAAACAATGGCTATCTCATGGATATCTCTATGGATAACTTTTTATTATTAAAATATTATTAAACTTTTTATCACTAAACTTGAACTTTTTATTATTGAACCTGGTGGTGGCCCACCAGGGGATCCGATCTGGCCATTAAGATAAATTTGAAAACGGTGAATGTTGAAAAAAAACAAAACACTCACAATTAATTACACTTTCCCTGTCCCTACGCACTTACTTTACTACACTTCAAGTTAGTTGAATGTTTTGCGCTAGAGCCACCATTGGAAAAAGTTGATGTCTAAATTCTTAAACTCTACAGGGAGCAAATATGATACATTGTGACAGGTTTTCCAAGAAAAAAAAGACCAGTTCCTATCTTTGCCACAGGTAAAGGGGAAACCAGTGTGCATGGTGTGACTGAATAGGGAGAAACTGGCACATAATATTTGAATTGCAATGTTTTGTCATAGTGTTTGTGCCTTAGTAGATTCACTGACTGAATGGAGAAACTGGGACATGTTAAAAAGGTACAAATCTTTCATAAAAAGGCTTTTCAGTTGTTATATTGATGGATTGTTTGTAAATTGGAAACATTTTCCGTAAGTGTTTTTTCTTAAAATATAAAAGAAACTGATTAATGTGTTGAATTTTATTTAATGATTGTTAGGCAGTTTTTTCATAGTTTTTTTTTTTTGGTCTGGCCCAACTGAAGTCAAGCTGAGCTGCATGTGGCCCCTGGACTAAAATGAGTTTGACGCCCATGCCTTAGAGAGTCATTATCCAAAAGCGTACTTAATCTGAATGGCATCGCCTTGATCTCTAGCACCACTCTGAGAAACCTGGGTGTTATCTTTGACCAGGAACTGTCTTTTAACTCTGACGTAGAAACAGATTTCAAGGACGGCCTTCTTTCGCCTCCGTAACATTGCTAAAATCCGGCACATCCTGTCTCAACAAGATGCAGAAAAATTAGTCCACACATTCATTACTTCCATGCTCGGTTACTGTAATTCCCCATTTGCAGGCTGCCCTAATAAGTCCATAAAGACTCTACAACTAATCCAGAATGCCGTGGTGTGTAATGACAAGAACCATCATCAGAGACCACATCTCCCCCATACTGGCTGATTTTTCCTGGCTTCCTGTTAGATCGAGAATATAATTTAAAATATTTTTCTTCACCATGAATACCAAAGAGCTCATAGTACCCTAGTAGAGCAGAATCTTACGGACGTAGCGTTACTGGTGATCCCCAGAATCTCCAAAAGTAGAATGTGAGGTAGAGCCTTCAGTTATTAAGCTTCTCTCCTGTGTAACATTTTCGTGTCATGATACAGAAGGCAGATACACTCTCTTCTTTTAAGAGTAGGCTTAAAATTGTCCTTTTTGTCAAACCTTATACTTAGGGCTGGGCTATCTAGCCCCCTAGTTATGCTGCTATAGGCTTAAGTTGCTGTGGGTACATCT
>KV751325.1:8543588-8559521 GCA_001698575.1 Mola mola
TTCAAAAATGTGGCTCAGTTACAGACTAGTTGCAGAAAACATTCATATTCAGATGCCACCTGTGTTTTGAAACTTATTGTTTAAGTTTTGTGTGGGAGACGAGTAGTTTCTCTGTGAAGCATGTCATAAATAATACATTCTCAGAAAATATATGCAAATGCAGATGAACAGAAATTAAGGATAATTGAAGAAGAATAACTGTAAATTGTAGAACAGAGGATTTGTGAACTACATAGATGTATTGTAATAAATTTAATTACTAGGAAACTAAACATTGCAGACGTAACACCTGTGACTGTGGTGTGTTTAATGAATTTTCACACCATTAAACCAATAACCAGTATAATTTTAATATGCTGAAAACAGTTGCAGAAGCTGCTCCTATAAAATGTACAATGCCCAAAGAGGGCTTCTAATTAACCAATAAGGCATCACAGACTGAAACTGTCAACAACTTGATTCAAATAACATGTGAGTGGTGTTTAATGTCCCAGTAATGTCAAACTACTAAAAACTACTCGAAAGCAGTGACATCTTTTAAGTGTCATCAAAGCACTCACTTCATTAAAACCGACAGTGCATGTCATTGTTGTAGAGGGACCATTTGGAGAGCTGCCATGTATGACAAACACCCCACACGACTTTGGTGGCTACACTGAACTAATAGAGCATTGCAAATGTCAGTGTCATTGATATTTAGAATATGCTTTCTGCAAGTAATGAAGGTAATTATGAGTTGGCAATATCTGAGCTGAATTTTAATTTTTATGTGGATCTTGGGTCCGAGGAGAAAGCCATAAAACGTGTCATTTCTAACTACACTCAAGTGTCTGGTAACATGGAGTAGATACCTACTGAAACCCCTGCCTGTTTTTGACTCAGTAACTGTAAAGATACTGTATAAAATCAATGTTTGCAGAGAGTGTAGTTTTTTTTTTACTTCCTGTCACTGACAGAGCACTCCAGATATGACTAGTTATTTGTCGATTTTGACAATTGTCAAAAAACAAAGGTTAAATGGATTATATAAGAAGAAAAAGGTTTAAGCATGACTGAGGTTGCTGAGGTTTAAAAATTCCATTGTTACAGTCAGTTTGAGTCCTTGTCAAGTGGTACATCCTAGTTTATCGTAACATCATAGTAAATACTATTGTATGTATCACAATCACTAACACTGTGTCAGCAACTTCCACTTTGAGAGTAATTAGCTACCAAACAACACTGCTAGTCGCCGATTTAAGTACACAAGTGACTCCTCATCTGATTGGTCTGACCAAGGTTCAACTTGGCTGAATCTGTTTTCTCGAACGTAGCCATCTGGATGCCCGCAAACAAACAATGGGAGTGGGTCACAGCCTGCAATTCATAGATTCTAAATTTCTAAATCAGGGAGACTGGAAAGCTACTTTTTCAAGTATGCATGTTGAATAAAATATTAGTTTCGACAGCGTATTTATCTAATTTAGAACGTGTCTGAATGACATTTACCAATACCAATTCTATGCATACCAGTTGAATAAATAGAAGTCAATCAGCCGAGCCATCACTTGATATTTGTTGACTTAGCCG
Source organism: Mola mola (assembly GCA_001698575.1). Taxonomy (NCBI): domain Eukaryota; kingdom Metazoa; phylum Chordata; class Actinopteri; order Tetraodontiformes; family Molidae; genus Mola; species Mola mola. Next base: position 8,545,158 of record KV751325.1, read on the forward strand.
AGATGATTTTGGTAGCCTGCCTGAACTATAAACTATGCAGTGATGTGTCACCTTTATTAAATTCCTCATTATCCTAAAGAAAGAAAATAATGCTGCTTTTGTCTGACAAGTCATTCTCCTATAAATCCTATTTTAATATGACTAAATGTCTATGCAAGCAATATATTCTGAATAAATAAATAAATAAAATGAAATCCATTACTGTCTCAGATGTATAGAATGCGTGTACTCCCACTGTTAAGCCCTGTCAGTGGAGCTGAGGTTGAAGGAAGTTTATTTTAAGGTTTCAGTAGGACTTTATATTAAAAAAAGTAATCCATTCACACCTTTAAGATTCCTTAGTAAATCAAAGTACAGGGAAATTTTTCCCCCATCATCCAGGTCATTTTATTTAATTTCCTTATTCTGTCAACACCCCTGATAATGAAAATTGTCTTCAGAGCACAATAATAAAGACATGACAGAATGTATCTTAATCTGTTCCATGGGATTTTTTTTTTTAAGGCCCCGTTTACACAAAAACGTTCTGTTTTCGTTTTCAGTCGCCGTTTTCAAATAGTTAATCGAGCAGACGGCAACGTTTTGAAAACGATCTCCATGGCCACGAGACTGCAGAAAACACCAGAAACGCCGTACTACACGTGTCCGTGAAGGTTTTGGGTCATCCAGGTCATCTTAATCTTGAAGTGTTTAGTAGGAAGTAACTGGACTTCTTATCTTGTTTGAAGACGTTTTGCCTCTCATCCGAAAGGCTTCTTCAGTTCTGAGGTTCAGTGTGGGAAACCCAGGTATTTAACCCAGAGTGGGTGGAGGCAATCACCTCCACCTGATTGCCTCCACCCACTCTGGGTTGATGTGTAGACGGAAAGCCACAACGCAACTAAAGTTTTGCATTATCACTCGAAAACGTTGTCGTGTAAACGGGGCCTAATTCTTCTATAGTAAGTGTTTTGATGTAAAACTTCCCTTTTTTTCCTTTCTTTCCTGGTAAACAGCCCACAACTGTTTATGTGAGTGGTCTTGTAAGTATCTGTTCTTTCATGGCTAATTCAAATACACTAGTCAGGCCCTGAATTTAGCTATTGTATACGTGATCCAGTGACTGCATAATTTTTTACTGTTTTGCATAAAGTCAATGCTATCAGGCAATTCTGAGCTGTGCCATCTTCGATCTCGCTGCTCTGCAGTTACCTTTTGGAGGGGGAGGTGTCTCGGAAAGGGTCATTTTAGACACATTTCTGTGCGTTGATTCATGATGATCCACGCATGGTGAGGAGGCTGGAGGAAGGGCAGTGAACTGATTGCTCTTCACTGATATTCTTTGTCTTGTGTGTCTTTTTCTTTCAGAATACATACAAGAGCTACCTGCTTGCAAAATAATATTAAGAGAAATTCAACATGCCAAGAAGTGCAAATGATTCCATTACACCAGACCTATTAAAGTTGATCATAATGTTCATCTTAAATGCAGTAAACCATATATAATTATAGCTAGAGTCATTGACTTTTTCCCCTTTAAACTTGCATTTCGGCTGCCCATTTTCCCTGCCATTTATGAAGAAGAACTGAAGTAGCACACAATGATATTCTTTCAGTGACAGTCATCAATTTCAGAGCCTATTAACCGCAGGTTCATGGTGCAATTCAGACAAAACACAATAAAGGGGGTTGTTCGTATAATTTGTGTTTGACAAGAAATTTAAATCTTATTCTATTGTTCTGCTTGAGTTGGTTTGTTTTCAACTTTTGTATTTCATTTCTGCTAAATCACAAATTTCACACCTTGCATTTTGTTCAGTGTCTTCATGCTTCATCTCTAAAACATCAATATATAAAACTGTATGGATGTAAAAGTCAGCTTATTTTTTCATTAACAAACATCATTCGGGTTCTGGATCCCATTACAAGTACAGAAAGCCAAGAAGTAGAGAAAGAGGGCCAGAGAAACAGAGAGCCTTTTCGACTTCAGTTTTCGACGATCTTTCGTTGTATTTCAATTTTTTCATATTTCTTTTTTTTCTTTTTTTCATGGAAAAGCTAATGTACCATTCATGGATTCCACATGAGTCTTGTAGTCACTCCCTTTTGATTTTTGCGCGGTAGCTGCGATGCTTTAGAAATGTAGCTGGCTGAGTTGAAAAGCAAATGATTGTGCATGGTGACGGGGGATCGTTAGGAATTAGCCCAGTGAAATGATGTGCCCAGGGTGCTTAATGAATAACGTACAGTGCCGTGGGAAATTCACACAACTGGGAGAACAAGTTCTGATTCTCTCCGTCATTCATCACTTAGGTGCTGACCTCTGTTCAAGTGCAAGCTCAGAAGGTTGTGCAGTTGTGTTTAATCACAGCGTGTGCTTTTCTGAATTAACAAAGTTCGTTTTAATCTGGTAGTAGATTATCTTTTCAGCTCAAAGTGGCTTCGAGGCTACACTGCCATTCGCCTTTTTTGGGCACACAGGAGGAACTCCTGTGGTGGTCCATAAGGTCAACTATTGACAGGCTAGTTTGGCAAGTACTGATATAGCTTAGTTGGTGATTAAAATTAAGTGAAGACCACAGGTGATCTATCTCAAAACATCAGTGGTGCTATCATCACTGCTGCAGCTTCCTCTGTGACTCCTGTTGTCTCTGTTGGTCATGCTTGGAGGAGGCCTCACTTTTATTTATGGTCTGGATCAATTCAAATTCTGAGAGGTCTGGAACATGATGCCACGATATGAGATTTTGGTTTCACAATTATTGTTGGAGGAAATACAATTGTTCCGTGTTTTTTTTGGCAGTATAGAGGGACTCTACTGAGTCAGTGGTACATGACTCATGACAAGGAATAAGGAGCATTTCAATAAGCTCACTTCATGATTCTTTGCTCAAAAATCACAATTCAAAACAATTATTTTTTGCAAAATGAGATGTAAGACAAATTATAAATGAATAATAGTCATTTCATTATTTCTCAGATAAAAAGGAGGAAATACTGTCATTTTTCTCATCTTTTCTTGTTAAAATTAAAGAATGTCTTTTCACATTTGAGTTTAGGGAGGTTATAAACTTTAAAAACCGCAAATGAATGCAAATTTCCTTTACTTTGTAAACGAGAAAATAAAAACATCTTCTGTCTTTATAGCTGTGGGAATCTTGGACTTTTGGGAGTCAGGCATGAGACACCTAAAGCAATTCTGCTCCGTAGCTCTGCCCCACTCTTTTATAAAGTCATGATATGTTGTCAGTGAATCCTGGTCCTACAGGAATACCCCTTTCCTCTGCTGCACTTCCTTCATTGAAATGACTAGAACTGATGAGTTACTATGCGGTGGTGTGAAAAGACATTAAAGCAAAGTCACAGTATAAAGCATCAGCTCCATTTGCTAAACCGTGCTACGTACCCATTTGACAACTCAATTGAATACACCAATCTCATAACTGAATTGAGAATCAGTTGACTTGCAGGTAATTCTTACATCCCTACTCAGGACACATACATGTCAAGTGATATGTTTTGATCGCCATTGGTGATATATAGATACAATTTGACAGGGCTTGATTAGCCAGTTAGCTACACCTTCCATGTTGCATCCAGTTGTGAGAAGAGATTACTGAATATTCTAAATAGTTCACATTCAAATTTTGAAAGTTACTGATTTAAGCAACTGTCTGCTCGTTTCAAGTGTAAAATACAGTACCTTAAACTTGTGCATAAACACAGCATTTGAGTCAGTTTTATATTGTTGTATACTGTGCTGTAGATGTGTGACTGTGCTTTTTCACCATCCCTTGCCATTACTAGCTTCAAAATGACTATATCTGCACATGAATGAACATAAACGGGTAATGTTTTCATGGGTGTTTTTGTGTGTGCCAGCCCGGACTGAAAGAGAGGAGCAGAACCGGTATTTGCAAATATAACTCAACATTTTGTGACGTTCTACTGTGCAAATAAAAGGGCCATTTTCTATGGACACTTAAAAATGTTATCATAATTTGATTACAGTCTGAACTGGAAATATATCTCATACCATTATTGGACTCTCAAACAAAACACGTGGAAAAAAAATTCCTTTCACTCTGTTTTTACATGCTGGTTTGGAGCTCTTGGTGGAGCAGCAATTTTTCTTCATCTCAGCACTGCTGCTCCTGTTCCCTAATGTGCTGCTTGTGAGAGTGACACCCATCCCTCCAATTTGTTCTCTCAGCTGCAGTCTGTTACCTGGCACACACACACACACCTCCACACCTGCTCCAAAAGTCTTTTACTTGAAATACCCTTTTTTTTTTCGGTTGCACGCTAATAAATATGCAGCAAACAGTACTGTTTGCGTAACAAAAATGACCTTGAAATACAGCAAAACCTAGAAACAGCATGTTATTCATTACAAACCTAAGGAGGGTTAGGGTTAGGGTTAGTCCAGAAATGAATTAAATATGGTTTTATTAAGAATTCCAGTATTTTTCCAACTAAGCCCTATTTCCTGAATTTAAGGGTCTAAAACTTCACAAAAAACATATTTTTGAAAAAGGATTTACTGCAGTATAGAGGTTGGTTGCTATTACTGATTAGCTCAGTAAGTCCAAATATTGTTTCCAGTGTCTGGTTACATTGAGTAGATACAGTACCTACAATGCAATGCCCATGTGTTTCTGACTGAATAACTGTAAAATTCTTTATGAAAGAAATGTTCCTGCTTCCTGTCACTAACCTTGTTCCCCGGACCAGTCAGCTGCACTGTTTTCCGTTGCTTGCTAAAGACAAATACATTGGTGAAGTAGGTTTATTCTCTATCAAATGTATTCATCTTTAGTAAATATCCAGAAGCAGAGTAAAGCAGTGTCCCTTTGGCAATGGACTTCAGTTATTTGAATTAGCTATTCGATGCTATAAAAATAGGGCAAAGTGTCATGATTGACAGTTGAGCTCTGGTCATGATTAAGTTGGGTGGCTGTGGGTTGGAACTCATCATCATTGCTCCCTGGTCCTTCCTGTGCAGACAATGGCTCTAAATGATGTCGCAGCGCAAGATGGCAGCACCCATATCAGGGATATTTTGGCTTTAATTTTGGAATCAAGAGGAGGTGCAGTGTCCATCTTTATTAATGTTATCAGTGAAATCCATTTTGCTTGAATGTGCCATTGGCCAGTTGCCACAATGCCATTATCAGTACTTATCGTGGATTATTAAGTGAATTTGTGGACAGCAGAGTGGCAATTCCACCTTACTGGGTGGCAGTCGACAGTTCATAGGTTATTTATTGCATATTAAACCTGAAGACATCCTTCTTATGATGCCTAGCTTTAGTTTTAAATCTATTAAAGTAAAAACATGCAACGTTTATCTGTATTTGTCTTTGCTCTTCTGACCATCCTCATTTCCTCCAGAGGAAGAGGGTAAATCAGTATTTGATTGCCTTCTCTTTTGTGTAAGATGTCTGAAGTACATAACAAGGACTTTTGTATGGACATCAGCTTTCCTCTCTTAAGTGAAGAACTAAAATATTAAGCTTGAACAAACGGGCAATTTACTCTTACCCTCCTTAGCAAGACATCCATTAACGAGGCTAGATGTTCATGTCCATGTGTGATTAATTATAGCTCACAATCGATCCTAAATATTCCTTTTTGGACTACTGGCGGAATTAAAGACTCCTGTGTGCTTCGTGAGTCTGCTCCAGTTGAACAAAGCAGCGACAACTAGCTACAAGAGCAGTCCGAGTAACAGCCTTGAGATCAATAAAGCACATATTGTAGCTGAAGGGGAACAGGTTTAGGTGAGGATGGGGGGAGGGGAGCTCGCTTACTTTAATAGACATGTGTTGTGTAAATGTAATGGCTTTCGAGGAGTCCAGGGGAGGGGAAGAATCACTGCAGATGTCCCCCCTCACCAGAGGAATTGAGCAGCACTGTATTGTTTTTTCTGAGTCCTCCCTTATCTACCATTTAAATGTTCTCACCTTTTGACCTCATAGCTTGCTCACTTGATATTGTCCGACATGAAATCTTGACCCTTTACCTCTCAGTTCCTTGTCAGATGTACTGTCACATTTAACATTTCACATTGCATTCTTTTTTGTAGATGAATGGTTGCAAGTAACATTGAAAAATATCTCACATCATGGATGGCATGTTAAAAGAACTGTCTATTCCTTTTTCTATTACATTCTTTTTTATCACCCAAGGTTTTGTTTCAGGAATTTATTAGCTTTCCTAAATGATGAGGCCTTCATTTTCACATGTTTATAAGTGACAGCTGGATCATGAAGAGGGATTAAGTCTTTTTTATTTCTTTTTAAGGCCTGTGGTTTTGCCTGAGACGTGGTAAAGTGGAAATCCCTGCTATGCTAATGAGGGTTCCAAAAGAATGGCCCATAGAATGGAGTATTCCTGGGGGAATTATCCAGATCGTTGACTTTCCCTCCTATGCCAGATCATCTGGTCAGTTTCCCTGTCAGAAAGTCCATCATTTTTTTTCCGTGAGTGTCTCCTAGTGTGTGATCCTGTTTTGCTCCTTAGTCTCTGATTTGACAGGATTTTGACAGAGTTGGCTCTCGGCGTCTGACTCTGCATTTAGAATCCTCCAGTTCTTTACCTGATGTACCTGCAATAACTACATATATTTTACCTGTTTTCCTGAGATCAAGAGATAATTAATATCAGCTCACAAGACAGCAATAATGGTTGATAAGTAACCTCAAATACTCACAAAAGTAGGTGACCCTTTTCTGCAGTTGTTTTTTGCTTTCCAGCTTAATTATAAATCTGTTTTGAGTGACTATATGCTCTTGTTCGTTTGACCTTGTGCCATATAATCTAGTGGTTTATACAGGGACCTAGCTGTGGCTGGTAACTCTCATGATCTTAGAAAAAACGAAAGTTGTGATTACATGATAACAACACATCTATCTTTTTTATCTTGGGAAAACAGCAGTCTTATCTTGTGATAGTGATATAATTTTCTTTTGATCCCAGTAAAACAAATAAACTTGATCTTGTTATCAGCGGAAAGTAGAGGAAATAAAATCTTTCACCCACAGCCTGTTAGGGCATCTGTAAAGACACTGAGTCCATATAATTTCCTCCACTTGCCTCTACATTTAATCACAGATGCAAACCTCTCTTAGTGCTCTTTGGGTGTCCTGGTTGCCAAATGGTTCACGCATTTACAAAAATAATGTCGTATCAGGTTTGGGGTTTTTTGTCAGCACCCCTTTCTTTTTGTCACTTAGAAAAGTGCATCTCAAACCTGCCACCATTCAAGTAATAAACATCAGATCATTTTCAGACACAACATCCATCCATCCATTATCTACCATTTATTATTATCCCCTGTGGGGTCACAGTGGAATGGAGTCTATCCCAACTGACATTGGGCTGGACAAAGTGAGAGGGTAACATGCAAACTTCACAAAGAGATGTCCCGTCTGAGCCAGGAAAAAGGCCTCCTGAGTGAAGGGATGGGCAAGGGCAAACAATCAAAGTATCAATAATCAAAGGTAGCATTATGCATGGAAAAAAAAATTCCATCACACCCATTACTTGCATAAAAGCAAAATAAGCACTATATGGCCTGCAGTCCAGCACATAAGCAAAAGCTAGCAGATAGCTAGCAGACAAGTGCTTCAGACAATTTAAAGAAAAAATCATGAAAGACAGAGTTAGAAATACTAGTGGGCCAGGAAACAGCTGAATGTGTAGTCAGTGTGTCTCAACAGAGCTCTTGAGAGCTGACTGAGAGGTGAAAGTGTCCAGTTTTTGTGTGTTGCACAGATCTATCCAGTCTTTGGCTGCAGCAGACCAAAGTGATGAGAGAGCAGTATATACAATAGATCATCCTCATGTTGCATAACACTACTCATTCCCTGAGTCATTATCACTTCCAGCAAGTCAGGGTTTAAGTCAATAGTGGATCCTGTCTTCTTGATCATTTCATTGATCTTGTTCCTGTTGACGCCCCCCCTCCACCAAACAAGAGCATAAAACAGCATACATGTGAAAGTGCTTTGATAGAACATATGCAGGACTGAACTGCTGACCTCTGAAGACTGGTGCCTCCTGCAGAAAAATAGCCTGAGCCCTATTAAAGATGCTGCTGGCGTTCTCTTCCTAGCCCAGCCTATTATCCACAAGGACATTGAGACACATACATGAGGAAACCAACTCATCTTTAATCAGGACAATGGTCACTGGAGCATTTTTTCTTTCTAAAATCAATAATAAGATCTTTGGTTTTAAAATTAGGTGGGTTTTTTTTCCACTACATCTTGGTTTTTAGGAGGTTTTCTTTGTGGATGTAGCCAACAGATGCAGAATCTTTAGAAAATGTCTGTATATAGCAGCAAGATGTCGGACCAGGTGTGCTGTCAGAGGTATAGTAAATTGGAATGGAGAAGAAGTTGTGCCTTGGGGTGCACTTGCATTGGACTGGAGGTTATTTATGTTCACCAGTGGGGTTGTTTATACTAAAATACTAAAACAGTCTAGCGCTTGACATTTAATGCAGAACTTTGTCTTTGTGATTCCATTCATCTGTCTGATAACATGCCAATGCTGATTTCTGGTTATTAACAGGAAATTCAATTTCTCTGGTTAGCAGTGGTTTATTATTTGGGGAACATTTCAAACTGGTTTGTGCTGGGGTAAATAATATCAACAAAATAACTGTACGAGGAGTTGGTGGAAGTGGCCAGGGAAAGGAGTGTCTGGATCTCCTGTTAACCTGTTAACGTTTTAACTTTGTTTGTATAATTGAACCTTTGAACCACAAAACAAAACATTACAACGCCTCTTAATGTTAATCTGAATTCGATACCTGTTCCAGGGCAAATCATTACATGTAAATACAAGCTTTTAATGTGTGCGTTAGAATAAAAAAGAATATTGATTTTCAATCAATATTTAAAGTAAACCACCTTCTTCCTTCTTCTATTTTCGAAGTGTAAGAAAAAAGACTTTATGGAAGCCTATAGAGTCCTATATTTAAATGATTCCATAACTTTCTATACCTTGAACCAAGGTATAGAAATAATGGGATCATCAACGTATGTAACATTTCAAGTTTTTAGTTGTATCATTTAAAGCATTGCTTTATTTTCAGACTCGCTAAACTTCTTGTCCTATAAGCAAGTAAGTAAATCAAGAAGTCATCTGACTACATTTATGCGCTGAGGAATTGATTTACCAAGTAAGCTGGGACAAAAAAGAGAAAGGTAAATGCAAATTAGATACGCTGTTTTTGTCCAATTTTGTCCACTGTACATTAAGTTTCTGAAAAGTAATTGTCAGTTTCCATTTCCATTTTTAAATTGTGAGAAAATTGAATTTTCATTTTAATTTTGACACCACAGGAGCAAGGTGAAGTGTAAACGCAAATGCACTAGACTGGAGATGCCGTGTATGTTATTGCATGTCCTCATACCAGCTATGAATGAAATGTCAAACATTCACATATTCTCATTTTAATTATGTTTTTTAAATTGCTTTTCGATTGAATTGGGATTCGTAATGTACAGTATATACACATATATTGCTTGGATAATGAAAAAATCATTTCAGCAATTAATATTGCATTTTATTTTCAAGTTCAATTTAACTTTATATTACTTTGAGGGTTATGTTTCCAACAACTTTTACAATTTCAGTTTTATATGGTCATAGAATGTTAATAGATTTATTTTCATTTTTACATACACATAAGGACAATTATGTTTCAGTAATTGGCATTTGAAAAAAAGAAAATAAAAAATAAAAAATAAAATCAAATGTTCATGGATTTTGTTCTGATTATTTCTCACATAATTGTATGAAATGTCAGAAAACTGATTTTGTGTCTGTTGCATTTACAAGTACTTATTTGTTTGGTGAGAATTCTTCATACTGAAAACTGTGACCTGAGTGAAATCACATTCACTGTTAACAGGAGACGTAAAGATTGTTTCACTTTCACTTTCAGTGACATTTAAAGCAATGTTATACACTGGGATGCTCAAATCTTTTCCTAAACTCAACCATGTGGTTTTTAAAAGGTATATAAAAGGTATTTTAACTAGGTGAATTTCGAACATCACATTCAGTAAACACTTGAGTTAAAGAGAACCTGAACAAAAATATAAAATGGCTGAAATTAAACAATTAAAAAAGATTTGTGGACACTAAACGTTGATGATGAACTTAAATATGTTCACTGAGGTTTGTACATAACAATGTTATCTTTAGACTAAACTAAAATGCGAAGTCGTGAGGAGGGTCTTATCCTTGTTGGAAAGAAATTGAAATTCATCCCCAAACTGGTACAAATATTGACTGACTTTGCTTGGTTATGGTTCCAATGACAATATGTCTGTTTGTATACTATTGCGTGCCAGCGTGAGCATTTCACTGCTTGTGTACCGTTTTCTTATCAGAGAGGTCTTTATTTCTAATATTCATTGAAGCAGGTTCTAAGGATTTCCCACCAGGAGGATGACCCACTGTGTCAATGATGATCAGGAATTCTGTCTGTAAATAAATCAGTAAAGGTCAAAACTTCCCCCACTGGACAACCACAATTAGCTAGTCCTGAACTCTGGTGTCTCTTGAGTACCAGGACAAAGCGCCTTTCACCCCCGCCCCCTTGTTTCCCAGCAGCAGACTGTCGGAAAACCCCGCAGAGAGACTCTGAGTGGGAGGCAGGTTCAACGGAATGCTCTCAGACGCAGAGTCAGGCTGCGAGCGATGCTGACATATGCAGCGGGATTCTCTTCTGCTTTAGAGCTTCAGTGACACATCCTGTGAGTCATGCATTGACCGATTGTTACTTTATAGAGTTTAGTGCGTGCTCCCGTGTTATTAGATGCAAAATATATTCAGTATTTAAAACCCTGTACAGCAAAAAACCAGGAGGGCTGACAACCATGTTGTTGATGAATAATTTAAAGGGCAACAATTTACACAGACTACGCAGAGTGATCCCTGTGCATCCCTTTGAGGGCAGTGAAGCGATCAAGGAAGAGGCTGTGACACTGTGTTTGTACATGCTAGGAAATTCACATGCATGTGTGCAAGATAAATGTCTTACGGTACCTTGGGACATCAAGGGCAGGACAGTATTACTGCTGTTTGCTGTGAAAGCAATTCCTCAAAGTGCTTGTGTTACACAGAGCTGATACAGTGTTTTGTTTCTGAATAAACACTGGTGAAAACTGAAAGTCAGATACTGCTTTGTTATCAAGATACCCCATGTTTTGTTGTTTGTTTTTCATTTTTTCCTTATTTTTGCGAGGCAGAATGATAAGACTGCCTCAGAATGGGGAATCGTTTATGATGCAGCGGTGATGCAGCAAAAACCTTTTTCAAGGTGAAATGCAAAGCACTTTTTATTGCAGCCGCGGAAGAGGCTCTGCTAGAGAGGGACCCTGCTAAGCTGTAAAATCTATATATGTGTCATTGCAAGGCAGGAAATTATGCTTGTAAAAGTGCTTGGTAAAACAAATCTAAATGATGGAGGAAGTCAACAGGGCAGCAGATGAGAGCGAGAGAGATTCTTTTCTGTCTTTATTGATATATACAAACATGGAAATGGCGGCAAAGCAGTATTTTATCAAGCTGACTAAAACTCAAGAGGGAGCTTCTGTGTCTTCTTTGCATACTCATTCGCTCTCTTGTAAATGAATAATTACACACCCAGAGGGCGCCCACTAGTGGCTACAGACCAAAAAAACACAATTATGCTCTTATCATTTGAAAGTTGCTTGTTGATGTGTTATATTGTTACAAGATGGCATTAGTGCTTTATAAATCAATATTTACTTATGATTAACTCTTATGTTCACATTTCGATACATTAACCCTGCAGCAGAATGATTGCTCATAACATATAAAAGAAAAATCAGGTGGATCTAAGAGCTGATATTGGGTCAAGTTAACCCAGAATGTCTCTTGTCCCATAGTGACCCAAACAGTGGGGTTACTTTACAGTCATTTTTGGCCTGGTATGTTTTTGTACGTAAGCTGTATGCAGTGATAAGTGTTTTGAATAGCTGTGGTATGTATTTCACCTTCTTCTGCCGCTGATGTAAAAAGCAAACCACAGACACTGGTCACACTCCAGACATTTTCAATTAAATATTTGTTTATCATAGCTCCCAGTCATTGTGTTTTAAGGCATAGCAATGAGCTCTGGAGCTGTAATCAGAGCTCGGCAGCACTAAGAATTAAACTAGGTGAACGATGATAGCCACTGCTGCCTTTTACTCCCTTTGTGACATTCACTGACCTCCACTGAAAAAGTCTATTAATTGCTATTAAACATTCCATCAGGTGACAAAGATTTCACCCATGCTGTTACTCAAGGTGATGAGCCAAAGAAAACCTCTCGAACTGCCAATGCAGCCTTAACAAAAATGCACTTTTTACTTTCTGGGAGAGATTTAGAAAAGCAAAATTCTTCTTGAGTGCCTGTTTGTTTCAATGTGAAACTACTGCCAGTGATCCGATAGCTTATCTCAGCATTAGGACTCCAAACAGAGGGAAACAGCTTGCCTATACAATGCAAAAACAAAGTCTATATTTTAGTTGCAAAAAAAAAAATAAATGTTGTCGTATGTTGTTAAAATCTTAACACTAACTTTAAGTTAATCAATTTGTTCATTTGTACAGTGTAGTCAGTGATAACAAAATCTAAGAAATGATCTGACATGTAATGGGCAATTACCATTTTACCCTTTGGTTTATATTTAAAATGTTACACTTACAGAAAATTATGTTTATCTGCAGTCTTTGTGCTAAATAAGACTTCCTGGCTCGTGTCTGTAGCATCATATTAGGAAAGTGGTGTCGATTTTCGATCTGACAGTCTGTCAACCAAGCAGAACATGTTACATCGAGCTATTTAACTTGTTTTACAGTGTTTACCCAAATATTCGATTAAGTGATTAACTTGCCAGCCTTTTAGTCCATATTGTTTTTATTGCTGTCGCTTGAGAAAAAGCTACCTTTTTGACTTTGCAGTATTTATGTATTTTTTGTCTATTTCTTTCGTATTTATTTCGGATTTTCATATGTTTTTGAATGGGCATCGTTTCTGAAGACGGTTGGATGTTTATTTTTTTTCAGTCGCTATAGGTGCACTCACTAAAAAGGAAAAAGCGCCTTCACTTGTCTGATGTCTGTGTTTATTGAATATAAAATGAATCCATCTGGTGTGAATAATCAGGATGCATTTTGACACAACAAAAGAAGCATATTCCTAAAAGATATTCAGCGTCCATCACTTCAAGTGGCATCTTTTACAAATAGAGTATATATCAAGATTGTTCTTCCTTTTCACTAACTGCCAGAGGAAAATGTCACAATATAATGAAATGCAACACAAAGGTTAGAGAAAACACACTTCTTAGCCACAAATGAAAAACACACAACAAACAAACTGTCCAAATGATGCTACACTTTATTTAGGTGTCCTTGGAAAGAAACAGAAGAAAACTGGAGTTGACACAGTTCTAGCTTTGTCAGCTATGAACAGATAACACCAGATGTTGTGGGTTGTGATTTTGAGCCATATGCTCAGCTGCAAGTTTTTCTCTCTTCCACTTCAGTGCACAGCGATGTCTGTGATGCATTCGCTCTGCATTAAACCACCAACAATACCACATCAGCTGGAATCTAGGTGCTATACTGAAAACACACTCAAGTTGGAAAATAAAGCACAAAGTCCTGACGCTGAGCAGCGGTGCAGCATTTGAAAAGTACATGTCACTCATCCTCACTACTCAGCACACTCACACACCACTAACAGTGTTCCTCATGTAATGGCTACAGGCCATGCCGAGACAAATAAGTTGATGGATGAGGCGATTATATCCCTCTTTTGCTTCACTCAAGGACTTTCCCCAGGTCCTAATTGGTAAGAGAGCAGATGACAAGGGAAGAGACATATCCCTCTCTCTTTCCCCTCTCCCCCTCCATCCATCCTTTATGACTTCCCCAGTTCATAGTCACTTACCTAATCTTGTTTAATCCCCTTGTCGTCAGGCGCAGGACTCCAGCAGTTGTATGTATTGCAGTAGAGATAACTTGCATGGCGGGGCCACAGTAGTTTCCCCTGCTAGAGTGACAGCAGATCATTCTCCAGCTCCCTTTGGGGGAGGAGTGGACGCAGTAGAGATGGCTGTCAGGCTTTAGATTGGGCTTCAAACCCATCCAAGAAACGAAGGCAGTGATGCACACGTGAGCCCCTGGAATAAAGACTACTTGAAAGGCCTTGAACCTAAACCTTAAAACAGAAGTAATAACAAAAAAGCGCAAAAGACAGTGGAAGGAAAAGAGAGCAAGTGTATTTTTTTAGTTGCATTTGAACTAATTTTTCTGTGCTTGCACTGCATCTGTGTGTTGGTGCAT
>KV751325.1:8562827-8594769 GCA_001698575.1 Mola mola
TAAAGCAAGTCATAATTAATCACTGCGTTGTACCAGAATACAGAAAATGAAATCCCTTTAGGAAGATATTCCCTTCAGATGTGATCAGACAAAGTGAAGGAGGTCAGACTGGGTTGTTTTGCAGGACTCATGTTCACTTAACATGCAGGTATTAAACATTTTCCTCCTGAAAAGTGGCATTAGTCTTGAATTGTCCACCTAAAGAAAGTATTAAAATGCATCAGTGCTGCTCTTTCACTTTGAAATTTTGACTATTACCTGGGAAAATTAAAGAAAACAAAAAACTAAGACGCTGCCGAATGGTTCAAATGGACGCCACATTTACACACCAGTGACAACAGTTTGGAATTGATGTTTATATGTTGCACAAATGATGCACTGATGATTTAATTCACGAACACAAATGACAATAAATAATACAATTGTTGTTTCAATTAAAAGAAAAAATAACGATGATATTTGAAGAGGTCGCATTCAAGAGATCATTTCATTTCCTTTTTCAGCATGCTAAAGTGTTTCTTCTGTGGAAATTAACTTCAACTAGGTGAGCAGTCCACATAATCCACTCTCAGTGCATTTTGGTTAATTGGAGCATGACACTGGGATCTGGACTTCATAAATGGAGTGAAACTGATATAATTCAATCGTAAAACAAGGTCAATTAGGTAAGTGGTTGGATAATTGTTGCATGTGAACAAACACACACACATGCACATATACAGTCTATAAATCACTGAGCGGTGTTCTGCATTAGAGGATGTATATGCAGTATTTATAGAGCAACACTGCCCCTACTGGTACATGCTGCCAGTGCAAATGACCCTGCTGAGTCCAACTGATTACATGCTGCAAAGTGTAAAGAAGTTGTACACGTATGACAGATTCTCTAAAATGATATGTGCAGAAATGCATAGCTTACAGACGGCTGGATTTTGTGAAACTGAATAAGTGTGAGTATTGGCTTTAGAACTCACGAGGCATAAAGTGAGCCAATGAATGAACATATAATTCCACTATAAACATGGAAGGCTGCAAAGGGGAGTAAGGTTCCAGGATCACCTGCTGTAGGCAGTCTGAGGGGGCTGCAGTGTTTTTTTTTCTTTTTAGCACCGATTATCTGCATGGATCTGAATACTACAGTAAAGGAGGCCATGATGCAGCAGGGAGCCAGGGGTACGTCTGCTTGAAACATATGTTCAGAACTTCACCTCACTTCACTTCATTTCGTAATTTGCATTCATTGTGTTTTTAGGGTTTTGTTATTCTGACTTTATTACAGTAATTTTCATTTGAAAGGCTCAGTTTTGTTCATAGATATTTTATTCAGATATGTTTAAATGTGTAAGATTGGCATTTGGGGCATTTAAAAAAAATGAATACAACTTAAAAGATCTCTTTTTTGTAATTCGAAAGTTTAAAAATTCCTATATTTTATGTTAAATACGCGTAAAGGGAAATATTTTCAGCCTTTTTTCGTTGTTAATTTTGATGATAATAGCTTTTACAGTTAGAGTGAATTATTCGGATATTTTGAGATGGGTTTTTTTGTTTTATTGTAGGTGGATGAAGACAGGTATAAGTGTGAGAGCTGGAGGCCATAATTATCAGAATTAGTTGTTAAGATTTGTACCGTAATCTAATTAGGTTATAATAAGCTACTGGATTGTTGTCTTGTCATATCAGGAAGTAAGGTCCAGTTTTAGGTTTCAGATGTTGCCGTGAGTCCTTAACACACAATATTTAGCCAAAAAATATCTTGAGGCAAGATGGATATTGTAACCAGTTTCCATATATGAAGTTATTTCTTTTTCAGGCAGCTGGGAAATAAGTTTAAAAAAACAATAAACAAAAACAGACGATTCTCTATTGCATTAGAAGCAAGTTGGTCACATTTTTCAATTGTTAGAACCAGTGACTTTGGAATTTTGACAGATTATGATTTGAGATATCTGAAAACCTCTGCAGACTTGAAATTTGCTTGAATGGCTGCACTTCATCAGAAGAGCATTTACACAACTGACCCAAAACAAAAAAGCCCTACAGCCCTCTGCTTCTTGTTTTTCTTTTAGGAAATTCTACGTCTGAGTCATCACACATGCAAATAACACTTACTGTGTGCACTGCACTGGTAACAAAATATGCCTGGTTTCGTTTCGTTTCGTTTCGTTTTCTGACCCAAAACAAAAAAGCCCTACAGCCCTCTGCTTCTTGTTTTTCTTTTAGGAAATTCTACGTCTGAGTCATCACACATGCAAATAACACTTACTGTGTGCACTGCACTGGTAACAAAATATGCCTGGTTTCGTTTCGTTTCGTTTCGTTTTCTGCTGCTTATCCGGGTCCGGGTCGCGGGGGTAACAGACTGAGCAGGGACATCCAGACGCTCCTCTCCCCAGACACTTCTGGCTCCTCTCAACGCGGAGGAGCAGCGGCTCTACTCTGAGCTCCTCCCGGATGTCCGTGCTCCTCACCCTATCTCTAAGGCTGAGCCCAGCCACCCTGCGAAGGAAGCTCATTTCGGCCGCTTGTATTCGCGATCTCATTCTTTCGGTCACTACCCAGAGCTCATGACCATAGGTGAGAGTTGGGACGTAGATTGACCTGTAAATTGAAAGCTTTGCCTTCTGGCTCAGCTCTCTCTTCACCACAACGGACCGCTTCAGCGTCCGCATCACTGCCGACGCTGCTCCAATCCGTCTGTCAATCTCCCGCTCCATTTTCCCCTCACTCGTGAACAAGACCCCGAGATACTTGAACTCCTCCACTTGGGGAAGCGACTCTCCCCCGACCCAGAGTGGGCAATCCACCCTTTTCCGGCTAAGAACCATGGCCTCAGATTTAGAGGTGCTGATTCTCATCCCCGCCGCTTGACACTCAGCTGCAAACCGTCCCAGTGAGAGCTGGAGGTCACTGTTCGATGAGGCCAACAGGACCACGTCATCTGCAAATAGCAGAGACGGAATCCGGAGGCCACCGAACCCGACTCCCTCCGCCGCTTGGCTGCGCCTAGAAATTCTGTCCATAAAAATTATGAACAGAACCGGTGACAAAGGACAGCCTTGGCGGAGACCAACCCTGACTGGGAACGGGTCTGACTTACTGCCGGCAATGCGAACCAAGCTCTGACTCCGACAATACAGAGATTGAATAGCCCGTAACAAAAGGCCATCTACCCCATACTCCCGGAGCACCCCCCACAGGATACCTTGGGGGACACGGTCATAAGCCTTCTCCAGATCCACAAAACACATGTGGACTGGTTGGGCAAACTCCCATGCCCCCTCCAGTACCCTCGTGAGGGTATAGAGCTGGTCCAGTGTTCCACGGCCAGGACGAAAACCACATTGCTCCTCTTGAATCCGAGGTTCAACTAGCAGCCGCACTCTCCTCTCCAGCACCCTGGAGTAGACCTTCCCAGGGAGGCTGAGGAGTGTGATTCCCCGGTAGTTGGAACACACCCTCTGGTCCCCCTTCTTGAAAAGGGGGACAACCACACCTGTCTGCCACTCCAAAGGCACAGTCCCCGATGTCCACGCAATGTTGCAGAGGCGTGTCAACCATGACAGCCCTACAACATCCAGAGCCTTCAGGAGCTCGGGACGGATCTCATCAACCCCCGGGGCGCTGCCGCTGCGGAGTTGTTTGACAGCCCCGGCGACCTCGACCCCAGTGATGGGAGGGCCCAGCCCAAAGTCCTCCGGCTCTGCCTCTTCTTCAGAATGCGTGTTGGTGGGATTGAGGAGATCTTCGAAGTATTCCTTCCACCGCCGAACTATAGACTCAGTTGAGGTCAGCAACTCCCCTCCCACACCGAAGACCGTGTGGACGGGGTTCCGCTTTCCCCTCCTGAGTCGCCGAACAGTTTGCCAGAATTTCTTCGGCGCCGACTGGAAGTCTTGTTCCATGGCCTCACCAAACTCCTCCCACACCCGGGTTTTTGCCTCAGTGACCACCCGAGCCGCAGATCGCTTGGCCTGCCGGTAGCTGTCTGCTGCCTCGGGAGTCCCACAGGCCAACCATGACCTGTAAGTCTCCTTCTTCAGCTTGACGGCCCCTTTCACCTCTGGTGTCCACCAGCGGGTCCTGGGATTACCGCCACGACTAGCACCAGCGACCTTGCTACCACAGCTTCGAGCAGCCGCCTCGACAATGGCAGCGCGGAACATGGCCCACTCAGACTCCATGCTCCCCACTACCTCCGGGATGTGGTTGAAGCTCCTCCGGAGGTGGGAGTTGAAGACCATTTTCACAGGGTCCTCAGCCAGACGTTCCCAGCAGACCCTCACTATTCGCTTGGGCCTACCTGGTCTGTCCGGCTTCTTCCCCCGCCACCTGATCCAACTCACCACCAGGTGGTGATCAGTTGACAGCTCTGCTCCTCTCTTTACCCGAGTGTCCAGCACATACGGTCGCAGATCAGATGATACGACTACAAAGTCAATCATTGACTGTCGACCTAGGGTGTCCTGGTGCCAAGTGCACTTATGGACACTCTTATGGCTGAACATGGTGTTAGTTATGGACAAACTGTGACTAGCACAGAAATCCAATAACTGAACACCACTCGGGTTCAGATCGGGCAGTCCGTTCCTCCCAATCACACCCCTCCAGGTCTCGCTGTCATTGCCCACATGAGCGTTGAAGTCTCCCAGTAGGACGATGGAGTCCCCAGTAGGGGCACTCTCCAGTACCTTTTCCAAGGACTCCAAAAAGGGTGGGTACTCTGAACTGCTATTTGGCGCATAGGCACAAACCACAGTCAGGTCCCGTTCCCCAACCCGAAGGCGCAGGGAAGCAACCCTTTCGTCCACGGGGGTAAACTCCAACACATTGGCTGAGAGCCGGGGAGCTATTAATAAGCCCCCGCCTGCTCTCCGCCTCTCACCTGGGACAACTCCAGCATAGAACAGAGTCCAACCCCTCTCAAGAAGACTGGTTCCAGAACCTGAACTGTGCGTTGAGGTTAGGCCGACTATATCTAGCCGGTATCTCTCAACCTCACGCACAAGCTCAGGTTCCTTCCCCATCAGAGAGGTAACATTCCATGTTCCGATAGCCAGCTTCAGCAACCGGGGATCGGACCGCCAAGGCCCCTGCCTTTGACTGCCACCCGATCCACATAGCACCGGACCTCTATGGTTCCTCCTGTGGGTGGTGGGCCCACATGAGGACGGACCCATGTTTCCTTTTCGGGCTGAGCCCGACCGGACCCCATGGAAAAAGGCCCGGCCACCAGGCGCTCGCCTACGGACCCCTTCCCCAGGCCTGGCTCCAGGGCGGGGTCCCGGTATCCCTCCGGGCAGGGTACACAAGTCCTTGCTATTATTCACCATCATAGAAGTCTTTGAACCGCACTTTGTCTGGCCCCTCACCTAAGACCAATTTGCCTTGGGTGACCCTACCAGGGGCAAACAGCCCCCGACAACATAGCTCCTAGGATCATTAGGGCACCCAAACCCCTCCACCACGGTAAGGTGGCGGTTCCAGGAGGGGTATGCCTGGTTAATTTAATGAATATCTTTACTCTCATTGTTAAACACTGACAAAATGACACTTATGGGTCTTTGTTGCATTTCACATTTTTACATTGAACTGGCAATGTGATTTTTTTCATTGTCTTAATTATGCTGCACCTTTAGATCATTTTTTTCTTAATTAAATGAACTTTTGGTTAGTATTTGTTTTTTTTAATTATGCTTTTAGCTCAAATTCAGAATGATTGCTGTGACACAAATGAGTTTCATGACTCCTTACAATCTTTTCCCTGAACTGGAGAGTCAGTAAGAATGTGAACTAAAACTTTAAATGATCGTGACATTAATTTATTTCATTCCCCTGTTTATTATGTGGTTATAATCACTGGCGAATGTACTTCTGCACCAGTGCGTGGAAAGGAAAATAACTGAAATAATTCCCATATTGTAACAAGAGACAAAGACTCATACAATGGATTGTTTGCAAGTCAACGAATCAGTGTCCCAGGCTTAGTTTTAATGTATATAATTACTTACTCACATGTATGATTTCCTTATTTACTACTTTCTCTGGATACTTGAGGGAAGCATTACATGTTAATAATTGCTAGTAGATGGCTCTTCTTAGCGTAGTTGAGTTATTTTACTGTAAACGTGATATGGAAATATCATAAACTGATATAAGTAGGCCTACTGACATGTAACACAAGAGCATCCTTTTAAACAAACAAAACCAAAAAAAAAAAAATGAAGTAGCCTTGTGCTTGTTGTTAAAACATGACATAAAAATAAACTGTATTTATTATTATTATTATTGTTATCATTATTATTAAGGTAATAATGAATGTAACCCCCCCAGAGTTTTGACATGCATTAAAGCCTTACATCTCAGCTTAAATGTCAAGTGCAAAAATGATCAAAGCGTGGACAAGAACACACAGGCTTTTTTTTTTTTTTTTGGTTTTGTTTGAGGGTTTATTTTGCACAGGCAGGGTCGTCGTTTCTCGGCCGGGGATGCGGGAACGACGTGAAGGATGCTGAGAGTCCACCTGATACGGCGCTCTGCGCCCGGGGGAGGGTCTCCAGCCCCCCTCTGCGACGCCACAGGAGGCGCGTCCTCGGAACGAGCCGCTGGAAACATGGTCGCCAGAGGAGCGCAGACGTGCTCGGATGATTGAACGTTTTCGCCTTGTTCTCCGGAGGACGTAGCGGAGGGAGCGAGCGGACGCCGACATCCTCGGCGGCTGCGCAGCGTGAGGACACGGCATCGCACGTTACGGTAGGTACGATGCGGGGAATCACCGCACTGCCTCCCCCATCTGGGGTTTTAGTGCGCAGTTTACCTGCGACCCCCTTTACGTCACGCGGGGTGGCCGTTTTGCGTCTTAAAACCGCAAACACGCCGTCGTGTTGGCGTGGAGCAGAAAACGCGTAAACAGCAGCGACGGGAGGGAAGGGAACGCGGCCCTCGGGGACCGAACGTGATATTCCCATCCCGGCTGTCATTCCTGAACGCAGGCAACAGGGGCTCCGGTAAATATGGGTTAGTGGAGCAGACACACACACACGCCCCGCGACCACAAGGACGACCCGTGTGATGTCTTTTTCCCTTCTCTGACACCTATTCATTACACTCACCGAGGAGTGAGTTGATGAATTGGTGATTTCATGCCAAGGTTGCGGATGGGGTTTGGTGATGAAGTGGCGCGTTGGACGCGCAGCATCAGCAGTCTAGACACAACACGCGAGGAGGCGAACAAACGCACTCCGGCAGCTCACACGCAGGCCTGAACGCCGCATCCATCCTCACAGTCACACTCGGGCTGCAGCTGGCTGCCATTCATTCATCGACAGATATTGGTCCATTTTGACATGGGGGTGTCATGCAGTCCCTGCAGGATTGTAGGTTGGACATCCACAACGCGACTGGTGGATACTAGGATCCTTCTTCAAGATCTGTCCAAGGAAACCAACAATAATATAATCTAATAGAACAAAAATGATCAGAAAATGCATGCAGTACTAAGGTAAAACTATGGCTCAAACAATGATAAATCTGTGAATGTTAAGTTACAGTTTTATGTTATATTACAGTAGTAGTTATTTTTGCTCAGTGCCATCAGACTGTCCATGCTTGCTTTACTGTTTTACTCATCTATGTTGATGAGCAAAGCCAACACAGACCGTTCGCCTGCGTCAGCTTTCTAACTTCAACATAAAGAAATATAAATTGTACTTATTGCTGCAGTGAAACGTAGACTAGCTTGTTCAGTGTAGCGTTCTGAAAATGCGAGTAATGAATCATTTATTTTGTAGTGAATGTCAAAAATGTCAGAAATGTACTGATCTAAACTATTAAATTAACTTGACTGCGTTAATGTTGAAGTGAATTTCCTCGCCGTTCAGGAACCTGTGCGTAAGTCCTAAATCATGTATCGCCAACCAATTGTAGCTCTCATCACGACAGGCACGGATCAGCTCTTTGATACTGGCAATTATTTTTCGACTCTTCCCCCATATTTCATGCCCTGAGAACTGTTCGGACAACAACAATCAAATATATATCGGCTTACAATAATGACTGTACATGAACTAACTTAAAGCGTAAATATAAACAAATGTATTGCAAGTGTAAAGAGAAGTACCTCGTTGGCTGCTTGTCATGAGAGAGGTCCTTGACACACCTTAGGCCATGCTTTGCAATATGGAGTCTTGTTTTTTGTCTTTTGTAACAACACAAAGGCAACTAACATTGGTTCCGGGCTGAGCACAACAGCGACAATGAAATAAACTATGTAGATACAATTAAATGAACTCAGTATTTCTTACAATATAAACACATATGAATTTACCCTTTATTATTTATTATTAAATTATTTAACAACATGAAAGTATTAACTATTATTTAACACAAATACAAAGACATTTATACCAGTAATGTATCACCCACTTTTTGCAGTCAGTTCAGAAAGCTGCTCCCAGATAGGCTGAGATATACAGAAATTGTTTAGATTGACAAGATATTCGTATGATTGCTAACAACTGTCAATGATGGTAATTGTTGCATAATGGGAAACTGGTGGGAACGCCATGTGTTCATACATCATTTTTACATGTTCTTCATTCACCATAACCTCATTCACAATAACGTAACCTTCATTTTCTTCCCTGATTAAATGGCCTAGTAAAATCTGAATGCTAATTTTAGAACGGTTCCTCCTCTGTGGTCTGAATTTTGGGCTAGTAGCACACATCTTTTCTACCTCGGGAATACGTGACTGTAGCTAGACTCATGCAAATACAAAGATTACTTTCCAGATGACGAGTTTTCAACATCCTAGGGGAAGAATGACGCTGTTGTGTTTTGTGCGTGTTCAAAGTGGTCGAGCTGTGAGTTTTGCACAAGAGGTAATAGTTTTTACTTATGAATGCACTTCATGCTGAGACGTTCAGTGTTTTTTTAGATTTTAACATTTTTATTATCTTGATTACACTTCAAGTCATACGGGCTATTCATAGGCTTATTTACCCTTTTTTTTTTTTTTTAAACTGGTAACTGGTTAATTGAGCTTTGTAACTGGCTGATCCTCACCGTTCGTAATGGTTTCTACAGATTATCATCTGCCATCAGCATGTGCATGCTTACTAGTTTACGTGGTAACAGGTGATGAAGACCTCATAATCTCATGAAGCAATGTTTTTTGGACAGTACTCCAGCTGTATAGTCTTTAATATGACAAAATTTGCATTTTCTTACCAACTGCACCTTCACTTTACCTCAGACTTAAGACTGGCTCTTATTGATGGTGTTTCATAATTTACAGAAAAGAATTTGAAGTAAAGTCAGTGTTTGTTAAGTAACACTGACTGGTGGTGTTACTTTTTGTGTGAAGAGGAAGTGTGTTTGTTGTCATTTTTTTGAACAGAGAGGTTTCAATGCTTTCATTAAAAACAAACAATTTGTTTCTGGAAACACTCTCAGTGAATGGGACGAGGAAAGCCAAACTTTGTTGTGTTAATTAGGACTGCAGTTTGGATTGGACTGCTGCAGCACTGTTTGCTTGGTTCACATTTCATTACAGTTTTGACCTTCTACTGGGCTCCACAGGAACAAACATACCCTTGCATGAACCACAGTAGAACGAGTGGTGGAGAGTAATTGCAGTGATTACTGCCTCTCGTCCCTGGTTTCATCTAAACTGTGCCCCAGAAGTGTCATTTTCAGAGTCCTCAGACTTGAGGCTGAGCACTTCTCTACTCATCTTCTCGCATAAAGTCGTAGAAATAATGTATTCAACGACTTCCCACGGTAATAAACGCTTATTTCCAAGCATGAATGTGACTCAGTTCCTTAAGGAACTGAGTTCAGGAGTCGTGTAAGCAGGTTGTCATAAAAAGTTTGTTGTTGATTCAGTATCTACATTAAAATTATCCCAAAATGTGAAGCCCAGTGGGCTTTTGCGATACTTTGGCTTCACTTCGAGGAAGATCTGAGACTGAGTATCGAACAACAATATTTCAGTAAGGACCACTATAGTCAAAAACACTTAGATTAGGCCCAACATTCACAACATAATTGGCAGAATGGCTCCCTGCCCTTTCACTTGCTTACATGGAAAGCCTAAAAGCAAGGCGAAGGCAGGGAGCTAAGCAGCAAGTATCCCCTGGGGGATAGACACCAGAGCAAGCATCAAAGACAACAGAAATGATTAAGCCAGACACGTCGCACAAAGCTGGGGTAGAGGTGGGTTACAAAGCAGCTTGTAGCAGCTTAAATACTGTGCCCTGTATGAGATTTGCCGATTGGATGCGTAAAAGGAAATCAGTGGAGCCATTACGTGATGTGGGCTGGCTTTGGGATCAACTAATGTAGTTGGGCTGGACTGCCTGAACTAATGTGAATTTCCGTAATTAGCGATTCTAAATTCTTCATGTAATCAGAACAAATAAGTACTCCGCCATAGCTTCAGCACTCAGTGTTGTCTGTTTGGGTGTGAATTAATAATTGAATGAGAGTGGTGGCAAATGACTGAGCTCCCATAAAACTTTAATGGCCTACATGTTTCATCTCTTAGTCAATGGGCCGAGTGGCACAGAAAAGAAGTGCCTGCCTGCTGTAATGTGTGCTCTGAGCATGCCTCCTAATTCATTGTGCTGCATACAGGACTGAAAAGAGAACAATACTGTGTGAAAAGATGAAGATGGTTTCTCAAAAATTTCCCAAAAGACTTTGAGGCAAGTGAAATACAGCATAAATAACTTAGAGCATATTTTATTCATCTTTGGATCTATTATCAACTAGCTTTGCCTCTTTAACATTGATAATAATATAATACCATTGGAAATAGCCCTGCCTAGTCCCTGGAGCATGTCATTATTTTAATATACTTTTTCCAGAGAAGAATGTGAGTCATGCCTTGACTCTGTGATCTGTCCTTGACTGACAGATTCACTAACAAGATTAATGCTTTGGGGGCCAGGTCAAAGGTCACACAAGATGTGTAGTGACATACAGTTTTTTTTTTCCATATATAATTTTAGCTTGTCCTATTTCCACATATAGAGAAAATGCACTGGGGAGTTACTCTACAGTCTGAATAAGATAAATTGGAACCACACTAACACACAATGATAGAGATATGCTAGATTAAAGGAACACTTCATCAATTTTACGTGTCTAAGTTAACTTACAAGGATGAGTGCTACACAGTCACTGCGAACAGTTGTATGATATTTTCTGTGGTTCAGGAAGAGCTTTCAAGTCTGAGAAAGTAACATCACTTTGCTGTGGGGTTGAAAGTCAGGCGGGGACTTTATCATAAAACATGGTTTTGATGGCTGGAAGAAGTAGAATCCTGTGCTTCGGGACCTTCACCCAGGTTAGCGACTGAAAGTTTGGATAAACAGCCTCTCCTGCATCAAACTATAATTTGATGCAAGATGTGGAGCATTGAACTGGTGGTAGCACCTGCAGGACAATATTCAATATTACACACAAATACCGCTCAAGCTATGTGTTCTCACGGATATATTTACAGAGTCTACTATACATGGAGCAAATGAGTGTGCAAGTGAGAGAGAGAGAGATTGTTTTTTTGTACATTACTTTTACCGATACAACACAACCAGCCACATTCATTAGCCTACTGCATTACTTCAAACAACCAGTCAACAGACTTGAAAAACAACACCAGCCATTAAAGCAAGAAATGTGCAGTAACAGCCTTCATTAATTTGGCAATGAGTCCCCAGTTAGCAACATCATCATAGCGTTAAGATTCATCAGCAATATAGTGTCAGCAACATGCAACAACAAGAACAAACTAAACTGGTACAGCGAACAATCAAAAAAGCCAGATAAGGAAATTAAATGATATATTTCTACTTAATTGAAGTTCATTTTGCATATCCCAGGCTCAATACTCAGGCTGCTCTTTGCAGACCCCCCGCTGCTTAGGATAGTTCACTTTCTTCTATCAGAAACCTGAAAAAATGTTCAAATGGTTTTGTTCGCTACATTCCTGGGTTGATCAGTTACTACCAAACAAATAAGAGTTCACATCACGACTAAAAGCCAGAAATCTTGATCATATGATGAACTGGGACTGCAAGATAGAATGTAAAGTTCTGCAAGATGATACAACCAAAAAATAAAACAAACAAACAAACAAACAAAACAAAAAAAAAAATCACAAAAAAAAATGTACGCTCACAAGAGCCTACAAGATTACGGCTGCCGGCAGTGAACAAATCTGTTTACTGCTCCAAATCGTGCGTAATATACTGTATTAATTGCAGTTCATTTTATTCTGCCTTTAGTTTTGCTGAGTACCACTGAATGGTTGTAGAGTTAAGACAAGGACTCAAAATAAAATTCTAATTTAAGGACTAAAATAACACTACACATTTCTACAGTATTGGCAGCTGATACATAATTTGAATGACCTCACTCAGATTTTGGAATCCTGTGCCTGTGTGGTTCTTAGTTGTTACAGTGCTAAAATATCATTTAGTCAAAAAACTGTGGAGCAATATGAAACTGAGAGTGTCGTCTGTTATGTTTCTGATTACACAGATAAAGCTCCATCTCAACAAAGGCTATCACAGAGAAAGTAGTAACTGAAGACTTGCACTTGTTACAAAATGTTCATGAGACCATAAGAGGTATCGAAATTTTGCCTTGCCATTATTTTTCCTGTTTTTTCTTTGTTTAATCTGGAAAGCATGACCCATTTTGTGGCACATTCTCTAGCTTTATAGAGGTGCAATACTAAAGCACTGCAGTACATTTGTAAAGACACATTTATGAAGGATCTTTTGACCAGGTTTATAGCCCTCAGGTTAAATAGAGTGATTTTATTGGCTTTGCAACATGTGGAAAAGTTGAGCACAGCACCCACCGCATGGAAGGCGGAAAAGAGGTGTTTTCCATAACTTGTTCATTTTCCTCAGACTGAGTGCGCTCATGCAGCTGGGTCTAGTGACTAATTCACTGCTCCTCAGCTTCATCCAAGTGGCCAAGTGTTAACAATATGGCTTTGTGTCTCACACCTGTGGGCAGTGGGACTCGGGAGAGTAGGAATGAGGGGCGATAGGGGCATGCTTTCTTTTTCAGACTCAAAACAGGCAATAGAATAACTTCACAATGAAGTCTTTGTGGCAATTATGAAGCATTAGTTCCATCATATGTTTAGGCTCTTCTTGTACACTCACAGATCTTGGGGTTGCGTCGAGAGGTAACTTTGAATGAGCAACATCATTCACCAAGCGTTTAATAAATGCCTCATGTTTACCAAGGACACTGTTTGGGAATAATTAGTTTTGCATGTTTGGAGATAAGTAGCTTGTTAATGTTTTTGCTTTGCAACAGTGTGTTCTGTAAGTTGAAACAGAGCTGTTGTTGCAGAGAAGAGCACGAAACATATGCAGCACATCCATAAACACAAAAAGTTGATTAAATGCATGAGAAAAGAATAATGCATTCATTTATACTGTGCACACATCCAAACTCCCACACATATTTTGTTTTATATTCATGTACTTCATGCAGGCATCTTTGGTTTCTTTGAGTCACAGAAAACTTTCCTCTGTTGCTTCTTAATATCACAACATGTAGGAGAGTCTCTGGGTTTGGTCGAACTTTTATGCATTTCTCTCTGTTAACTTTCAGCACTGCCATTGACCACACATCTCCTCATCCAGTACATTTGTCAAGATCTCAGAGAGGATGTAAGAGGGACTGCAGGTAGGAAACCCTGATACTGGGACCGCGGGGATTGTTATGGACTGACATACGGGTTAACTGATACCAGATCTCGCTGACCTTGCTTGGACGTGTAAGTCTTTAATTAATCCCTCTGACCACAAGATATTCAACTCTGTGTCAGGGAATCAATTGAAATTTAATCCATTCATGGAAAATAATACAATACTTACTGTGTCTCCTTTCACAATGCAACTAATTGGATTTTAAATCATCTCTCCACATTGATCTTTTTGACCTTAACTATGCAGGAGACTGATCGGACGTACGTAAACTGGTTTGAGAAGATAAAGACACAGCATTATACATAGTGTTAGGTGTCATGTGGTTGCAACAAGATGTGTAAAGTGTCTGACAGATGTGTTGAAAGGAAGCCTCATACAGAGAACTTTGCTTTGAGCTTGCAACTTCATCTTTTCACACCTTCTATGTACTGAGGATGTCTGCCATTATGGTTGTTATCTCCGAAACCAGAATCTAGACATCTACCTCCTTCATCTCTGCTCATGTCCCATCTCCTCTCATCTCATATCCACTCTTATCTTTCCCCTCCTCTCTGCTGCCACTGACATGTGTTTTTGCTCTCATTCCATCCTCTTTTTTGGCACTTAATGCTTGAAGTGGTGGCTGTTTTGGTTTTCTTTCCTTTTTTTTGGTCTGTCTTTCTTCTTTTTCTCCTTTGACAAAAAAAAAGGAACAAGTTGTGCCATCTATTCTGTTTCCAAACACAACATGTGGATGTGTCTTTGAGGCAGTATTGATCTGTGAAGACGCCGAGACCACTATCTACTTTATATATTTTGAAATTGTTTTAGATACACATTCTTCACCTTCCTTGTGGAGCAAGTTGCTGCCGTTCAGTATAAATGCCTGTATTTTTAACAGTGTCCCTATTGTACCAGATCGGAAACATACTTCATAAACATTATATCTGGCAAATGGCAATGTTCACTATACCACGCCTCTGATGGATGTTGAATAATTTAGAAATCATAAATGATTTATGCACAGTGTACAGCGGTTTTTTTTTTTTCCGATTGCTGTATGCTTTAGCCACCTAACATGGGGAATGCCAGTTAATTAACATGTATTGTCAACTATGGTATGTTGATGCAATGGTGCATTCTATGGTAATGTGATAGTAAAGGGTTTTTAATTATGTTTTGATTCTCTATATAAAGGTCAAAGAATACTCTCTAAACAGCAGTATGCAATAACATAATACTTCTCATTTCAGTTGGCTGCTAACTGCTGCCAGCTGCTTTTAAAATCTCTCATTTGTGAGTTGCACACAAAACACATCGTCAAAACACTAAACTTGTTCAACCCTGAAAAGACATTATGAAAGGGGCTGATGACTTGTCTCTCTGTTAATATGTTTCACTTCTTTGGACCAGGCGGAAATATCTCAGCAGACATTTGTAGTCCTGGACTATCACCAAATAACTGCAAAAAACTCAGTTGCATCCCTGTGCAAGCTGCACATTACATGCACCCTAACAGCAGAAATCATGTAGATAATGGTTAAATTGTGAACATAAAGGCAGATTTAAGCAGGTCAGGTTAAATGCTTAAATTTGACTTATTAATTATATTTTTTAAATGAAATGACTGATGGAGCACATATATGCTTGCAATGTAGCCATTTTTATGTACAGCATAGAAGGATATTTTATGAGGCTCCCATAATAATTGGCAGCTGGTTTCCAGCACCACTGTAAAGACATAAACATTTCACTATTACAGTTTCCATGTCTTGTACGTTTTCCTTTAGGAAAAAAAAAAGTAAATAAGGATTGCTGATCGTTATTCACAGAGGTTCCTGACTGTAAAAGTGCTCACAAATAGATTGCAGACTGTTGTGTTGTATTTAAGCCGTGCACCAAGAGACATATAGTTGAAGAACATGTTTGCTGAAACACTGGCAGACTAGACGCCACAGACAGAGAATGAATGCGAACCTTCAGTATTCATATAGGACAGTGTGAGGTCTTATTGATCTACTCAAATCTTTTGAGACAATCTCTAAAACTCTATCCAAATATTTTAATTTTTACAGCTCCTCTATACTTCACATTATTGACTTAGATATTTTCTTTTAATTGCATTTGATTGAGAAATGAGAGGCTTGGACCATATTGTATGAGTGCATATACTTCATCGTTTATATGAGATGCTTAACTAAGACCAGGTCAATGCAAAGTCATTGGATTATGTTTAGTCTTCAGGATTTGCATCAGTTTAGGAATTTCCGTGAATGTATCTTTGCACCTGATTCAAAGAGAAATCTGTCTTGCAGTCATTTAGGCTTAAAGTAATTATAAGAACAGCAACTGGGTTTGTCAACTTCTCGTGTATCTGGTTGAAAATTAACAGTACATCATCTTCCCCTGCACAGTTTGAAATACTAAAGGCAAGTAAACAAGCTGAAGGTCCAACACAAGGAAGAGACATTCTTCAGGAGACTTGTTCAGGCTCTTTTGAGAGTCAAGGCGAGTGTGATAAAAAAAAACAACAGATTCGTTTTAGGATGCTGTGACTTTTGGCCTTTAGAGATGCACAGCCCTGCTTTTGTTCATTTATAAACTGCACTGTTGTTTTCTTTTTAGAGTGTCCATGACCTGTCCTTATCTTACCTCTTACAAGCACTAACGCAAAGGGGATCCAGTTGGAATATGCATACTTGGGTGCAAAATGCCAACATTACTCATTAAAGTTCAGCTCATTAAGGTTATGGTAGCCTTAACTCTTACTCACTCTTCTCGAGCTGTGTCAAACCGTTTAACAAATTCTGAGCCGTAGTTTTGAGGGGACTGTGATACTGCTGGTGTGCAGAGATCAAAAGTAGCAGGTACATGTGGCTCCTTACCATGAACAAGGAAATAAGGAAAGTATCCAGTACTTGAGTGTGGAGTTAAAGGAGAGAACTACTGCTGTCAAATAGAGGTCTCATTCACCATCATTCTGAAGAATGAGTTTAGCCAACTGTTCTTTGAGAGTTCTGTTGAATCTCTCAACCATCCCGTTCCCATGGGGGTGGTATGGCAATGTCCTTTTCTTTTGATGTTCAGTCTCTGACACATTATGTGAATTTCTCATTGATATTGTCGTCCTTGATGAGAACTCCTGAACTCCATGTTCAGGAATGTATCGTTCACAAAGCAATTGTGCTACTGTTACCGACTTCTGATCCGACATAGAGTAAGCATTTACATACTTTGTGAAATGATCTTGTATTACAAGGACATATTTGTACCCTCACGCGGTCAGTGGTAGCTCAGAAATGTCTGTGCAGACAAACTGGAATTGTTGTTCAGCGTGAATAGACTGCAGGGGAGCTCTGTGTTTTGGCACAGGTTTCCTGTAAGCTTCACATGTCCGACACAAATCAAAAAATATTCTCAATATCAGTCCTCCTGTTTGGCCAATAGCACACAGTTAGAGCTCTCCTGAACATGCGGTCAGCACTCTAATGACCACAGCAAGGATTGCCATGGAGAATGTTCATTGTCTCTGTGATGAGTGTGCTGGGAATCAGTACTTGATGGACACTGGCTGTGGCTGGCTGCAGTGTGAGCTTGTCGACACAGTAAATCGTTATACAGAACACATTACGACCAAAGCTTTCTTTGAAGTTTCCCTTTAACATGTCTAAGATATGGGCGTTTGTTTTGCTGTACACATCTGTACACTTCAGAAAGGATGAGGTCTGAGAGTTGTTTTGCCACAATTTCATGACTAGACTAGAAAAACTAGACAGTGTGTGTTGCAACAAGTTCATACCTGTGTTGATTGTCTGAAAAACCGCAGGTTCTTTCTCTGAACAGTAAACCTGAGGTGGTGTGGGAGTGACTGAAAAAGGTTGAACAGGAAGACCATGTAACTTTGGATCAGGAGACAACACACTAAGTTCAGCAGAGTTGCTGTCTTGAGAAGAGGACAATGTGTCTTTTGGAACCACTGGGTCATCTTGTGAGAGGGGAATCCATGACATAGCATCTGCGTTTGTGTGTTTCTTTCCTTCTTTGTGTATTATTGTCCATTGATATCGGTCCAGCTCCAAAGCCCAACGACCTCGTTGACCTGTGGGGTCATTTGTGACGTCTAGCTTGCGTAGACTGAGGAGTGACGGTGATCAGTGATGACTGTGAATGGATTACAACTCATGTAGTGTTGGAAGTGTCTGACTGACCAGACTATGGCCCAGAGTTCTTTGTCATATGTAGACCACTTCTTTTCTGAGAGGGTCAAAGGATGACTAAAATATGCTACAACTCGTTCTTTTCCATTTTCGACCTGAAAAAGTAGTGTTTGATGCATCTGTGCTAAGAACAAATGGCTGATGAAAGTCTGGAAATGCCATTATAGGAGGAGATATGAGAGCATCTTTTAACGCCTGCAAAGCAGTTGAACACTTTTCATTCAAGTGAAATGGTACATGTTTTCTTGTGAACTTGTGAAGAGGATGGGCAACAAATGCATACTTGTGCACAAAACGTCTGTAATATTAGCACAATCCCACACATGCTCGAACCTCAGTAGGTGTTCTCGGGATAGGCAACTTACGAATGCACTGAGTGCTGACTGGGTCAAGTGCAAGACCGTCACATGAAACAATGCGACCCATGTATTGGACTGCAGGTTTGCAAAACTCACCTTTTTTTGAATTTAGTTTCAACCCTGCCTGTCTGAAACATGTGTGTCAAGAGTGTCAATCAAGTTTTTAAGATGATTGTCAAAGTCTTTTCCCATATAGATGCTGTAATAAAGTTACATGACACACGCTGTCCAATGGAGACCTCTCAAAACAAGTTCCATCAATCTCTGAAATGTTGATGGTGAGTTCTTCAGATCCATGGGCATTACTTTAACCTGATAGTGAGCATCACCTGTTGTAAAGGCTGTTTTGGGTCTGTCAGCAAGGTGCTCTTCCACTTGCCAGTATCCACTGGACATATCCATGGTGGAGAGAAACTGGGAGCCAGTTAGTGCATCCAAACTATCATCTACTCTTGGGAGAGGATGTGCATCTGTGTACCACAATGTAACACAACAACCTCACTGGAGGGGGTAGCAACCTTCACATAGTTGGAACCATGCTCAATATTTGCTACAGTCCATGCAAAACCAGTAAATGACTGATTAGGGTAGTATGGTTCAAACACACCTGCATAGTTATGAGGAATGAGTCCTTTAACTGGCACACGGAGTTTGGTAGGGAGGACCATTTCGGACGTGGCTGTAAGTGTAACTGTGGAAGATACTGTGACATTAGTCAGTTTAGGGACATACTGGTGTGTGCTAGCTAGTGGCACAGCTGTATCATCAATTATCAGAGACATGTTGCAGGTGTTCACAAAAATGCCATTAGCAACCAGAAAATCCCAGCCCAGAATCAGTGGTTATGTCCTGTTTCTAACAACTTGAAGGGTATGTGTCATTGGCTTGTGGGCAATAGCTAAATTGACAGAAATTAAACCAAGTGAGTCAAGAGGATCACCTGTAACAGCAGTGAGGAGAACAAACTGTTTTATGATGGGCTTTTTGTGAAGATTAGCAATAGAAATCCTAAAATCTTCATTGATGACAACACTGTCTTCAATTGCAACTGACAAAATCCTCTCGACACATCAACTTCACATAAAGTACCTCCGGTAAAGTAAGTGATTTAGGTATTACTGTCTTTGTAGGCCTGAGTAAAGGCAGTAGCTGACAATTGGCCCTACTTGTCAACTAATTGCAGTTTATCTTGTTGGAGCTGATGCGAGAAGGAGATTGGAACCTTGGACATGTCCAGGAGTTGAAGAGCGATGAGAGGGGCACCTTTCCTCTTGGCGTTCAGGAGAGCGGCCATGCCTTGCATGGTCTGTAGGCGAGGAGCCGTAGCCTCCTACATGGCAGTCTGATGATCCAGAGCGAGTGTGGGAATCTATTCTGTTGTGCTTGTCTCTGTCACACCTTGGATGTCTGTAGGAGCTGTCATGTCCTGAGTATTGGTCACAAGAAGAATCACTGTAGCAGTTTCTGTTAAGGTATCAGTCGTAAGAAGAATCTCTGTAGCTGTTTCTGCGTGAAGAATAGTGACAGCAGTGGCATTGGTCTGTATTTGGAGATGGTCTCCGCTGGTGAGATCCGTAGTGTAATGAGCCATGCCATGTCACGTTGTTGCTGTTACACTTCTCGCTGTAACTGTTCAACTCTCTCTGAAAGTGTATCTAGTACCTTCTGCATTTTCTGAAGGTCATTGGAGGTGGCAGAGCAAACCCCAACTGAAGAGGAATGTGCAGGAGGATTACGTGCAAAGGGGGAAACAGCTGGTGAGACAGGTGCCTGAGAAAACCTTTGCCGAGTGTCTGGGAATGAAAACACCCTACTAGCATGATGAGCGGTCTCAATCTGTATTGCAAACTGAAGCGCAGGGTCTTTATCCAGGGTCTTTACACCATGTTCATGACAACGCAGCTCCGTCTTTAGCGTTTTGTCCATATGAGGGAAAAGCTTCCTCCACAAGTCAGCTAATTTCAGCAGCAAAAACTGTAAGGGCCTCACCAGGTAGTCGAATGCATTGCCATAACATTGAAATGTGGACAGGTAAGTAGCTTGACCAAAAACATTTTTTAGTTTTTCTTTCACTGTATCATAGTCAGACTTTGCTGCATCAGGTAAGCTGTCCCAGTAACTAAAAGCAGCACCACCCAAGCGTGTGAGCAGTTGTTTCGCCAAACTGTCTTCATCGTAGTTAGGAGTAGCCTCCACAGCCACTTCAACGTGCCTGCACCACTTTGAAAAATCCTCTTTTCCGTCTTCCATAAAAATGTGCGAAAAATCTCCTTTACAATATTGTGGCTTAACATGCGACGTGTTAGCAACAGGGTGAAAGGGTAGTTCGTTCCAAAGATTAGTTGCCATGGTTTTATGTAGTTGCAGCATGCACTTTTAAAAGCGAGGCTCCAAAAAGTGCAGGGGAAAAAGAAATATACAAAACAGCCAAATTGTCCTTAACGGTCTTAGTTTGTGCAGGCTAGGCAGGCTTGCTTTAAGGTTCAAGTATCGGGGGAAACAGGTGAACATCTTGACCATGCCTCCCACACCAACAAATCCATCGGCAGGACACATAAGTTGCGCCAAGATCCACGGAGAGCAGCAGAAATATCTGTATCCACAATGTGTTACTCACAAATGCCCTCGCTTGCTTGTGTCCAGAAGAATCTTCCTCGCAGCTTCTCTCATGCACAGACCGAGTCACAAGCTAAACTTTAGCTTAAC
Source organism: Mola mola (assembly GCA_001698575.1). Taxonomy (NCBI): domain Eukaryota; kingdom Metazoa; phylum Chordata; class Actinopteri; order Tetraodontiformes; family Molidae; genus Mola; species Mola mola. Next base: position 8,583,831 of record KV751325.1, read on the forward strand.
GTTAGCAGGAGTAGTCCACAGTTACCAGAAAAAAAACTCTGATGGAGTTGCAGCTAACTTGTAGCTCGTTAAAATTAATCCCCCGCAAAACAAAGCCGCTGCCGCCAGTATAAAGCTAGTTTATGGTAGCCTTAACTCGTACTGTGGGTAAGAAAACTCGGGGCCACATCTTAACGGTTACTCCTTTGTTTTTTTAATGACCTCTTCTCTGGGGGAACACAGCAACCAACAAACATTCAGCGAGGTGACAGTTACTTACAATTTTTCTTATATCACTCCACAATATCACTCTCAACGCTTAATCTTAAAGGGGAGGTGCACATATTATACAGTATAATCGACTCAAAATTAAAAAGGAGACATAACAAATAATTAATATTAAATTAAATTAGAATAAGGTTATACAACAAATTAAAGTCTATCTTTACAAAAGTAAATCTCATCTGCGAATGTGATGATGTGCCTCTGCACTACCAGCTCAAGTGATGCAGCATAATTTAATTCCTTGGGAAAAAATATACATCAAGCAGTTACTGGAGTTTGAGGCCGGCATCAATTATAGAATAGCTGGTGGGGATGGCAAGGCCAATTATACCAAAGCATTTATTTACTTGGTTAAAATGCATCTGTCAAGCAAATATCAGGGTCAGATTATGCCATATGCTAATTAACACACTGTATATACATTTTATTGTGACTCATAATGAACGTGTCATACTGAGTGACGGCAAGCTTCATTAAGATAAATGTAGACATGATGACCAGTCATGTCCTGTCAGAGTCACCGTGACCTGCCCACAACCACGAGAAGGCAGAAGACCTAGATACACTCCAATGGCAGAGCGGATACAATTCACTGATATTAATTAGCAAAACACTTTGTTGAGGGATATTAAATCAGGCAAGGGTCATAACCTGTAAAGCAGGAAAACAAAATCAGTGATGGATGAGGCGAGTCCAATGAGCCTGCAGAACCCAGAAACAAAGACAACTAAACACACCAGGATGGAAATAAGAGGAGACAAGGCTGGAATTAAAGCAGAATATACAACGGATGGGCAAACAAGAGTGAAACACATACAGACAGGAGGGCTGGTTGGTGAGACACAGGTGAACCAAAAAAAAGATATTAACCCAAGGTGGGAAAAAAAACAACTCGTAAAGAAACAGGACATATAAATAGAGAACGACAAAGTGAAGGACAACATATCTAACACTGCTATACCTCGGACAGGTCTATTATATTTTTAATTTTACCACTTCCTCTCACTCTTTTCATATGTACAGGAAAACGTTCAGTCTTGATATGAGTCATTTTTTCATTTAATGGAGTCACTCTAAGTGAAATATTTTAACATTTCAGTTCTTTCATACTCTGGCTGTTTGCGCTATATAGTGTTGCAGCCAAGAGATGACAGTTCTGCAGTGGCCTGTGCAGTGACCCGTGCGCTCAGCATGCCTCGAAGCCTAGAGCTGAAGGATGGGTCTGTGAATGTGACTTGCCCAGTGGGGAAGAGTGGAGAACAGGTGTCGACACTGTCAGCTTGTTATCACTGGGGAGAGAATTGGCTGCTCCAACAGAGTGTGGCCCATATTCAACACATAGCCTCTGGCTGTATAACATATACGCAGGCATGCATACGTGAGAAATGGCTGCATTGTGAGCGTGCGTGACCCTGATTACAGCTCTTTAAATGTGCAAATGTAGGGATGCACCAGTTGGCCACAACATTAAAACCAGGGAAAGCTGAAAGTGAATAGAATTGATCATCTCGCTGTAGTTCAACAATCATGCTGGAAAACCATGGATTGAGGCATTTATGGGGATGTTATTTGGACCATAAAACCCACCAAAACATTGTTTTGCAACAGCCTGCCCTGCTGACAGTGGTCTCCCAGCACACCACAGAAACTCTTCAGGAGTGATTTGACACGAGCATTAATGGAGCTCAAGGGACGGACCGACAGAATCCCCAGTTAACAACCACAGGACTCGAAGCATCCACCGTGGTATTACTCTGGCATTAGACACCACAGGTACAACCCCTCAGAGGTCATGTGTCTGTGTCACAACAGAAAAGAACCAAGTCTGATCCAACATGAGGGCTCCATGGATCCATTGACTTTTTCAGGCACATCCCACCGATGTTGACACTTAAACTTTTTCCCATGTTCCTTGACCAATTCCACATTGGTCTTCAGTGGTTTTAATGTTGTTGCATAATCTGCATGCATGTTTGTCAGGATCCTTGATGTTGTTCCAATTTTACCACAGAGAGAGACTGTTTGAAGTGCAAGACACACACACTCAAATTTGTTATCCAATGACACTTGATATGTTATGACATGAATTTAGTTAGGAACAACGAGCATTATCATTTTGCTCCGTTCTGTATGAAAACTTTGGGAGACACAGTTAGGTAAAAACCTCCTGGTGTTATGTGGAAGAAATTCTCTCAAATTAGAACCCTAGATGACCCATTTCGACAAGAGCTAAATTGACACCATGAATTATTCCACTCTGTCTTGTGGCCTCTATAACAACAAGGGGACATGGAACAGAGGATAAATTAGGACATTCGTTTGTTGCTTCTCTCATTATTCCATCAAAGCTGTTTAGGCATATTTGCCCCTGTGTGCCCGGTACTTTCCTGTGATTTCTTACCCTCTTATTTGCAGAACAGGAAAGGAAAGAGGATGTGTTTGGAGGAATTGGTTGGCACATTTTGGAGATATTAAGACTTAAGGAATTTGTCATCTTTTTCTTTTTGGAAAGAAACTAACAGAACTCAGCCCCAAATTCAGCACTAACAGCGTTCAACAATAAAACAATGAGGCACAGTGAAAATGTGGTTTAGAATACAATAATAAAACAAAGGTTCACTGGAGAAGGAGGGAGAAAGGGAGCTTGAGTTAAATTAAAACAACACCATCTGGCCTTTTTCTTAAAGACAACAATCAAGCATATATGCAGCAGATGCTGATTTTCACATAACCCTCTAAGCCTGTTGATTATCATTATGTATTTTTTTTCTCTCAAAATCTGAGTATTGCCATTTTCAGAACAAGCAACTACGTTGAGGAATGCTGTGCATCTCTTATTGTCAGCATGCAGTATGCTTTGCCAGGCTGCACATCAAAGATAGGACAATATAAAGAGATCCCTTTTGACAAACGCTCTCCACAGGTTCTACGGGGGATATGGTTACTGTTGCCTGCAGGTTAAAGCCTCCAGACAGGACAAAACTCTTTTCCCATAAGGACTTGAAACTGTGCAGCAGAGGCAGACCAAGTTCTCCTCCCTGCCCTCAGCCAGCAACAGTAGATGGATTTCCTACGGATTTGCCGCCATCTAGTGGAGGTTGCAGAGAATCACAGAGCTTCGTTTTTGTTTCTGTCAAGTGACTATTCTCTCCTTTTGTGAATCCACAGTAACAATGCTGTTGTTTCTTGTTGGGATCTCTGTGGCTGTGAATAATTCATCTCATGAGAACCAAACTGCAGGTAATTGTTGCAATGGTTGAAGAATATTATATGGAAATTGAATGATATATGGAACACATTCAATTTGAATCCTCTCGCATTAAGAAATTTAAGATCTTTTTTATGATTTTTTTTTTTTACATTTTTGCAAAGAGGAGGATTGAGATATTACCCAGCTCATTCCTATAATGTATCTGTATATCCCGTCACAGAGAACCCCACCCATCAGGGTGCTCACGTGCTGCCTTCCACACTGGTCATATCCCTGCTTCTTATCATCATCGTCCTGCTGACAATCTACTGTCTGAGGTGAGTAAACCTGCACGCGCGGGCAGAGGTATGCATTGCATGTCTTCCGTTTTAACGCGTGCGAGTGAGCGTGAATGAGTGTGCCAGGTCAGGGAGCCGGGGTGGGGGTGGTTTGAAAACAGACGGCGAGGACTGGCTTATGAGCAAACAGCTGCACCTCGAGTAAGCCAGCGCACAAAAACAGCCAGGTCAGGTCAGGCCACAGACATTCCTTCACCGAGTGACCATGAGGAGGAACATCTTGGCCTCTCTGAGGTGGTTCATATTGGTTCTTGTATTTGTTGTTTTCCACCATATGTGCTCTGATAACAGCTCTGCTCTGCAGATCAAATATCTGCCCAACTTTGCTTTCCCTGCTTTTCATCATTGTAGGTTCAAAAACCACAGGAAAGCTCTGGTTACCTCAGTGGATAAGAAGATTCCAAATGGCTTCATGGAGGAACAAGGTACTATTGTGCTGTGGTAAATATAACTACCAATGCATTAAAAAAATATAATACAGCCTTTTACTTTATATTTCTTTTTCTATTTTAATTGTAGAATTATCTTCTTTACAGACTTGGGAAGTTTCACAATCTCAGGTCCAAGAGAGCTGGAAAAGCTGTAGAGGGCTTTTAGCTTTCATAGCATTTGGGAGTCATATGAACTTACAATTTAAGAAAAAATAGATAAATAAAAAAGAACAGTCCAAGTTCTGAATAGAGGCAGTTTATCACAGAGGCATGTTTATGACTCGAGAAATCATATCTGTCACGTATCCCCGAAAGTAGGATATCTTAATGGCCATTAAGCGTGTTTTTGCAGGTGCTATGAGCTATTTGCAATGTCCTCTTCGGGAAATATTAGCAGTCTGACCACCGTATAATTCCTTTAAACACAGGGGAGCAGACAGTGGTCCTCCTCCCCAGATCTCCCTCGCCCTCCAAGAGGTACTTCCCTATCCCTTTGGACTCGCTGGAGGAGGAGTACCGGATACGCTCTGCAGACGATGGCAAGCTCTTCAGAGAAGAGTTCACTGTAAGCCGGAGTTTGTGTGGTGTGACCGCATGCAGTGCAGAGACATCTTTCCAGTGATAAAACGTTACGTTTGCAAGCTCTGTACCCGTGCCTTTCTTCTCATCTCTCGGGCACTGGGCTCTGTCTTTATAGTCGCTGCCGTGTTACTACCACCTCGGGTCCTTTGAGGAAGCGAGCAGAGAGCACAACAGAGAGAAAAACAGATACCCCAACATTTTACCATGTGAGTGAGGCTCTGTAGTCGGCAGACAATATTAATGTAACCTTTAGACGAGGAGTTGTATTGATCTCTGAATCTAAAGGAAAATGTTGGCCTTTTGTCTTCTCTCTTATACAGATGATCATTCAAGAGTGGTGTTGAGTCATCTTGATGGACATCTACGTTCAGACTACATAAATGCATCCTACATAGATGTAAATCTCACTTACAGAGACATTTTTTATGCGTAGAATCAGCTATAGGCAAATTATCATTAATGCCAATGGTTTGTTTTTAATGCAGGGTTTTAAAGAGAAGAACAAATTTATTGCAGCTCAAGGTAAATGTGCCATTTAGCTTCATCTAGTATTTTAAGAACTTGCAATTGTTTGACTTTGTTACATTGATAACTTTCCTGACCCTGTTTCAGGCCCAAAGCTGGAGACAGTGGCTGACTTCTGGCAGATGATCTGGGAACAGAAATCAGCCACCATAGTAATGCTGACCAATCTGAAAGAACGAAAAGAGGTTCGTCCAAGAGCGTTCTCCTTCTGCACCTATAGACCGAACCTATATGATCTGGAGGCCTTCAATGCACCATTAGCGAAACCCATTTGTATTCCGAAGACCCATAGTCATGGGCCTAATTTATTTGAGCACTTCTCCAACTGAGAATCTATACGAAGTGTCACTCGGCAGATTACTTAGCATGGCATTAAATTCAGCCTCAAAGGGAAGATCAATTGAGCGCTCAACAGCAGGTGTGATAGGGCAGAATAGAGACGTTGGGGATCAATGACAGAATAATTGTTGATAAGATCCTAAGAGGCTCCATGATAATTAGTCTGAGAATCTATTTAATGAGTTGAAACGTCACGGCGAAGATCATATTGACTGACTGAGTTGCACAAAGTCCCCCTGATTGCCTTTGAACTGGATGGTGAAATGTGCACGTTAAATACACATTTCAGTGTGGCCAAATGTGCCCCTCCACAACCATGAAACAAAGATAATGCCGTGCGTTATTTATCTATGTAAAATAACACGTACTTCAAGATGGATATCATCATTCGTTTTGTGATTGACTTTTCCAGGACAAATGTTTTCAATATTGGCCAGAAAAAGGTTGCTGGATGTACGGGAACATCAGGGTGGCAATGGAGGATTTCACCGTGCTAGTGGACTACACCATTAGGAAATTTTGTGTTCAATATGTAAGTAAAATGTTTCAATATTCATATAATAATATTAATGTGGAATGTATTTTCTTTTGACGAATTAGGAGGGAGTCATGGTTTTTAAACAAAAGTGTTAGCACACATAATTACATTGGAATTTAACTGCGCCGCCGAAAAAAGTTCAATATTTCGCTCAAAAATGATTACGGATTAGATAAATATTGTTCATATGGTTAAACACATCTTCTGACTATAATCGTGTAATTTTTTTTTATAGGTCTTAAGCGCTATTAAAACTTATAGGCTAATCATAATGGCTAGATTCTTATTAAAAAATTAATTAGGGAAACCAATTGTATGGCGATGGTCTAAAATAGGGATTTTTTTCCCATGGGGGGAATTTGAACAATTTAGTAAACAACAGTAAGAGGATGAAAAAAATTTTTAAAAATTAATGAATTTTAAAGGATCTATCTGAATCATTAACATGCAATTATATTTAACATATGGTAAATACTGTACAAAGCCGCTCATCTTTCAAAATCATCTTTAGAGCTTCATACACGTCAAGTATCTGACTTTTTCTTTTCAACTCTCGAGTTTCATCTCGGTGTACCGCAAAGCCATCAGATTGCAAAATTCACTTTGTTCCCTCTCCATTTGAAGCCAGGAACGTGCAGATATGCTCTCCGAGTGCGTGAAAACTGTGACTGCGCTGCAGTACAAGCTGGCTGTTTTTTTTTTCTTTTTTTTTACATCCGGCACTCAGAACACAGAGGAAGCGAGCGTTCAAGCGCATGAAATGGCATCCTCTTGAGAGACCAATCATGAGACACGAGGCAAAAGAAAGACACAAGGCGGTTCACATGTTTCATAACTGGTTTCCAAAAAGCAAAATGGAAACTATAAAATACAAACTGTTTGGTTAATTTTAGGCTACTTTAGCAGTGTTCAGGTCATGGTAGCACATTGGTTGTGTCTGCACGTTGAACATTATTCATGCGCGGGTATAAACTTTGTGAGCTTTGCTTCGCAGCAGGGCAGCGAAGGTCCCCGAGCTCCCCGACTGGTCACCCAGCTACACTTCACCAGCTGGCCAGACTTCGGGGTGCCATTCTCACCCATTGGCATGCTGAAATTCCTCAAGAAGGTCAAGGCAGTCAATCCGTCCTATGCTGGACCCGTCGTTGTGCACTGCAGGTGAGATGTCTTCCATAAGGGAAACTAGAAGACGGCCTTTAAAAAGAAAGAGTTTATTTTAAAAAATTATTCAATTCAAGAAAGTGGATGAAAGATGAATATGTGACAATTATCACTTTTAATGGTGTTTCCATCATAAAATCCAGTGGGTGTCAATGAAGAAAGAGGTTAGAGGTTCTTTATAATTTAAGGTTAAGGTAATTCAAGTTGTGTTTATTAAGGTCAAAGATGGCATGTGTACAGTGTATGTTTGTCTGGCCTCAACAAAGAAGTCTGCAGCCGACTGAAGCAACTGCTGCAACAGGTGCTCAGGGACGAGGATTGTTGATCTGCATTGGGGCCCACTGAAGAGGACTCGGCAGTCTGCCCAGCTCTGTGCTCCCATAGGTGCCGTCTGCTGAAATGACCCTTGTAAATCTGTTTGGAGTGTGTTAGGGTCTCAGAGGTGAAGCACTTATACACGTGCTCTGGACTGTCCACAGCGAACAGCTATGTTAGGAATCTTGGGATAGTATGGCAGAACAATAAACCTTTATATCAAAAACCATGATGCTCCTCTGCCGCTGTGCACTGCATAGACGCTGTGCTCTAGGACCTTCTTATTTGACATGTCTTGACTGCCACACACACACACACAGTCTGTTTTTTACCGACGAGACCTTGTGCCTTCTTCTTTTCCACAGCGCCGGGGTGGGGAGAACTGGGACGTTTATTGTCATCGACAGCATGATCGACATGATGCACATGGAACAGAGGGTGGATGTCTTCAGCTTCGTGAGCAGAATACGAGAGCAGCGCTGTCAACTCATCCAGACAGACGTAAGTGTTGACCCTTCCCGACCTGTTGTTTCCCGGACTGACAGCTGAACTCGCGCGCCGCAGTCGCGGCATAAACAAGCCGAGACGGTGGCAGACAGCGGCGGCTGTGATGCGAAAATGGTCGGGAAGGGTTTGACAAAAAAAAAATAAATAAATAAATAAAATAAACAAAAAAACAAAAGCGGCTACCTCTGGCTCTTTGTTTCCCTCACCTCCTCTGTCTTCCCCCTCAGATGCAGTACTCCTTTATCTACCAGGCTCTGTTGGAGTACTATCTGTACGGAGACACAGAGCTAGATGTGTGCTCTCTGGAGGGCCATCTGCAGGGGCTTCACAACACCAGGGCTCCCCACGACAGGCTGGGCCTGGAGGAGGAGTTCAGGGTAGGAAGAGAGAAGCTAACTCCTAAACATTTCATTCAGTGATGAACCAACCCAGCAACCTGCGCCCTGGGTCGGCGTGTTTTCATGGAATACTTGCCCAGGGTGCCACTCGCGGCAGTGGTAACATAAATAACAATGCCTTGAATCAGCTAAAACTTTATAAGGTGCCACCATCTGCCGCGCAGAATGTACACCAGCTTGCTGAAAATTTCTCATTTTGCTGTGAATGGCGTGATCTCCTATCGCCACATTCAAAAAGAAGTTTTAAACGTGTTGTACTGTTCTGCACTGACGAGAGCAAACTTTGCGATGCCGCTCGTGTTTTCTCCCATTAGAAGCTGACCAATGTTCGCATAATGAAAGAGAACATGAGAACTGGGAACCTCCCTGCCAACATGAAGAAGAACCGCGTGCTTCAGATCATTCCGTGTAAGGACTACTATACTCGGAACAGCTCCATAATACATCACACGCAAGTAACATCAAAGTATCACACTGCTGGCGATTTTATAGATCGCTCGTACACAGATATCTGAATAATCGGCTAAGGCCAGTGTGATCAATGACATTTAAATAGGGCTCGCATCTAAACTTAAATTTGGGAGCAGAGTGGGAAAAGAAAGCCTGGATACAACTTTTTTTTACAGTGAAAACTCAAACAGGCTACGGTGTGTTTGGCCTTAATAACACAGCTTAAGTTTGACTTGGCTGTTTTATCTTCTCTCCTATCAGCCCCGTCTAACTTTTATTTTATTAGGAATCGCTTGTGGAAACTTTCATTTTCCTTTTTTTTTTTCTTCTGCAGATGATTTCAACCGAGTAATACTGTCAGTGAAAAGAGGACAGGAGTTCACCGACTACATCAATGCCTCCTTTATTGATGTAAGCACTCCGGCGTGACCTCCTGTATAGATTTCCCATAGAAGTATAAATAAAGCTCATTGTTTCCTTTACAAACAATGCAAAATATTATGTTTGTTGCAATCTCAAGTGTTGTTTACCGGATGATCTGCCCTCCAGGGCTACAGGCAGAAGGACTGTTTTATCGCAACCCAAGGCCCCCTGTCTCACACAGTGGAGGACTTCTGGAGGATGGTGTGGGAGTGGAGGTGTCATTCAATCGTTATGCTCACCGAACTCAAAGAGAGGGAGCAGGTAGAGTACGGTGCTTTAACACAAGTGCTGTGGAGCTGCACATTTGGTTATGTCATTCTCCTATTTTGGTCCTGACTCTCTGTATTTGTTTGATAGCTCTATATTGTTTTTGAGGTGCATTTTGGCAATATGAAAACGAGAAAGGACATAAATAGGTCAAATGTTGCCTCATTATGTTTGCATCTAACTATTCCAACCAGGAAAAGTGCTTCCAGTATTGGCCATCAGAGGGCAGTGTTACATTTGAAGATTATACTGTGGAGCTGACTGGAGACACACAGTGTGAAACCTTCACTCTCAGAGACATGGTCCTTACCTACAGACCAGTATGTATCTTGTCTTTTTATAGCACATTAAAGCAGTAAAATAAAAATGTACATTTTAAAATGTATATGATCATGCCGTGCAGTTTTTTTTAGTGTGTTATTCACAGATGCAGCAGTTTATAGCACAGGAAATGTTCACAGATTTACCTGTTTTTAACCATAAATGAGAACGCTCTCCACCTTTACCAGGAAAAGCAGTCACAACACGTCCGACTCTTCCACTTCCACGGATGGCCTGAGATCGGAATACCGGCCGAGGGGAGAGGAATGATTGACATCATTGCCGCTGTGCAGAGGCAGCAGCAGCAGTCCGGAAACCACCCCATAGTTGTACACTGCAGGTTATTATTATTTTATGTGTTTTACCTTAAAGTTTTTGTCCACTCAAGTTTATAATACGCACCACTTCAGGTCCACTTTTGTTGTTACCCCACTACCTGAATCTCTCAGAGTGATATTTGAGGGAATTTCAATTTCACAGATACAGTTTCCTTACGTCTGTTACAATAAATTCTTAATTTTGCCTCAGTAGACCTGGTGTTCTATGCCTAAACCACTTATGTGATCCCTTATAAAGACTTAGCAGTGAAAGCTTTGATCAGAACCTAGCTTCAGGTGAAGTGATTCTAAAGCAGCATGGCCCCGTGGGATTGATCCAATCCACTGATTCACAGTCAATTAAAACCTCTCAAAGTGAAATCTCCTCTGACTCCCACTATGATTAATCTGATAAGATGAGCTAACGACAGGAAATGGTGTCATCACTCTCTTCTATTCCTTCATCACCACTTGTCTAAGAAGGGCTTTTTAAAGCTTTTTCTCTGCCCCTGGGAAATGGGGCTAACCCGCTGCAATCCCCAACGTCTCCCC
>KV751325.1:8594810-8605406 GCA_001698575.1 Mola mola
CCGCACCTTCTCCTGTCTTTCTCTCCATCCCGCCATCATTGTAAACATTGACTCTGTCAAGCACGGCGCTTCCAAACTGATTAGTGTTAGCGTTTGGATTAGCCTCTCTTTAAGTGAGGGTGATTATTAGCACTATTACACAAAGGTCACCCTTTCTCCTGCAAACTTTCCTATTTGAATGGGAAAAACGTGTGCTGCTAAGATTACAGGGCTTTCATTGCAGCACCATTGTGTTTTGGGTTTTTTTTTTCCCTACTTTTGAGCCACAACTACAGTTGTTTTCATTAAGGAAGGTGGCGGGCTTTGTTTGATTCGATTGCTGACAGTTTTGTCCTTAATGTTTCAGCGCCGGTGCGGGTCGGACCGGCACCTTCATCGCCCTCAGTAACATTCTGGAGAGGGTGAAAGCTGAAGGCCTCCTGGATGTTTTTCAGACAGTCAAAAGTTTGCGCATGCAGAGGCCGCACATGGTTCAGACTATGGTATGTGTGCAGAAACTGTCAGCTTGTTCACATTTTTGTTGCTCTGAACTATTCCAGCACATGAGTATATTATGCACACGTGACACTTTCCCTTTTTGCCTCTCCTCCCAGGAGCAATACGACTTCTGCTACAGAGTGGTTCAGGATTTTGTTGACATCTTCTCAGACTACGCCAATTTCAAATAATAGCTGCCAGACTCTGTTCTGTATATTTCTGGCAAAAGACCTTATGCATTTTTCTCTGAATGTTATTTTCTAAGACAAGCTCTTTTTACATTTTGCACTTGATTACGGATCTAAATGTAACATAGTGTAATATAATTGAGAACATCTGCACTCCAGGAGAGTCTGTCTCATTCATGAGTTCTTCAAGTACAAAAGTGTAAAAAAAAAAACTGAAATTATTGTGGTTTTCTTATTTCATTGGTTGACTTTTTTGAATTTGTAAAAGAAAATACATTTTTGTTGCTTAATGGGACATTGTGGGGCTCAATAAAGTGTTTAAGAAGAAATATTCAAAGAACGGTATTTAAACTTAAGCTATATAAATAATGTATATATACACCGTATATTTAGTGTACCATGTGTTGCTCACTACCTGACATGCATCACTAACATGTTGGACATGACAGGCCTTCTCCTTTATGTTTAGTCTTGTTACTGACCACAAAGCTTTTGGTTTACACTAGTCAAGCCCAATCAACACGTTTCATTGCTATGAAGAGAATAAATTGTGTGTTTGATAAGTAGGGTAAAACAGCTAATGCTTTTGCTCAAATGTTGTCTGATGTGTGAATCATCTTTCTAATCTGCTTTTAGCTCAGGCAGGAACATGAAACGTAAAATACATTTCATTCTGTAAGACACTGCAATATACCTCACTTCTCTATGTGACTAACCTAGCAGCTGCTGCCTATTGCAGTATTATTCAACTTCAACAACTTTCTTTTGTTGCCTGTGGCAATATTACTTTGTGGATTGGCGCCTGACGCTACAAAATGCAATTAGCCCACATTGGAACAGGCAGAAAATAATGTATTATGACATGAATCCAAAGGAATAACCCTGAGATGGTTTGCAGCCAAGCATCTTTTTTTTTTGTACACATTATCAAGCCAATATTATTACTTTATTCATGAATTTGTGCATAAAGCAGTGCCATGCTGATTAGAAAAAAACTGTTCTAATCATGAAAAACTTGTCACCAAGTGACATTTTAATGCAGAGTAGCCAGATGTGTATGTGTAATTTAATATAATACTCATGGTTTCTTTTTTTTTTTTTTTTTTTTTAACTTGAGTGGTGATCTCCTGATCATCACTTCATTGTTTGTACAAACACTTGCAAGAATATTACAAAGACAACAGTATGACATAATTTTAGCCTCAATGATTGTATGAGAGATAAACGTTTCAGTGACAGAATTGGTAAGTGATGCAGTCGACTTTCTCAACAAACTGAGATGGAAAAAGTCGAGGACAATGAAAAAATAAGAGCCGGTGCTCAGTCATAATATGAAAAATGCATGCACAGGCATTTTGACATCATTTGACTATGATAGCTGATTTAGTTCCATATTTAAACAAAGAAACCCCAACATTGCTGCAAAATCAGAAGCATTTATTTTTTGCAATGCTAATTCTTTGTAGAGTAGTGAGCTTGAAAGGCTTCCATTCAGATGAAGAACTTTTTGCTGTGTTTGTACCCGTACTCGTGTTTACATGATTATAAAGTGATAAGATAGACTTACGTCACCCAGATCATTTAGTTTATTTAGTGTACATAAATTCCTGTTGTGGTCATTAATCATCACTAACGTTTACTGCGATGCTGACTCCATTTTAATGCGTCTGAAGCGGGATAATGACAACGAGGCCTTGCATCTGATATAATGTAAATGCACAAGTATCTTATTTCAATGATGTTTCTGCCTCTTTGGATCTGTATGACTTCTATTTGTTTGCTAAAAGCTGATTTCAATAAATGATAGATGGAGAGAAACGTCAGGTTTCAATTTAATGTCTCTTTTTTCTTTTTTTTTTAATCTGCCCCAACATGAACGCATTCAGTACAAACACAAAAGATGTTTTTAATATACATTTAATTCTGTCGGGACCCTCCCAGTAATGTCAGCATATATGAGCACTTAGCCAGCTCCATTAGTCATATTTTGTCCCATCAGTCCATAAATGTGTCACACCTGCAGAGAGTGGATTATAATCCTGACAGCAGCCTTCTATAACCACTATAAAATCCCCCTCTATCTAATACACCAGATGCTTAGAGGGCACACGCAAAGGTAAGTCAGTCTTGGATTAAAGCTGTGCAATGATAATTAAGGTAGAATTGCTCTTGGTATGAAGTTGGGAGTTGGGCAATGCATTGTCTGCGAGCTGTGGAGCTGCTGTGGAGAAAGGAGACGGCGATGCTGTCGCTTATCACAAGTTTGGCTTCCTCTGCAGCTCAGATGGAAGCAAACAGCAAAGTGATGGTGCAGGTGTTGGTGCTGGCGTTAGTGGCTCAGGTCACCCTGTCCCAGCACTGGTCCTATGGATGGCTACCAGGCGGGAAGAGAAGCGTGGGCGAGCTGGAGGCAACCATAAGAGTAAGTGTTCTTTTGATGTGAACAAAGCTAAAGCCACTTTTTAAAACCTTGTCTTTTAAACGCTTTTAGTGTTGTGTTTGGCTTCCGGTCTGATCTCAATTTAGAGTTGTTTTTTCTGAAATCTTCATTTTATTGTGCTTAGATGATGGGCACTGGAGGAGTTGTGTCTCTTCCCGAAGAGGCCAGTGCCCAGTCCCAAGAGAGACTTCAACCATACAGCGTTGTAAGTGCCTGTTATACATAATTTATCACTGACGTGTACTTCAATCGTACAATATTAATGTACACTACACCACTGTGTTCCAAAGCAGATGTGACAATATACAAAATGCTCTGGCTTTTTTTTTTTTTGTTTTTTGTTTTTATTTTTTAATTTTTGAATGCTTAATTTTATCTTTTTAAGCGTTGGCAGCTGTAAGACCTCTTTGTATTGTGTACTTACAAATGAAACTTTAAATGTTTCTTTGATGAAATATTCAAATGGCACACCAACTGATTTTTGATTGTTATCCCTTTAGATCAATGATGATTCCAGTCAATTTGAGCGAAGGAAAAGGTTCCGTAGTAATTGAGGTGCTGCGAAAAAAAAAAAAAAAGGAAAAAAAAAGACAGTATTTGCATGTATCATTGATCAGCACCAGTGACGGCTCCCCTGAAAGAAGAATACTTCAACAAAAGCATCCCATTTAATGCGTAGATGTCAATTATGTGTACTGTAACACTTCAGTCAATTCCAAATTGTAATAAAGTTTTTTGAAATCTAATGAACTGATCAAACATTTTGTTCAGAAATTGTCACCTCACCACGTTGCTCTGCTAATTACAGGAAAATCGTTGAAATGCATGAAGTGTCCTATTTTGCTGGATTAAATTGTCTCTGTAGAGCAGCCACGACCGACAAGCATGACAAACTTGTGACACAACAATCGTAGCATGACAACAGCTGGTGATTAAGCCAATTTATTAGAAATCAATGACTTAATTGAATTTGTTACAGTTTTGGTAATTCCATTTTCTGCCACACCAGTCATGTACACACGTGATGGGGAAAATTACACCAGCTGATTTTTGTGCTCCTGCTCCAATGATGATGAGCCCCCAGACTGAAAGGCACTGATCTGCCGGCGACGTCCACAACAGCTCCCTGCTCATTTATCAGAACGGCAGTGGTCCAAAACGTGCAGAGTAAATATTGTAAAACTTTTTTTCCCCCCCTCCACCCTCCTCCTCCTCCTCCTCCCCCTCCCCCCCCTCCTCCCCCCAGGAAATTGGTGTTCATTATAAAAATTGGAATTTCATATCAGGAAAGGAAAGAAATCAGCAGGGGGCATATGTTTTAAAGAGAACTCATTTTCTGGCAAAGCCCCACAGACGGAGCACCATACTAATCGCCTGGTGCATTAGGGGCCAGGATTCATGAACTGTGCTGACACCGTGGAGGCCTTGCATTGTTAGAGCAAGGTTGTAATGCACACCAATGAACCCAAACCCGCTGGCACAACTGGGAAAAGGGCATAACATTATAAAAGCACATAGAATTAAAGAGAAATTAAACCACATTCCATTGCACTTCCAGAACAATGCTCACTCATTTGTGATACTTCACATCGTTGGTTTAATATTCATGCTTGTAATTTGCATAACACAATCATTCCCTTTGATGAGGAAAGACTTTGGGATTTTTTTTTTTTAAGTGCTACTTTACATTCTTTGACAAAGTAAGTGGTGAGAAAATGTTGTCCAGGGCATTTTCCTCTGAACTCCACTGTGAGACTTCCTTGAAATGATTTATACTTTATGGAGTTCTCAATAACTTTGCAACAGCCTCAACAAAGATAATTAAGTTTTTATAACCTTTCCGAAAATGTGTTTTTAACTCGATTTATTATACTGGTGTGAGAATCATTAACATGCGCAGATAAAGCATAGAATTTCCATCATTTCCCTTTTAAATAAATCCCAAAGCATTTGCTGTGAAAGCCAACTTTCTCCCTCCCAGTGTCCTCATCAAGGAACTGCCTAATTGCACGTATATCAGGACAACAAAAACCTGCTGGTATCTATGTTTCCAAATTTGATTTAACCTCACTTTTTCCTTCCCAGACCCCCAGGTGGATATTCACTTTGTTTACCTCAAATTAAACTTCATATTGTTTACAGCCTCCCGGTCCCTGAACATTTTATAGCATTTTAGAATTATTTCTTTATTTATTTTTTGTAATGATTGCAGGGTTGGGATTCATTTGAATGTTTCCCTCATCTGCATGAAAATTATATAATTAACTTTTGATTAACCAGCTCAGTTGAGTTGGTTCCCCCATGCACACTGGTGAAAAGTACCCACCGCATTTTAATGACTGTTTTCCAATTGAGTGGCGACCTTTTCATCAAAGAGCCGCAACTGGGGCTAAACAACGACAGAAAAAAAAAAAGTATCACGGTGAAGACAATAGTGTGGGCGGACAGGCTAGGATGTCATCCTTAAATATAACAACAAGGATGAAAGCAGCCTTACTGCACGTAGTGGCTGTGGCAAGAAGCCAGGTCCTAATGCTGCTAGATGGGCCATTGTTAAAGCTATGGAGGTCACGTCCATTGGCATATAGAGAGGGAAAGCAGGAAGCTGAGAATGGCCCATTGTTGTACGTCCTTGCTCAGGGAATTCCATTATGAAGGGCAATACATTTTTGATATTTTGATTTCTGCGCCGTTCGTTTGTTTGAAAAACAGAACATATTTGGATAATGACTTCAGGAAAACAGGGGGTCTCAGAGCACCCTCCATCCAAGGCCGCGGCGCTGCGTTAACACACCTGCCAATCACGCCCGCCCGGAGCAGATGCGCATCCTCGCATGGCCTCCCATCAAGCAAGCATTCCATCATATGCATAATATAGTTCTCATTTCATCACGATTATGCTCCGCACGCCATGTGTGTGTTTCTGATGGGTCATAGGAAACTTTTATTGAAGCAGAGTGTATAATAAAGTCATTTTCCAGGTGCTTGTTGTGGCTCTTATTATGAACAGAATGATAATTTCCCCTAGAGGAATCTGGCACTGCATATCAATTGAAGTTTAGTGTGGGTCTTATTATGTTCCCGCAGGCTATAGTAGAAGGCAAAGTCATCTTCAGAGAGATTCTAAATGTCAGGGAGGTCTTCAAACACTTTTTTTCTCCTCCTAGAGCCTGACTGAAAGGGATCTTTGGAAGTGCTGTGACTTGGAATTGATATAGCGGAGGTGAGGTAAAGAGGAACGGCTGAAGGTTTAAGGTAAATCGGGTGACATGGATTTTAATTGATTTTTTTTTTTTTTTTTAAAGGAAAGGGAAGGAGTCCAGAAGAAGGGATGTAAACGACTATGACTGCTCTTAGTGAGCAGAAAAGAAGTAAAAAAAAAAAAGATATGTTTTCAGTGCTGCTCACTTGTTGTGTTGACATATCCACAAGTGTCCACATGGTGCCGCTCTTGAGCTGCGTTGTTCGGCTCGTGCTCCCGTCTGCCGGGTCCATCAGCAATTCCATCACTTAAGCTGCAGAAACTGTTTTTCCTCTGAATCCAGCTTAGACTTTAAACAATCTTCTGTAACTCTGCAGATTATTTTCTATTTTATTTTTCTCTGCGATGTCTGCGTAACAAAAAAGCGTTTTGTAGAGTCGTGCGGTAGAGTTGTACATGGCCTGAAACCAAGCACATTCCTCTGTTTTAGGAAAGTTATGAATTTCTCAAGCATTTGCAAGTCATTAATTTCTTTTATTTTATCTATTTTTTTTCTTTTTGATCGAAGTTAAAGTACAGCAGTATATACGGTAGTACAGTACAGTCGTGGATCGGCCTTCCTTCTCCTTCTCGGCTGGCAGGGAACCTTCCTGTTGTGATCCGACTCACTCCTTTGATCAAAGAACAGTGTTAAAGCACTGGGAGAAGGAGGGGGTATGAAATATGAATGAATACAGCTGTGTTTTGATGGATATGTCTCAAAGTATCCCAGTAAGAGACTGCTAAAGGCCCGGATATCTGTTTGTGTTGTGGAAATAGGCTCTTCCTCACCCATTTCTTCACCAGCTTCATCTTGGGTAGCTTTTCACTTCATATTTTAGAGATCCTTTGTTAGGGAAGAGATCAACTCCTCATCCGTGGATTTGTAGGAAACTGTTCTAAGAGGCTCTACTTCATAATATACTGTATATCATTAATGACTCCATTTCCTTTGTTTGGTCTTGAAACCATCTTTTGAACAAGAAACGAACGCCAGCCATGAGAGGAGGATATTTATTATTTTTCTGGGGTAGACCCAAAGTTCTCACAGATGGAATGAGATCTTATATGAGGTGATGGAGGCTGTGTCACTAGTTATGTCTGTGATTCCACTTCTTTTTCTAAAACCCCGTCGGGAGCTGTGACTCATTTTGAAGTTGGAAGTTGATACTGTGGTGTAAAACTAACACTCCCATCTGAATTAAGAAACTATCAGAGCTCACACAAATCTCACATTTTTCCGAGTTAGATGAACTCATCCCTCCAATTTCACTTCTTTAATAAACAAAGAAAATTAAAAAAAAGAAGGGATGGACTTGTAAAAACAATTATTAAGGAACACTTTAAAATGGGAATTGGTGCCTTTAACACCTCATCAAATCTCCACTGTCTTATTAAAAGGAATTTAAAGTCTCTCCTCAGTTATATAGGACCATATCATCCAAGATCCAAGCAGGCTTCGGATCTGTGGCAGGACATCGTCACTATATTGGAAGTTCAAAACTTTCTTCCCAGTCTTTATTAGCCTCACTAATAGCTGGGGTCCCCAAATGCCAGGGTCCACCTCTGCTGGGAGTGAGGGCTCAGATCCTGTCAGAGATTGGTCACATTAACCAACTTTAATCTTTAGGGCACTCCACTCCCGCTGACGCACATCTAACGCCTGTTCCATCCCCCCCGCTTACCCACAACCACTATACTTTCCCTCCCCAATCTGGTCTGCCCATCCCACTTCAGTTATGCCACCCTCGGCTCTCCCTCCCACGTCTCACCACCCTTGTGTGATAGTATCCCCCCGCCCAAACCCGCCCCATGACTCGTCCGGCTGGCCACAGCAAGGAGCACGCCTTATCCTGGCGTAACGGCAATTAGCAGTGTAAAGCAAGCTGCGGAGAAGACTGGATCCCTGTCCACGTTTCAACCCGAGATCACGAGTCTCCAGCAAACTTCAAGGCAAACCATGCAATTAGCTCCAATAATGATAATGTGTTGTAGGGGAACAAAGAGAGGGTAAAACAGACTACTGGTGTGAGAGAGAGTGGGGTGCTAATAGTAGGGGGGTTATTTGAATACCCTAGTGCAGATAGGAGACCAAATCAGGCTGATTATCAAATGTATGATGAATTACATTTTTCCTCTAATTACCCTTGCCTTTTATGTGTAGACCAGCTGAGTGAATTTTGCATTCTAGACGTCTACGGTCAGTGGTCTTTGGGCATCACACTGGGGTTACATCTTTTATTTCCTCTAAGAAACATACAAGGAGTTACTCATGTGGCTAAGCTGATGGGAAGAGGGGAAAGATGTACTGACAATTTTCTTAGTTGACTTAATTAGATACTTTCAGAAATATTTGGCAGCAGGAAAGGAAAAAAGAGCAAGTATGTGGTTTGATGTTTGACTATCACAGATGTGTTGACACGGAGTCAAAACATGCTGGAAACAAACTACAAAACCCAGACCACAAATAAGAACATTTTGAGGCAAGGTTGTGAATAGATACATACGAGACGCAAACTCGCTGCCTTGGTTGGAACACAAAAGTGCAGCGCCTATTCTCTTCGCTGTGAGCAGAGACCATTCCTACAGTCTTACATCCAGAGGTTTATAGAGGATATTTTGCTGGGTGTTGTGCAAAACGAACCGTGTCCCCAGAGCAGCAGTAACTTCACCTTGGCAGAGTAATGCTGTGATATTCTGTTTATTCTTCACTCACTTCATTTTACTCAGAGGAAATCCTCTGGAGATGGCTTATCTTGGAGCTGGAACAGGTGCACTCTAATTTACTCCTATTGCTTGGGGAGCCCAGGGGCCCCTGTAGAGAAGAAAGTAGCAATGTAGCACACTCCACTGTAAAACACAAACAGCCGGAGAAAGAGCATTTAATCGAAAGAGAAGAAAACTGTGAGCTTTGAGCGCAGCCGTATCATTTGGATGCAGCAAATACTTTTCTCTGCCCTTTTTGTTTTGTTTTCCGGAGGAAAAAAGGGACCTGCCATTTTATCTCATTTCAACGGCGTTAACTTCGCTTGAAACTGTCTTACCATACTTGGCAAAGCAGCAGATGAAACGGGGGACCTGTTGTATCAGACCTGCATAATAAGAAATTTTCCCTCACCAGGCAGTCCCGAAATACAGTATCTACAGCACTTAGGGCTAAAAAATGGTTTATAGCACCTCTGATATGTGCCACTTAAGTTTAAGTATACGTAAACCTGCATGCTATGGCCTATTTGTTTTGGTAATGCTGCACATTTTCAGCCAGGAAAAAAGTTTGTTTGATCTTTCAACCTCATCCCTGCATTCACTGCAAAATAGCTAAGCTTTCAACTTTGAATTTACTCTCCAATTCCTTTTCTTTAGAGAACTATGGTTTTGAAGAGAGGAGCTGGTATGTTATTTGTTTGGTATATTATAAGTCTGAATTCAGTCAGTATTTTTGTTTTGTGTTGTTCGTCTCTTGGGAATTATGCAATCAAAGCAGATGCCTCAAGCAGTCTAGAAAGCGCCCCTTGTGAATAAGAGAAAATCTTGTACACAGCATTTTTTGTATGTGTGTATGAGAAAGGGGGGCATGACAACAAAGCAAATATATTGTTCTGTGTATGCTATACCAGTATGCTTTACCTTTTAGAGACAACATAATGATCGCACTTGCATTCATTTAAAAATGCTGGACCTTTTGACTCTATTCAAATGACAATCCTACACCGTTGATGAAGAGTGTGACTAAAGTACGCGCACCAGTTTGACTGATGCAACGAAGGTTCAACACTCAATGCAATGCAGTAGATCTCTGTTATGTTAAACAAGACTTGAAGACTGTGTGTGTTTTGTTTTTGCTGGAATTTCACAATGCATCAACATTCTTGCTGAAGAAAACTGAAGATGCAAACAAACAGCAGCGTGACGAAGACAACAAAAACGAAGCAAAAACAGAGACAAGAGAGGGACACAAGGACAAAAAAGAGAAATATCATATACACTTTTAATGAGTGTGCCTGCCCCAAGCTTCTGTTTTTAATCACCTTTCCTTGTGACATAATTTGCTGCAAGATTGTATATGCTTGAGGGACTTTCAGTTCTTGTCAACTCAAGAGCATTTGAACCAATCAATACCTGTCTATCCTGTGGCACACTCATAGTTGGCCATTAGGAAAGAGCTGCTTAAAGTAAGCTCAGCCAATACCATTAGCCCTAGCCTAAGGGCAGTTCCATGCCTTAGTCAGGGTAGGCACCTGCCCCCGTCA
>KV751325.1:8610470-8622916 GCA_001698575.1 Mola mola
CAGGTCCCAGACGGGTGCCTTTAGGAACCCCCCAGGCTACTCACAGCCTCCGTCTCCTCTGTTACAGGAAGATGTCGCTGGGGGATACAACAGAAGTGTGAAGAGGTGTGTATGCGGGAGACGTGCTGAGGATTCCAAACATGTATGTGCGGATCTCATTTATAATATCACTACAAAAAAATAAATAAATAAATAAAAGTTTTGTTTTGGTTGCAGGTTTGATGTAAAACAAAATTACAGCGTTGATTTGGATTGATTTCAGATCATTCGGATTTGAGTTGTGCATTCCCTGGATAACTTAGCAAGTCTCAGTTGTTGTAATAGTCAAATACTAATAGTCCAAAACAAAAATGTCCTGGTTTGTATTTTCTACAGAAGCTGAGAGAAAAAGGTCTCAACACTATGACTCAACTATAACGCTGTTTTGGGTTACGATGAAGTCCCAAGTTAGCAAAAGCCCCCCACGCTTTCAATATTTCTGACATGGTGTGTGTGCATGCATGTGTTTTTGTGTGTGTAAAACTCCTTGCAAAGTCCAAGACAAGAAAGAAAAAAAAAATCAGAACTAATGATCCCAGTTAGCGCCCAGCACCTGACTTTGGCCCGTGATCTCCAAGAGACATTAGAGGCAATTTGCCATCAACTTCAGGGCTCGCTTCCCAAACGTTATCAATGAGCTTGTCAGGTAGAGACCTAAAAACCCTTTGTTTCCTCCTCCACCCAAGTCTCTGCTCCGGTCCCCCAACCTGCTCCCAGGGCCCCCGAAGAGGAACCAGCGGCATGATGTCACACACCTGTTTGGCTGGAGGCTGCAGCCCGGCGATGCTCGCAGCCGTGGGTGTCGCGTTGGCACCCCTCACTCCCCCCTTGTCGCTGCCTGCTACGCCCCATGGATGTGTCAAAATGGCAGATGATGGTTGGGGTGTGTGCAGCTGCTTGGGAAGAGGAGTGCCAAGGGCACTCATTTCCTGCGGTGAGTTTTAATTTGCTTCTACCCTCGTCTTCTGAAGAACCCTACCCCCCCAACACACTCACAGTCACACACACACACACACACACACACACACACACACACACACAGATTCATCTACTCCTATCAACACAGATCTTACCTCAACATAAACACACTTTGAGATACACACAGATTATACAAATCTGAAACCACCCAAGAGGGCAAAAGTCCTGCATGCCCAAATAAAGGTGAGTGCAGGTGGGGAAATGGGTATGGTGCCAGACTTAAGTTCTAGAAGCACACCCTTCTTGAAACTTGAATAAAACTCCAAACAAACATGCGTGCTCAGATGATCTAACTAGTGCATGTACAAATCTTCTCAGAGGCATTCGGTTGAGTAAAAAGAGACAAGTCACAAAAACCTGCTGATAGAATGCGCGGCTAGCATTGCTGCAGCATGTGAGGGGTCTATGTCTCTTGACATCTGCTGTGCAGTTGTCACTGGTAACTTAAATCCCCATTGATCAGACAGCTAGAGCGAATTTGTGTCGCTGCTTTTTTTTTCTAACTCCCACTTTGCGAACAAACCCATTTTCACACGGGGCACACGCATATACCTGACAGTTACACCCAAACAAGCCTTGCTGTTTACTCGAGAACAAACACATAGATGCCAACCAGCAAATCTATTCTCAATACACACATCACCCCAGACGTAAAGAGATTCAATTTTCGCCTTCCGGGAGTGTTTCCATTTTTTTACGCAACAATTTTTTTTCTTTCTCTCCTGTGTCAAGACAGCTCCCTTTGATGTTAGCATCTAATATACAGGGCTAAAAAACTATAGTTTGCTATGAGCTGACAGATAAAACAGTGCAAGACGCCATTACCCTGCAAAGCGGAATAATGAGGAGACCTGAACACACAGAAGACAGGAGCCCAGTTGAATTACCGTGGTCTCTCATCCAAGGTGGGAGCTTTTTGACAGCTTTCCAGGCAGCACAACACATTACCATACTGACGCTGCTCTGTAGTGCCAAAGAAAAGCTTTGATGAAAACATAACTGGGAAACTGGGAAATCTTTATATGTGTGTGCAAATGTGTGTGCATGTACCTCGGTATGCATGTGTGCATGCACACGCAGGCACATGCATGTTGCGTTCAACCATATTCGTGTGTGTGTGTCATCGCTGAGTGCAACTGTGCGTGTCTGTGAGCGCTTGCATGTGTGTTTGACAACAAAGGCAGGACAACAATGGGAACCCAAGCAGTGTCAAGCTGCAACTTTATGTTCTTTAATTACTGAGTGGATACGGTATTCTTGAGTGTGCTCCTATTGGCTGGGATACAAGGGCTTATTTTTTGATTTATATTCATGTTGATGATTCAGTTGAGTTATCAAAGTATCAAACGCAACTGACAATATGTCTAAAGGAAATTCTTCAAGTGGAGAGTAACACTGCCAAATGTATTCTGCCATTTCATTAATGTGGTTAGCTAGTTAGTTATCCATATTCTAATAGAGTAGGTTTGATGTTAGATCTTTGGCAAGGACACCCTGTACTGAGTTTTGGCACGGTACTGTCCCACAGTATGCTGCTGACTCTGGGTCTTAACGACAGGCTAAACGAAGCGGGCGTTACGGCCCCCTGGATAGGTCATTACTCGTCCGTGGCCAAGAGCTAAACTGGAGCAGGGCTTTTTAAAGAGGGGAGCAGGTGTGTTTCACCATAGGGGCTGGAGCCGGCCCAAGACCAAACAGCCTTAACGGTCTTTATCTCCTTCATAATGAGGCCACGCTCTCCACACACCCGAACTCTGCCCACATGGGCTAATGCTGGAGGTATGGAGACCCAGCCCTCCCCCCGGTTAAATGGTGACTCTTTCAAAATGACCCATGCCCCGGGCAATAGAGGAGCAGTGGCACGTCATGAATGTCACTAGATGCCAATGTGTTTCTTGAGAATTTAATACAGTAAATTAAAAAAAAAAAAAGTATTGTAAAATGTAACAAAATATAGTTTCAGCATACACACAAAGAGCTAACCTTTTCCTGTTCAAAGCGACATTGTTTAGGTAACTCTGTGAACTGTAATAAGGTTCCTCGGCATGTGTGCATGTGTGTGGTTGGATGTGTCTTTGTATTTGTGAGTGGCTGCGTACGTGAGTGTGTCTGAGTGGTATTGTCCCTCTCCTCTTTCACCTGTCTGAGTAGGTTCTCTTGTATGGTCCCTGTGCTCCCCACAGTCTTCTCAGCCCTGTCAAACGAGTTGAACTTGATCAACATCAAACGGCATAGCATTCAAAAGTATTAGTGTTCTCTGTTGATGGGCCCTCTTGCTATCATAAATCAGTCCCTGAGCTACTTCATTATTTATCTCTAATTCATCAGTGTTGTCTCCTTGCACACGGGCAGTAATGCACACATATATACTGGCTGTGAACACACACACAGGACACACACTGCACATCAGCGCATTAATCTCTGCTTACCTTCAACAGAGGTTTTGTTTTTGTTATACTCCATGTCATCACAGTTCAACTAACAACATAAAAAAGCAATGTTTTTTTCTTTTTTTTTTCCCTTCCTTCTACCTTTTCCCCAGGTCAGTGCAAAAGCAAACATATTGCAGAGGAGTGATTAGGCTCATGGTTGTACTTTCAAAATGCTGATTATTGCCCGGGCCTGGCAGGCCTTGTGTTTTTCTCCGAGCATTCTGGGGATGTGAGTCCGAAAGTAGCCCCATGGCGCAGTGACCCCTGACCTAGCGTGGGCGATCCCACCAGATGTGGAGTGTGTGCTGGGACAGTGGCGAGGGGCAGCTCGGTCTCACGCGGGGAGGCCCAGTCTCCCCAAACTGCCACAGAGAGCATGGCCAGAGGGGTTCTGTCAGCACCGTTATCAATCATACTCCCTCCCTGTCTCTCTCTCTGTCCTTCTCTCCCACTTTTCCTTTCTCTCACTCTCTCATTCACACTGTTTCCTTTTGCCACTGTCTCTCACTTTGCCTCGCTCTCTGTCAATCCCTGTTCCACTCTCTGCTTTTGTTTTTCTCTCACTTTTTTCTTTTTTTTTCTCTCTCTCTCTCAGATATCCCCTTTTCCACTTAGGTTCCCAGTCACACACTGTATGCACCCCCCCCTTTCCTCACTTATGTACACCTTAACCTTCATAGTTTCCGTTTTTGTTTGTGTGTGTGTTTTGTTTTGTTTTTAATTCCTCCACTCGCTAATTCGTTTCACCTCTGCCTTTCTTCAGTCTTTGTGCACACTTTGAGACTGAAGATGTTTTAGACTTGTCCTTTAGATTGGCAAAGCAGATGTTTTGGAAGAATGCAATACCTTGTTCCAACTCCAAAAGGAATACATAGCCCGTGATTTATCATACCAAGGGAATCAGATTTAAGTGCAGAGGAAAGAGCGATGTGGCCAAAAGAGCAAATAAAGAAAACAAAATTCAGAATCTGCAAGAAAGATTTATGGACGCCCGGAGGAAATGTTTGCGAAGATTAAGTTTGAAAATAACTTTTTGCTAGTGCACGTCTGTGTGAATAGTGGAGCAGTGTAGTGGGACATGTAGGCAGGGTCATGGCTTGAGGAATAGATGCCAGTCGTCCCTGCCATCCGGTGTGAGGTGCTCAGTGACACATGGCACTTTGAAGGCCCCAGTCCCTCCTTTCACTGCGATCCTTTACATCTGCAATCAGGGCAAATGGTTTACAGCCAGCACAACAGACAACAGCTAAATAAACAACATACCTGGGGTGGATCCCTTCCAATTCCGGACTGCCAGTCTGGCTTTGGTGCATTTTTAAAACATCACTTGGTAATTGAACTCGAACGTTCACACTGACACATTTGCATGGGGCAAGGGGGGGTTGGTGTAAGCAATGGAGCAGCTGGTACGCACCAGTACGACTCCGGCTCAACCAGTCCTTCTGACTTCATATGTAGCACTTAATTGGTTCCCAAGGCAAGAATGAAATATTTAGCTCGCACGTCCTTTAAAATGCGATTGATTTTGATCTGACAGCTGTGCCTGTCCCGCGCGAGAGAGAGAGAGAGAGAGAGAGAGAGAGGAGAGAGAGGAGAGAGTGAGGGATGTCTGGGCTTGTTGCCTGAGAATTGTGCGACAACACCCACTCAACTGCACACAAACATCAGTATATGGCCACTGAATGTAAAGGATCCATATGCTTTCAACTAAAGCCTCTTTTAACCCCCCCCCCCATTTAACCTCTAAGATACAACAAGCTTTGAGCCTTGGATGGTCATGAGTGAAAGCTGTTTTTGTCTGTGCCAGTTCAAAGCACAAATGCCGATGCATATTGTGCAAATTTAAGCTATTGCACAAATAGATTTATATTTTCATTTCATAGGTGGGAGTTCATAGGAACCTTCTGTATGTAGGTGTGGATTTTACTCAAAAGTAATGCCCTCACCAAATTGTAGCAGATATCCAATCAAATTGGATTAATGTCACTAATTATATGACATAAATGAGCAGTGAACGGCAATGGTGTGGT
Organism: Mola mola; assembly: GCA_001698575.1. Lineage (NCBI taxonomy): Eukaryota > Metazoa > Chordata > Actinopteri > Tetraodontiformes > Molidae > Mola > Mola mola. The sequence continues at coordinate 8,615,950 of KV751325.1, forward strand.
CACGCCATAACATGATAGAAATGCATTAAATGGAAACCTGCACGGGATCCATGGCTGGGAACCTCCCCCCTGTCAAATTGACTAAGCTGCAAATTACGTACAAACGGATATATCCTTTATATAACAGCAGTGATTTTCTCCACTTTATCCTACCTGTCAAGCTCAGAACATCACAGGCTAATTCTTTATTAAGTGAAAGGGCATCGGGGACCAGATGATCCAATTTAAGTACATTGGGCAGAATAGAAGACTAATTAAAACCCATATTTTTACATTATTAATTTTGGAACTTCACTTTTAATGAATGTGAAAAGACAGGCCTTCCATTTATACACACATACTCTTTGGGCTGCTCAACATGGGAATAAGAGTTACGGCTATACTGCAGGGGCAAGGAAGAATTTTAAGCATCTATGACAGACTTAATACCAAAGTTAAGACAAAGGTGTGTCTTGCTAACTTCTTTATCACAAACATAGCTGTTAATTGAGTGTATATGATGAGAGCCCTTGGTTTATTTGGGGCTGCTGTGAGGCTTGAGAGAAAAAGTAATCAGGACATCTGTTGCCAGGGGTGCAACCTTGTCATTTGGTCTTCATTCTTCTTCTCAGTACCTGGAGAAAGAAAGAGAGAGAGAGAGGGGCACCTACATGCTGTTTAATGATGTGTCCTATTTCCAGTCGCCTATCCTCTTTTTTAGCAGTGTCACCCTTAATTGTCCATCACGCCCTCTGATCAGACCATCAAGAGCATGACCCCATTTTTGTGCTAACTTTAATTATTTTAGCGCACAGTACTGCAAAAGCTGCTCTCAACTAAAGCTTTCTGCATGGTCTTCATCAGATGGCTAAATGTCAAAGGCATTTTGCCCCAGATGAAATAACTTGAAATGCACATTACAAGACAAACATTAACTAAACCAGTAACTACGGTCTGGGCAAAAAAAAAAAAAAAAACATAGAAAATGAGTAAGGTGGGGATTGTGTTTACCCTTCGTAAAAACGATTCTCTCTATGCACTTTTCAGTCCCCACAGGCTAACATATCCTCACATCCACAAATAGGCACTGGTCAAAGGGCAACCAGTTTGTAAAATTGAGTCAAATATACAAAACAGCAATATTTAATGACGTTGCTTTTTTCACACCAAGTGACCCCGGCAAGGAAACCGATCCGTTTTTTTTTTTTTTTCCTCCGGTTTCAGGAAACTCTTGGAAGGCAAAAGCAACATCCTGAGTTGGTGAAGAGACAGGAGAGGTGCTGACATGCCGACAGGCAGGGGATCCTGGGAAAAGCCACAGACAGGAAGAGCCTGACTGACTTTGACCCCCGAGGTCAAGGCTGGGGGCTCGGCAACTGAAAGATGTTTCCAAGCCACACTCAGACCATCATAGAGTTTTAGAGGAAATAGCTTAGAAATACTGTATGCTGTGAAATGTGGGAGATCTTTTTATTGCTTGCTCTTTTGTTTTGCTCTTTGAGACATAAAATGCATTTTGGCCCCGAGCTATATTTGACTTATTTGTTTGAGGGTTACTGTATGTAATTGAGTTGAGCCATGTCCATTTCTCATCTCTATAATGTGAAAAACAATATTTTTTTTGGTCTGTGGATGTGCTGTGACTAATAGAATTATCGATGGTGGGAAATGTGAAAATCTGTGCGACAGAATTTAGACTGGGACAAAAGCCTAGTGTTGCTCGCTTGTTCCTGTTTCTGACATGTGTTTTGAATAGAGTGAGGCTTTTTTTCGTAGGTGCTGGTTCTCCAAAGGCCCTTTACAGTTAAATCAAATTGGGTGAGAGGAGACTGTCCTTCCCCCAGTCTTGCGGCTGGACCCATAAAGCCATCCATCGTTTGTCACACTTCTGTCTCCAAGCTTGTGGCACAGGCCCACCACGTTCCGACTCCAACTTTTTACGGCACAAATGTATCCATCAACCTGTTCGAGTGGCCGCCAACCGCCAAACTGCCTCAGCGATCGATGGGTGCGATGTACCCTCCTCTCGGCCTGTGTGCTGCTCTCTCTGCGTGGGAAGGGGTAAGAGGAACCTCATTTTAGCTGGTTTTAGCCTCGGGCCACTGCTGTGATTTTACCCCATGCTCCTGGCCTGACGTCATTAAAGATGCATGATGATGGATACCATGAAGTCAACCTCTCCGAGGGGGTTTTGAGATAAAAAAAAAAAGAAAAAAAAAAAAAAAAAAAAAAAAAAGTCCTTGCTTGTTTTTCAGATCACACTAAGAATAAATCAAGAGTGTTTAAATGTAGAGGTTGAATCTGGATGCATGTGACTAATCTTTCAATGCACATCAGAAGGGAGAGTAGTCAGGTATTTAATGGTGAGGAGGCACGCTTTGACCAGTTGGTGTCGCTCCTGTCACAGTGAATTCACAAGCGTTGCTCTTTCTGCAGCTCAGATGAACACACTCGTGGCTCTTTCCAAACTGGGCTGGAGAAGCAAAAGACAATGATGCAAATTTAGATTTCATATCAATACACGCTTTAGAAATTGTTTCTTTTTCTCTGCTTTTACCACAGAAAGTTACTTGTGTTCGCTGCTACTAATTTTAGATTCTTTCACTCCCCCTTTTCATAATCTGATCCCCATCTTCTCCTCCCACTGCATGTACATCTTTAGAAAATGATGGAGGATATTCATGAGGCTCCGCTACAATGAAGAATTAACAAAAAGTGAATACATATTCATAGGCAGGTTTGTTTATTTAAATCTTTGAATTTCAGCGTAGTATAATTTTTCATTTTTTATATTTCTCCACATTGATTCCAGAATATGTAACCTTGAATTTGCTACTTGAGGTGGGTTGAAATTGAATGTGTGAGACCGCATTCACGGTGACGGAATGTGTGTGGCGTCTTGCAAAAAATCAGTGCGTCTCAAAAGGGAATGACATAAGAGACGTTTGACAGCTGTGCTCCTTGGGTTCAAAGGTCATGTCAAGTCCTGCATGAGCCCAAGGTAAAATGCTTCACAGGGCCCGCACCGGTCAATGGGTATCGTTTGCCTCAACAGCAAACGGGGTTGGTGGTAATGGGACCTCAGTCATATGTCAGTGCCTAGAAGAGAAGTGAATTACCACAGGGCCACTTTTATAGCCACCCAAAACTAAAAGGAAAGTGGAAAAAAATGAAGTTTTGCATTCCCGAATTTATGGCTTAGAGGTGTCATATGCATGGTACACTCTCTAGGTAGCATCTATTATCAGTCAACACTGCTCTCTTTCACTCACCCAATCTCCTCTCTCACTTTCTCCTTTACTTTCCCCATCCCTCCCCTCCCCTCCCAGTGTTTCCACTCTAGCTGCAGTTTGTAGCATCTGCCTTAACCGGCACGGTCCATGCCGTCCCTGCTGGGGAGTAGAATCCATCCCCTCACTGGAAGACCCTGAAATAAGGCCTTTATCAGCCAACCCCACACAGTATCAGGGGGCCCCATGCTCCTCCAGCAGCCTCTGATGTGAAGGAGAGATGGACAGAGTGCTGTGGCCCTCTGGTCGAGCACCAGAACAGGATTCAGCCCATTGTACCATTCAAATTAAGCAGGCATCAAAAGGGAAGAGGAAGCTGTTGTTGATGTATTGTCTCGTGTTATTTTAACCGGCTTAACTCAAGCCTCTTCATGGTGGAGTGTTGTGGCGCTGGATGCCGATGATGATAAGTGGTGGATTCTCTGTTAAGGCTGCTAAGCTGCTGTGCTGGCTGAACGGAGGGGCTCTGGCTCTGTTGGCTGTCGTGGCTGATTTTGGCTGTGGTTGAACCATTTCAATAGGTTACCAAGGATTTATCCACTAAAAACCGCTGACTTGGCTGTCCATGTACAGCCTCTTCATGTCACCAGTGGGAGCCCTGTTTATTTCATAATGCTGACATTTTTTTTGAGGAGATTTGATGAAAAATTAAAGTTCAACGACATACAAAAACCCGCGGAACACAAAGTTTTTAGTTAGTTCTAAAACTTCAGCCTCTGAATCTTCATGTACCAGAAGCCCTCCCTAACAATATTTGGTTTTTAAAGCGTCTGTATCATTTGCTGTTTTATTAAAATCCAGCAGTCAGTCAGTTCCTGCCTCCAAATCCAAAACAAACAACGGCCTCGTTTTAATAATGACACCAATAACATGGAAATAGGTGCTATAAACATACATGTGAGAGGAAATATGTTTTCCATAGACTCAAATTGCAGCATTTTATTTACTGGCCTGGTAAATAATCACCCTGTAAAGACAGTTCAGTCATCTCTCAGTACTTGTGAATAGCTCTTTCCATTCTCCGCTGAAAGCTGTCTATTTAATTTCTCTCTTCTGTCCTCAGAGCAGCAGCTATTAAGTACTTTCATATGTCAAGCCAGTGACACCTTCTCCATTCTCTTCATCTTGTTTAAGCGTGCCCCTGTATTGTTGCCCGCCGTGCTTGACGTGTTAATAGCTTAATAACGTAATCTACCAAATAATGACGCCTCATCACAAAGAGAGAGGCCAAATGTTTACAAGGGAGGCCGTAATATATGATGACAGTAATCTGAATAAAAATGAATTTACTGGCATCGTCCCATTTGCAGTAAATTTTCACTTTCTTCCGCGCACATCTGATGCTCCACGGACACCTTTCTTTGCTCTCTAGCTGTCTCATTACCCTGCCTTTCAAGTGGTGGGAGAACGGGAGAGAGAGGGAGAGAGAGGGAGAGAGAAAAGAAATAGAGAAGCGGTGAGAGTGTGAGAGCGCGAGAGAAAGGGGGGAGGAAAGGGGTAAGGAAGGGGGACAGAAGGGGCAAGGGGACAGGCACTGATAGAGCTTGTTATTTTCAAAGCCTTTTTCCTCTCTATTGTTTGCTGTGGAACAAGAATAAGGGGAAAAAAAAGAAGTTCACGCCGATTTCAAAAAGTCTCACTTCCTTTTTGACAGATGTGGTGTCAGCTTTGCTGTTTAATTAAAAGGAAATGGAGGTGATGATTGCAACACAGACGTGATCTGATATGATAATGTATTTACAATCATCAAGATGATCGTCATTAAGGATGTGTCAAGGACGAATTCATTGTGGGATTTGGGGTCCTGAGCTGTCAAGTGTATTTTTCTGAGGCGGTTGTGAGACTGTCAGGAGGGTGCTGTGACTATGACAGTCACAATTAATAATTTGCTAAAAGAATATGATTGAGTTTTATACACAGTTTTGTCAGAGTAATTTCCAAAGACCAGAATATTCATTCCAGCAGTATAAAGGGAGGAGAGCACGGTAGGAGAGTGAAGCAAGGGACGACAATACCCTTGATGTATATATACTGAATGAGATTCTCTAATAAATGACTTTGGATTATTTTATGCGAGTTACCTTGAATTTTTCATAAGAGGTGCATATGGAAGGTTCATCACAACAAATTGTTCGATTTTGACTAGTACTACAACAATCACACCCGTCGTTCGCTGCACCTGTCTGAAAATGAATAATTTGAAGTCATTTTAATTGCTTATGTGACAGCTAATCATCAAGGCATTAATTTATTTATCGAGCTTCATTTGAACTTCCTCCTTAGTGATAACATATCCAGCCGTACTCTCCAGAGTAACAAGATACTGATTAAACTGTAGCAACCTCCTTCAGTATTATGCAGATGCTGAGGAGTGAGCCCTAGAGTGGCTGTGATAATAAGATGCATGAGCCGCACTTAGTCGAGATGAACCATTGGTCATAGGATTGAAATGAAGGGGGGAAAAATAAAACTTGTTTACCTGATCAGACACTAAAATTGCTACTGTCAGCAGCTGTGTAGTCTAATTGTGTTCAGCGGAGAGATTTCAAATGTGCTTTTAATCATGTGGCTGTTTACATTACGTGACACAAAAATGTAATGTTTGTAAATGCTGGAGTGTACCCTAAATCAAAAGACAAACTTGACAGTGTGGAGTTATGTGATGAAACGCACAAAGTGAGGAACATCTGCCCCAAACTCTCAGAGAAGCGGAGCATTAGCCTGAATGTTTCTAGCTGCTGGTGGCTCATCTGCAGTTGGTGGTGTGCCGGGATTGGTGCGATGGCTATGGGGAAATCAGCTACTGTTCTCTCTCTCTGAGTCCCAAGCATGGCCATTAACTGACTGCCAGCAGCTCTGGGAAGAGGAACAACAGATGCCAGCAACTGAAAAGCCTCCAGCTCTTCAGCTAAACCAATCCCAACTGAGTCGGAACGGGCCTCTGTAGATTTTTGGACATACAGTGAACAAATGTGGACATGAAAGGGGGAAGAGGAGGGCTTTTCTGGAGGTAAAGATTTGTTAACCCTCTTGAACTTGACAAGAGACGGGACTGAAGCACAGATTAGCCCTCTCAAAGCTGGCTTTTGCAAAAGGTTGCTGTGTGAATATGTGAATGTTGGAGTGAAGTGGTGTGTGAGCGTGCACATATGCTTGTGTGTTCTTATGCGCTTATCAGTTGGTGTTTAAACAAGTTTGCCTGTTTGCACTTTCTATATGCAGACACGCGCAGTCGTAATGACACATTAAATGGTCCGTAATTACAGCGCTGAAACCATTTAATTATGCTGTAATTATATTCAACTTGTCTGCCGTTACCATATCTGTTCTCAGCAAATGATTGTCTTTGCATTTGATGGCAGACGATACCACTGGAACTATTCAGCGCAGTGTTGCAACGCTACACCGCAGCTTAAGTTTCATTTCTTACCTTAAAGACGGAAAAGGCATCAACCCTGAAACCACACATGTGTAAACGATTTAAATTCTTGTCTTCTCACTGGAAATCCATAACAAGGCTTAACTATTAAGGTGCTAATGGTACATCTGGGTGTAGAGGTCATGTGTGCCAACATTGCATTACACTCAAGCAGGGAAAGTCAAATGAGCGGGGCCAAATGATTTTGACTACATCGAGCTGCAGAGCAACACAGAAACAGGGAAATGACGGAACGGTGAAGTAGGAAATAGAGATGCTG
>KV751325.1:8622938-8645972 GCA_001698575.1 Mola mola
CCTGGGTAAACACAGCTAGGTCTGCATCTGGAACCAACTAAAAAGATGCTTAATAATGCAGAGCCGTGCAGGCGGGCCCTGTGCAGCTGTTGTGTGCGCAGGACCATGAAAGACTCTCCATCTGACAGCTGGCTCCATCTAGCTGGCTCCATCACCCTTTCCCTCTTTTTCCCTCCCTCTCTCATTCTATCTCTTGCTTCCCTCATTCGTCTGTGGTCCAGAGTGGCAAGGAGACAGCAGATTAGGGATTAGCCAATCCCTGCCATCCTCATCTGTCCCATCTGCCTGCCAGCCAGTCTCCTGATTCCAGCGAGAGCTGGGACATTGCTCGGGGAAGAAGGGTAGGTGAGACAAAACGGGACTGACTTGGGGAGAAGTACAGAGGCTGAACCTGCAGTGAGTGTAGGGCCGAGGGGAAGAATGGTGCGGTGTCGTAGATGTGGATGTGGAAAGACAGAGACACACCACTGTGCACATTAGGGAATAAATGATTGGAGGTCTCACCCTTTAGATGAACTCCAGGCTACTTGAACAATTTCATTCAGTGCCATGATACTTGCCCCGATTCTGTAATCTCATGAAACATTAAAACAGCCTGCCACTCTGCATATTCAACAGCTTTTTCAACGTACCACTGTATCTGTATGACTTCCTCACTACAGGCAGCACAGGAACGTACATTACTTTCTGTGCGGAAATTTCACCTGAACAAAGCTGGCATCCCTTTATAGTTGCTAAAAATACACCCTTGTATTTTGTCTCAGTATCAAAGAGACCACTTGTCTTTTTAATAATCTGCCAGCTCACAGTTGGCAGAGACTGGAACGCGCACTCAGAGAAATAATTGCTGTTATCTGTTAGAGTCAATAAAACCTTGAAAACAAAACAATTGTACTATTTGAGATAAGAGTGCGCTCCTTGCCATGTGTTCCCCTAAACGAAGTCCCACTAAATGATTTAGATATACGCTCACTAAGTATCTGCTTATACATTATGAGTGTAATAAGCTCCAGGCAATTGGAGGCTATTGAATGCATCAGTCATTGGACTAAATAACAAGGAAACAAACTCTGCACACATGCAAATTTTGGTCTTGAGCCAAACTATAGTTCAATTTCCAACGACGTGGCCGCTTTTCATTTCTGGAACATTTTGCAGTGGTTCACGTATCTATCTTTGCCAATAAGATGATGTGCTGCAAATTTATTCAGTGTATATCTTTCAGGTGTTAAGTGAACAATATCAGGTGGCAGCGACATTATAGCTTTTGTTTCTGTTATGATAACGATTCAAACTTAAGGGACCAAGTTCTGCTCAGCAACAGGGGAATTACAAAAAGAAAGAAAAGTTAGCTCCTGTTCTTCAGGAAAGGCACCCGGTAGCTTAACAGGCCCTCAGCTCCAGTACCTGGCTCCCTCTGTGCACACCTTTAAATCACACCCAGGATAGTTGCCTTGTCAAAGCGCTCTCAGTGAGCCAGGCATCTGAGAAACATTAAAACACTTCCTCATGCAAGCCAGAGCCTCCCACAGGGCAGCGAGCGGGAGCAGAGCCTTTCTCTCAGGCCCAGTATCCGGGGAGGATACTACTCAGTACCGCTTGGAAAGTCCCAGCTCGGACAGCGGTGGTTAATATTTTAATAGCCTACGGCTGAGGCAGTTATCATCCAAGAGTATTCTTGTTGGTGGATTTAAAAAAACTACTCTCTCACTCCCTGTCTCTCTCTCCCTCTCTCTCTCCTTTTCTCACAGTTAAAAAACCCGATTTGAGTTTTTAATTATTCTTTTTTGAATTCCCCAACCAGCTCTCCTCTGTTCTTTTTCATTTGTGCTGTGCAGTTTTTCCAAGACTTGTATCCAGGGAATCCCTGACAGTGTCCTACTTAACTTTTCGCTTTCTTTCCTGTGATTTGTTCTTTTTTTCTGCCTATTTCTGACTATTACTGATCAATCCACAGCTTCTCTCCAAACACCTGCGTTTATATTGATCAGTCATCCACTTTACCTCCTTTTGAACTTGAGGGAAGACTTGTCAGCATTACAGGTAAAAGTGATCAAATCCCCTTATGAAGCCACCACTCTGTACTATGTAAAGCTTTTCCTTGGGAACAATGTTTGCCCGCAAGTGTTAAGCTGTGAAGTTAACTGTCCGCCAAAAGAATTCCCACCTCTAAACTTTGGAATAGTGGAAATTCTGCAACAACTTTTGTTGTTTCTACTATGCTGCACTGAAGCACGCCTGTTGCAGTTCTTAATTTGCAAAAAACTTGGAAACAGATGAGGGGAATCAAGTGTAAAGTCAGAGAAGAGTCGAACAAGCGACATGTGCGTGTTCACTGTGTTGGTGCTTACATTGCTCGTGCCGTTTTTATTTGCATATGTATGCATGTGAACATGTGTGTCCATGCAAATGTGGGTCTACAGGTCTTTCTCTGTGTGTGTGTGGCTGCTCTGAGCCAGCCGTCAGCACCGCCTGCAGGGAAGGGGCCGGGGTTACGGCATCAGCTGCAAGCTGGAATGAGAATGGCTGAGAGTCAGACAGACACTGCCGTGGGTTATTATGTTTGAGTCAGACCAAACACTCCTGGGAGCACCGAAAATATTGCTGTTACAGTTGTAACATTATCACAACAGAATAAATAAGAGCAGACCCGGGACACCCAAGGAAAGATTTAAAAAAAAAAAAGAAAGAATATATGCATGGCCAAAACCAAAGCTGGAATAATTAATTAAATAAATCTCATCACAGCACTCTGCTGCACACTTAATTGAAGTGCGCTAAACGTGGCGAGTGCTTTCAAAATTGAGAGGATGGGTCAATCCGAACCTCTGCACCTCTATAATGAAAGAGAAAAAGGAAGATAATAGCACACATAACCTCAAGCAATTAAAGGGCTCCAGAATGTGGTGAACAAGCTTTGCCCTCTTGGACACTGTTGACCCACAGTGCCCAACATGGCCCCCTGGGAAATAAGCACTTATTAAAAATGGAGGAACAGCCACAATCCCACCGAGGCTGTAATATGCTATAGAGTAATTTAATTCTACTTACATGTATCACTTCGGCTTCTGTGCCGAGTATGAAGCAATTCAGCATTTCATTTGACAAAATATGACCTGTCAAGAGACTGAATAATAACAGCAAGCTACATCACATGTGTGGACATGCGATGCAGTAATTGTGCGTGGTTCCAGAAAAAGATCCTGCCATTCATGAAGATGGTATCTCAGCAATAATTGTCATTTCCTCCGCTATCTTGAAAGACTCTCTTACAATAAAAAAAAAAAAGCAATACATAAAAAAGCCTCATCTACTTAAGGGATTATTTTGAAAGTCTCTCTTTACCCTCCAACAGACTGATGAAACACGGTTCCATGCTTGATTTGATCATTCTTCATAAAGGAGAGGAAAAAAGTATACAGCCGAATCACAAGTCCTGGCATGGGTTTGGGAATATTGGTTGTACCCTTCTCAAGAGTCAGGAAAATCCCTTGGTATGGTTGTTCTTTCTTTGTGCTGTGTAGCTTCATAGCAAATAAACATACTGTCTGTTATTGTTTTCCCTCAAGAACCACTGAGTTTAAAAAGTATATTTTTTTCTTTTTGCTCCTTCAAATGAGATACAGGTCAGTGTCCTACATAAGTTTTGCTGCAGTTTTGAAAACATATTTCATATGTTACGCATATTTAAAGTTGGAGTTGGTGCGTATTTGCTCAATTTAGAAATTTCAAAATTTAAATACTTACTTCTTACAAAAAAAAAAAAAATATGTATTTTTTTTTTAAGGTTTGATAATAATGATTATTGTTGGACGTACAGTATATGTTCAGGGTGCAGGAAAAAAAAAATCTCAAATACGTCCATGAATAAAACAATCGCTGTAGGGTAACAATTTAGGACATCAGATTTTTCAGCGGGTGTTGAAATGAATAAAAAAAGGCCCTTCTTGAGCATGCATGTGTGGTTGTCTTTGGGAAAGCGGCCATGCCTTGTGGACAGATAAAGGAGTGATAGGACACCGGGGGATAGGGCAAGGACACGTGGCGGCCCGCCCCTGGTCATTGGTGACAAGAGCAGGGGGATGTTAAACACACACACTGGGCTGACTCCACACTTTGATTTAGCACTTTTGCCTAATGTTACAAAGGGGGGTTACAGAGGCCCACTGGAGATGGGATCAGCAGATCTCACCGACTGTCGTCATAAAAAAGCCTGTGGAGGGCTCAAACCTCGACTCACATCCGACTCACGAACTAGCGTGCACTTGTCTCTGTGTGTGAGTGAGAGGAAAGAGGGGTGGTCCTTAGACCACAGAGAACAATACACAAAGGGCATTTAATGATTCCATATTGATGCTCTGTAAATGGCTTAATTTGTCTGAAGACACACAGCAAAGGCTGTGCTGTGGTGAAAACTGTATTGACTCAAAACACATAATTTAATACATATTAATAGTAAATGAATAACTCATTAATGGATGCATCAAACAAATCATAATTATGTGTTATGAATAGATTGAGGGTTTTTAAGAATTTCTGGGATATCAGATTATTTTCCCGGAACAGTCCTGTGTTATAGCCTCCCTCTGTTGAAAGTCTCACACTGCAGATGCAGGTAAATAATCTCTCCTTTTTTTCCAGCTAGTTACTCTCACTGTGGGCTGGGAGCTGATCTCTGCTCCAGACACTTTCAAGTCTACTTAATGTAGCCTACACAGGCTTCACAGGCTGTTTCATGCTCTTATGGAAAACAGGCCTTTGAAATCCCCGAGCAGCCCAATCTTAATCTCATTTGTGAATATGAGCCGAGCCACGACAGGACCAGGAACATCCACGTCTTCCTAAAGCACCGTTTCATTTGTCAGGAGATTTGGGGCGGTTGACACTGGAGGAGTGATTTAATTGATTTTAATCACACACCTGAGATAGGGAGAGCGAGGGGGCTGCCCTTAACGATTATTCAGAGGGCCCATCCCATGCAGTATCTCTGCTCTCAGCCCTGTTTGTTTTGATGCATCAGCATTTTGATAGATAGGACTTAGATTATGAACTTACAAAGCAGTTGGGAATTTCAAGCGTGACCTTGGACCTACAGCATTCAAATGAGACTAATAAAACTATTGTTTGTCAGTGGAAAGTGCAACCCAATCCTGTGCACTTTGGTGAAAAAGCATTTCCTAGCAAGCAGCATGCAATATGGGTTTTCTATTTCCAAATGCTGCTGTCATCTTTCTGACAACGCTAACTTATTGTCCACAGTTGATGGTCGACTCAGTTCTTAGCAGACACACACTGGCAATGCTCAACTTTATAGCGCTTAAAGATGAATTTTCCCCTTTCGCCTCCTCAGGAAGTTGGAAGCATTCCCTCTTCCCTTGGCGAAGCATGGTAATTTGTTCTGAAAATCTAGACCAAAAGCAGAGGGGAAAAGCAGGACCACTTTGTGTTGCAAGCCATTAGTTGGGAAAACTGTTTGGTGAACATGATAATGCAAACCAACCCAGAAAAAAGAGTGGAAGACAGCCTGGGGAGAGAGATTTAAATTTGTAACTAATATTTCATTTATTTCCCTCACATGGGAACCTGACCATTTATCTGCAGCATACTCAGATCAGAACCCCTCTAATTTAATGAATGAAGCCAGCAATTATACAATTGGAAAATACATTTTTTTTTTTTTCAAAAATGGGTCTGATGTGGCCGTGCTAAATATTTTACAACTGTTACTGCTATTTATTTGGTTATTCTGCTAATTTTGTGCACGTCAGTTATCATTGTTTCGTCAAATTCTTAATCAGGATTTAACTTCAGAATTGCAATTTTTAACAAAAGAAGGTGAAATTAAAGTTATAAAGCTGCATTTTGCTCCGTTTTTTGTCCTCATTCCTTCATTCACTGCATTTTTCTGTGCCTTATTTTCCCTGTTACAGATGCACAGCGAAAGCCTTGGTTTTATTATCTGATCCCCCCCCATCTTTTCTTTTCCATGTAGAATACAATGGCATTCATTCTTGATGAGGTTGCTGTCACTTTTAATTTCTGTTAGTTCGGGCAAAATGAATGACAGTCGGCCTTGTAATAAATATAACATGCGCTGCATTAATTTTTCAGAGAACAAGAATGAGATGCTCCCGTTACCATATCCTTTTCAAATGTTTAGATTTATCGCTTTTTCAATGAGCGCGTCTTTTTCAAAACTTTCGCCTGAAATACATTACCATCTCATTAATGGGCAATTAAGGAAAAAAGGAAGAAGAGTCAGAAACTCTACACTCTAGATCATGATGAGTTTTGATGCTTGTGTGCATGTTAATATATAGGTGCATGCGTGACATTTTTTCGTGTTTGTATTTAATTTGAACACATATTTTGCTTCTTAAGTAGACTGTGCATGAGCAATTTGTAAACACCATGAGTCCATAATAATATACGATGTGTTTGTGTGTGTGTGCTTTCCCACCTCCCCAGATAGACTCTAATTACTGTTGACTCTTATCCCTGAGTTTGCACTGTTCCTGCTCTCTGGATATCATCATTGACAGGTCCACTCAGCTCACCCCTCAGACGAAGGCGAAAGCCTCAGCATCACCTCCGCTTGTAGCCACATCAGCGAAAAATTTCAGGACATAATGGTGCTTCCCAGTCAACGTTTTCAACCCAAAGTGAGAGTAATGATGGCTCTCTAATAAGCCCTTTATCAGCCATCTCTGTACTCTGTTAGGCAGGAAATTCACCCTAGCAGTTTTATCATCCTGAATTAGTTTTTGTTGAGCCCCTGCTTCATGGCAAAAATAGATTTAAAAAAGAGAGAGAGAGAGATGAAAACGTTTGGATATGCTCAAAAGAAGTCCTCTCTCAAAGGCAGTAGATCCTCAAAGAAGTTGGGGAAATCTGATATTCTTTTTAATGTCTGGAAAGCTGTAGAAGACATGAGCTACTGTATGTCCTTGTGGTGGCTGCAGCGTGATGATACATTACACAAGGTCCAGTCTACGGATGGGTATCCCCTAAATATCAAATAAAAGTGACATGCTGTACTAAGAGGAGGTTCAGTGTCATTGTTTACAGAATAAGATATGGAATTAAAATTTTCTTAGCATCTGTAACATCAAAAACATAAACTGGCCAGACTGCTGTTACTTTTTATTTCTTATTCCATTATTTAAGGACAGCGGAAACTAACGCGACGGATTTAATGGCAATGTCATTTCCATACAGCCGCTTCTTGGAGCAAATGTCATTCATATTTTAACCCTTATTAGGAGTGTCTGCTTCTTAGTGCCTGAATTACATTTCCAGGATTTCCACTCATCTTAAAAGACAAAATCATTTGAATTCAAAAGATGGCACACATTGAGAGAGCAGAGACAGAGTGAAAACACACATAAATCCTAAGATACTTTTTCTTCTGGGCTTTTATAATGAGCTAAAATCCCCACTTCTTGCCATTTCCCTGCCTTAATTGATGATTATGTTGTTACACAGCAGAAGTGCTTCGCTCTCTCCTCCCAGTCATTATGATATAGACTGGCAGCTCTTGAAGCTTCAAAGGCAGGATGGAGTGATTTAAGCTCAATTCAGCCATCCCCTGGCCCACAGGTAAAAACCTTCGTAAACAGTGAATGCTAATTGCTAATTAGCCCTGTGGCTGAATCACACAATTTCTGTTTGAGCTGACCGCTGTTACGGTCCTGCTTAAGGGCATGTTGTGTCTCTTTTGACGGCCCAATTAGAAATTCAGCTGCAGAACCATAAGGCAACCTCGTCATGAATATTTAAAATGACTGCCACAGATGAGCACGAGAGGGGCACTGAACCACATGTCATGAAGGGAATATTCGACGAGTAACCACAATCAATAGTCTCTTGATGTTCTCTGTATTAACGTGATGATTGCTGTTTTTCTTGGGCTTGTAATAGAGGAAGACGGCAGGTCATGTGATGAGGGGGCTTGAGTAATAAGGGTCAGGTTCACACCAATGAATGTCTAAATTAAATCTGCAGCGGACATGATCCTATCTGACTCAAAACATATAGCAGCCACAAAGGAATCAAACTCCAGCCTTGGTTCTTCAGCTCAATCTGAAGGGACTGGCAGGCCTGTGCCACTGCCAGGGAATAATTAGGCTACTGTCCTTCACAATATGTCAGCCTATGCTGCGTGCTCTCACTGCACTTTCACTCCGCCACTGTTTGGCGAGTTTTGAATAAAGAAGTGGGTAGTGTGCTGACTCAGTATTGTATCAGGATATTGTAGAACATACACCGTGTCAAATGCAGACAAGTCGCAAAAAGCAGTAAAGCTATAGCATTATCACAGGTTGAGAGCACTGCACCCCATATTGGCAAAGCATGACACCAATCTGCTTCTTTTGTATGTTTTGTCAACCTCTATATTTCATTTTCACTGAATTTTAAGTGATCATTTATTTCTGCATACATCAGACCATTTCCCTTTCAAGACAGAAGCTGCACATTAGAGAATAATAGACTCCTATTTCCTTTTTCCACAATCATTATGATTCACGTGTCAGGTGCAGGTTGGGTGTTATGTGGTTAATTGGTATTTTAATGCACTTTCTGTGACACCTAAAATTAATTCTTAATTTTCAATAATACTGTAAAACAGTATGCTACCACGCTTAATTATTTCCGTATGGAAAGTGCCTGTTCAAACCTGATTTGACCTCACCTACTCTTCTGCATGCGGAGCTGTGAAATAGTTTCCACAACAAAACAGAGGGATTCTGGCAATACATCAACAGGATTGTGTTGCCTGTCACTGAATTACTGAGCGGGTTCAAACACCTTTTCTCAAGTATCCAAGGTAAACATGTTTTTTGAGCCTAGGGGCAATTGAATGAATTACCATTCCTCATCATTTCATTACATTGGTAGTGTATGTTAAACAGCTGCGTTTACTGAAAATATATATACAACGCAAAATACGGGTTCTTTTCCATTTATATCTTTCACTCTGGAGGGTGATATTTCCAGATTACCCTAATAAATATAAACTGTCTGCCTCACCGATACCTTTCTGCTTTGATTTTTTTTTTCTTCGCGTGAGCGTCATTTGGATGAGCAGAAAACAACAAGTGTAAACCTCTCAACCTCCACTCACTTAGCCCATATCACTCCAGGCAAATTGTTTTTACTCTGGACCCCACAACAGCAACTAAAGACCCCACCCGCTCATCCAATAACAGCAAATCAAATCACATAGGCTTCCCTTTCTTGGTTTCAAAGGGACATTCTCTACGTTGATTCTTTTCATTTAATTCCTGCAAAGGGAGAGAGCCCACCACCCTCCCACCCCCACGCTCACCCTTTATCTGCTCGTGAGAGTGGGGGAAGAAACAGAGGATTATCGATTTGCACTCAAACAGTGGGCCAACCTAAAAAGCCCCAATGAATTGTCACTCATTATTGAAATTATCAGGCACTAATTAAACTGGCAACCCTAAGCCCCCTGGGCTGTGCTCATCTCCAACTGAATTTCAGCTCCTCAGACAGTAATAGGGAGGCAGCATTAGCCGCTACTGGATGCTAATGAGACCTGGAAGCTGTCTCTCCCTCTTAGGGTTTCACAGAAGCAAGTGCTGAATGTGAACCACAACTACAGTGCAGCACCGTTTGTGAGCACTTGATTGGCAGCATTAGAGAGAGGGGGGGAGGAAGACAGAGAGAGAGAGAGAGAGATTTGAGCCGGCGACTGTGTGAAATTGGGTGGTCCTTCGAGTGCAGCGTCAACAGTTACATTCAGCAATAATTTTAGTACATGGATTTCAAAGATTTGAGGCATTTTTTGCGCATAATACTTCCCCATCAGTGTTTTCCTCTCTATATTTCCACCTCACTATGTATCTCTCGTAGCTGTTCTGAAGTTGTTGACTTTCTCCTTGTGTACACTTCTCGCCTCCTCCGTGCGAGTTAACAGACGTGGTACCAGTGAGAATCTGACTGACTATATCACATGGTACACAGCTTGTTAATAACTTCCTCTGACAATTCCTCCTCATCTTCGCTGATGACCAGAGGGACAGCCATGATTGTCATGTTTGTAGGGGAAGAAAGACTCTAAACAATGATGTCACGTCAGCCTCTCTATTAAAAGACTTCATATTTTGAGCAGCATAATTAATACTCTTGGGCATGTCGCTTCCAAGTTGGCACTCCAGGCAAAGGGCTGCCACTCACCTGATAATTATTTTTGGAAATAGAGCCCAAATTATAGTGATTGACAAATGCAACAAAGCAGAGACAGCCTCGAGCATTCATGAAGAAAGAAATGAGAAAATAGTTAAACCACTTTTGCAGTGGATTTAAAGTTTAAATCGCTTATCCTTTCATGTCTCAAATGTAACTTTTGCTAGGGTCAAACAATTTAATCTCTGTATCCTCTTGAAGGAACAGACTTAAAGGCCTCTGCAGGAGTAATGAACACTTCTATCATTTCAGCTGCAAAATGTATTTTTTTAGCGCGTTTTTTTAATAATCACCGTATGATAAGATACTAAAAGCAAAGTGCAACAGTTAGCCAACCACTAAGTCAGAAAGAGCTTCACAAATATCAGTCAGCAATTCATATGAATCCAAGTGTATCCTCACTTCACAATTGTCTGAAAAAAAAAAAAGAAAAAAAGAAAAACAGCAAACTGTTGTTAACCCATTGGGCTCCATCCATTAGATGGTGGATAGAGAAAAGCAACATGCCTCCATGCTTATTACACCTCTCGCCGTGCGTAAATCAGCCACTCTGTCATTTCTGCTCGGGAAGAGAGGAGGAGGAATTATGTCAAGTTATTTGTTTTGTACCAAAATGAAATATTTATCGGGAGTGAACACCTACCAGGAACAGACGATAGGCCAGGGTGCTTCATCTTCTCAGACTCATATTTGGCTTCCACCTCCGCAAAGGCCAAACCATGTCCTGAGGGTTTTCAGTGATTCAGGGAAGTCCGCTAGCTTTGAATCCACATTTCAAAGCCTGTGCTGAACTGCAGGACTGTGCTGGAACTGAAGGGAGACATGTGTACACACACTCTAACCAATTATATGGTGATCTCCTTGATTTTTTCTGCATGGGTACAAGATACATAACGTCATGCTTTCTTATTTTTCCATGTTTCCATTTTGGCTCTGAAGTATGCTTTAACATTTATATAATGAAACATACAGAGGAGCGTAGCTGATTTATGCCTTTGCGGTCGGGAAATTTTCCTCTAAAACATTAAAACTGTGAGGGACATTTTCGTTAGTTACAGTGTAGTCATCAGTGGCCTTTTTACTTTCCTTCACAACACCCTGAACACATGCCATTTGCCATAGTTTAAGCATGAAATACTGATTTTGAGGAGGAAAACAGGAAGATTGATGGCGTGCAATAAAAAAGGTGGAATCCTTAAAGGAGGATTATTTAAAAATTCTGACAGAAAGACCATGACATGGTGGTGTGGTTTTTAGAACAAATTCCTTCACACTGGATTTCGCTGGAGGAAATATTGTTCACAGTGACAGGGTAGAGAAAGGGAAGTATTATTTGCCTATGCTCCAAGTGGACCACTTAAACAGTTGTATTATTAATAGTGGTAATAATGTGGGCCTCTGCTCTACGTCCTTCAGTACGTCATTAAATGCGTTTCAACAATGGCTGGGAAATTCATTACACGCGCAGAATGCTAAATACATCAACAGAAAAAGGTCAGAAAGCAAAAAGAGAGAATCATTGTACTTTTGTACCAACCCATTACAACACTGACCCCTCTGACTTCAAATTAATAGTGATTGAGTCGGTGACATCACAGGCCAAGACTTCCCTGCCAGTAGGCCTACCTGGAAAACTCCTTTTCTGAGAGGGCCCTCATTTGATCATGCATGCATGCGACACATGTCAAGCCGGGTTATTCCCACAGTTAATATTCTTTCATAACCTGCCATGCATGCTGAACTTGATTATTTTGGCACATGGGCAAACAGGTGGTGCATACAGTATCAGAGACCCTGGTCACAAGGGTGATCTATTCGCTGAAAAGGCAGGATTCTGGCAAAAGACTCAGCACCTTGGAGTAATGAAGCCAGCACTACTCGGTGAGCATGGGCAGAGCAGGTTACATTAGAAATGCATGAAGGCCAATAGGTGGTTACCTTAGGTCTGCTCCAACCCATTTATATTCTATCAACTGATATCAAAGCGGGGAAATGTTTTTGGAGAGGAGGAAAAGCGGCGAGCGGCGAGGTATATTGAAATGTCTGTGGATCAACAAAACATGCAAAAATGGCTGTCAAATAGCACTGGGCATGTGAAAATGTGCTGCGGTGTCCAAGTCAGTGACTACCACAGAAGGCAAAAGGCGTTTCTTTGGAAGCCTCAACTATGGCTTGGATAAAGCATGGCTTGGATAATGAATCCTTCCTTTAACAACACTTAAAAAAAAAAAAGCACCAGGATTCTTTGCTGTCTCATTACCAGTGTCCACTTGGCAGAAGCACGGGACTGTGCTGCCCAGAATTAAGGCCTGAACCTGGGCAACTTTCCTGCTGTCCACCCACCCTCTCTGCTTTTGCTTTTTCTCTCTGAGACTTGGTGCTTACTTAATCATGATTAATCGCTGCCTGGATAATCAGATACAACATCAAAAGGTTGGAGATGACAGTCCAAGGACGCTTGGGAGGAAACAAGGTATACCAGGCATTCATTAGCTTTGGCATGGCAGTCAGACATTAGCCCATAACCCTTTATTGTCCTAATTAGGCTGGAGAGGGGCTGCTAGCATTAACACTACCAATATTATACATATATGTGTGTGTGTATATATGGTATATATACACTCACACTGGCCACACAGTGTAGTACTCAGACCCTTTATGTCCTGCACTTTATGATCTTTTTATTTTCTTTCCCTTTCTGCCCAGGTAGCAGTTTGTCCACACAGTGTATTATGTTAGCTCACATCCAGCCCCTAAGCTGGGCAGTGATTTTGATTTACAATTACTTGGTCGGGACAAACATAAGACAGGCTTCCCCTTCCTCCATTATTTTGCTCATCTCACTTCACACTGTGAGGTGCAACCCATACTGTATATTTTATTCCCCCCCCCCCCCCTCCCCCTTTTTCCCCCCTTCACACTGTGAGGTGCAACCCATACTGTATATTTTATTCCCCCCCCCCTCCCTCCCCTGTTTTAAGTCTCCCTGGACGGAGCCTGGCTTGCGGTGCACCATTTTCCCAGCTACAGTAGCAGTGGTGCTGGGCCCTGTTCAACCCCATTATTTCTGGGAGCCAAATTCCCATGGTCCCAGGAACAGGCGTGCCAGCTCTGCCTTCTTGGCTCTCTTCCCTGGTATTGTTTCCTTTGTTACATCCAGAGCTGCATTTCAGCCCGTTAATGTTTGCGCTGGGAGGTCCAAATTCCCAGTGTTCAGCTTTAGAAAAGGTAACTTGAAGTTCAGAATGTAACCAGTTTTTTCTTTCTTAAATTATGTTGTTTTTTTTTTTTCTTTTTTTATTTCTTCCATTTCTGTTCTTTGTTGCAATATAGTATGTACGGGAATACCAACACCATAACCTCGTTCATGATCTTGCATGCAGAGCAATCATAAAATCCCTCCCCACTACAGATGCTTTAGCCAGAATCTGTATCTTTTCCACATTTCATTTTTTTTTTTCTTTGACAAAATTAAACGTTTGGTCTTTTTGTCCTCTCCAACGTAAGGACAATTTTACAGATCAATGTAAAAATGTTTTACTTAATAGTTTAAGTATCACCTAATACCTACTGCCTAATACTCACAACATGAACAATCTCCAGATTACATGAAGGCGATCACCAAAGAGCAAACCGTGATTACTCACATTTTGAGTCTGACTTACTATTTAAGCATGATGGCATTTCCCCATCTATAATCCACTTTATCACCCATCATTCCAGCCTCTGCACCTTAACTCCTTTTCTCTGATGTCAACTCATGTAGCCACCATGGCTGCTCGCACATGGGATTAAATGCAGGGTTTGTTGGCTCAGCGCAGCATGGAGGGAGCATTTTCGACTGATGTTGGCTGTTCCACTCCGAGCCACAGCACTTGTCTCCCAGAGCGCAGACACGACGGTGTCAGGTAATTCTCTGAGGAAGAGCCACACGCCCCTGCAGAGAGCAGTGGGGGAGCCTGTATCACATCTCAGGAGTTGTAATAGCAGCTTTGAAGACTCCAGTCCACTAATCCCACATCATGTGATCATGTGTCTAATAGACCGCTTCCTAATTCACAGCATTGTGGGGGATTTTTAGCTGTCAGTTGCACCCGGCAGAGGTTTACAGCAGAGGACTGTTATGTTTTGTCAAAGTAAATATAAGAGACTCCCACGCGTGGCTGCACATACGGCCACATACATACTGCTCACACACAAACACATACAAAAGGGTAAGGAGAGATTTGTTCGATTTTAAACAGCAAGGAGCAAAAATAGGAGCAGAAGTCTTTCTAGAGTCATCAAAAACATGGTCTACAGTGAAATGAAATGATCAACAATGAATGCTCTTTGTGCAGGACTAAAGCTCTTCCTTAATAAACAGTTAACAGAATTTATATTAGGTCGGCCTGTGATCAATAATAGTTTCTCTGGTGACTCTGCAGACAGCCTGATTACACTTCACAGAGGATATTCCTTGTAAGAAATTTGAATCAAATACCTTGAAGACTAGTTTCATACAGTGGAAATTGTCTACTCCATAGTCATAAGCTGTCAAATCTTAGAAAAGAGAAAAATGCAACAAGACCCTCTGAGTATAGTGTGTGATCATTGCAGAAGCCCAGGTCTGTTGAGGTTTGTGTGACATTTTTAAGTCCTTTTTGAGTGATTATCTCCAAGGTACTATGCACATTAAATGGCTGAGTTAACCTTAACACATGTAAAGCCATTACGCCTATTGACGACAGCAGTGTGTAATCCTGCTTTGCAGTTTGATATTGACACTCATGATCATAAGCTCCGCTAGCAGATAGGTTGTCCCTCTCTGGGGGACTGAGAGACAGGCAATTGAAGCAGCACCAGATTGATGAGAAATGAGTGCTCTGTAAATTTGTGTGCGTGCATGCGGGTGGGTGGAGTGGATGCGCGCGTGTGTGTGTGTGTGTGTGTGTGTGTGTGTGCGTGTGTGTTCCTCTTCTGTAAGGGATACTGCAAAGCCAATCAATTAATACTTAAAGTGGAACCAATTCTTGTTTCACTTGGGAACTTACTGAGGGCTTTGCCCCTTCATTTTAATACCAAGGTCTGCATTCCTAATTATGAACAGTGCAAATGGATGTTAAGCCATGCCAAATTAAATCTTAGTTCATTAGATATAAGCTCTTTAAAGATTGAAAGAAAATATTTGAATTTTTAAAAAGTTTCAATGTGCAGTGTCCCATTTTTAATGAGGGCGTTGCAATGTGAAGGGAGGAAAAAAGGGAAATGTCTTTGTGTGGATGAATAATCTAACCAATATGAAATATTAAGTCTCTGTTTTACCCAGTGTTTCTCCTCAGGCTGCTGTGTTAGGCTGGATAAAAAAAGATTTTCCTTTGGTGAAGTTCATCTTTGAATAAAATACAGAGGTGAATGAAGTGGAAGCTCAACTGTCTAGAGGCAAATGGAGTCGTGTGTTACATCGTAAATATATTCATTAATCCTCGAGAAAAAAAAAAAAAAAAAAAAAGCGGGGCATTGTTGACAGACATCAGTTTCATCATCAGAAGTGTTCCGAGTGAGACAGTAAATATGTAAACTCTTAAAACTTTTATATTCTGCAGGAAAATGTGCAAAACTTCAGATTTTCAATTTTTAACAATGTTTGCTTCCTGGATGAACCTATCGGGATGTTGGCTTAAAGCATCAGCTTACAACAGTATGGCTTTGCCGAGGAGCAGCGCATTAATGCTTACCTGTGGCTTGTAATGTGCTCTTTTTGCTTGGCTTGTAATGGAGGAAGCAGATGTTCACTGTGGCAGCACCCGGTCGTCCACGTTCTCACACCACATGAGGAGGCTGTAATGAAAATCTATAGAAAGTTTCACAGTCAGGCTATTAAGGGAACATTTCTTCACACTTGCTACATCCTGAATACTGCATTGAAAGAACACAGTGTAGCACACTGTTTACATTATAAATAACCGCCAATTACATTGTCTTGTTCATTTTCTTTGCTCTAATATCGTCCTGTTATTTATCATTGACCGTCTCACTGATCTCACTCGCCATCCAGTTCTAAAATGGGAAGTCTGAGGCCCCCCCATGTCGTGAGAGATTTACACAGTGTCCGTTGTGTAACAGCTGTAAAACACAGACCAAATTATTATTAACTCTGCATGCTGCTCTGCTTCTGCGTCTGACAAAGTGGAAACCCAGAACAACCTTTGGATTTTGGCCAATAACCTTGGAGGGAGATGTTGATTGAAAACAGTAGTATGAATCCAGGTCAATCATTATGTCTATGCTGCTGAGACAAAGATATAGGACTGTGTGGAGGGTGAGGTGATGCAGTTTTGCATTAAAGGAAGACGTGTTTATCCCCCGCGGTAGAAAAATGGATGGATGGATGGATGGTACCGTATAAAGAAACCAAAAATCTACTTTGAAATCACTAAAATTTCAAAAAGAACGTGTTTTTAAAAGCAATGGGCAACCTCCTCTAATTTCAAAATCACTAGCTTTTTTGATTTTCACTTTACCTGTTGGGACAGACGGAAATGTCGAATTTGCTCTAGCATCTTTCAAGCATGATATGACACCTAAAACCCAGGAGTGACAGTATCTTTTTCCCCGCAGGAGAAACAAGGAAGATGATTTGTTGAGTGGCCCCAGGGAACGCCTGCGCCTTGAAAACAGGTGGCGCAACATCGCACTGCAGTGTGCCTTCAGGGAATCATTTGTAGATACTCAGGAAACGCACCAAAACAAAAAATTTCCCACCAACAGAAGCAAATTCCACCTACAGAACAATTCAGGTGATTAACTCTGCTGCTGACATGTTTCCCCTAATGTTATTTCCTGAGACTTGAAATCAGTTTTTTTTTTGACTAAGTTTTTTCTTGATGATGAATGTTTTGTAATGACTCTGCCACTCATATATTCAACATGAGCCACTGTGAGCATGAGCGATATGTTGCTCATCTTGTCACGTCTCACCAACTGAGTCACTCACAGCTAGGCGAGATAGGTCCGCAAGAACAATTTCTTCATTTTGACAAATCACTCCAAAATGTATTAGCAGAGAGGCCAACTGTCAATCCAGCTGCCCAAAGGTCCTTACAGGGCCTTTTGGTGGGTCTGAAAAATGATGTAATCAGCCCGTCCTTCCTTCTAACCACAGCTCCATCCATCCTCTCTAAAGGCCCAGTCCCCTTGGCCTCGCTCTGGATCAAGTCCCCATAAGGCCCCCTGACCCCGTTAGAGGCGCATGATGGGCGGCCCTGTCACTTCAAATGGCTGCCCAGGTCCAGTCTGAGAGTAACCCCTCACTGTGAGTAAACCTCCATGTTATTTCTGTTTTAAAGGCTACGGGTGGGTAACTGCATGGAATGGATGTGGACACCTTAGTTATTGTCACTCAGGGCGAGGGAGTGAATGTCATTGCCAGGCCGCGAACGGGAGTTGATTGAAAGGCATGAAAAGTTATGTGGTGTAGTTTTGCAGTGCGGGAAAAGTAAGCCACATTTTGTATGTGTTTGCGACGGCGAGGAAGTCCGGCCTAATCGTCTTAAACGAACGCCACTTATCACAGCAAATCCAGAGTTACATATTTGGCCACAATTTACCAAAGACAATGTTAAAAGGAGTAATTTAAATTTCAGTGAAGATGACTGACTCCTATATGATGTGTATTTTCACTTTTGGAGAGCTGTGCCTTTAATGGCGAGAGGGGAAGACGTGGGTTTGTTATTGAAGTAAAGAATAATAAGGCCACTGCATGTTGGCCAACTCTCCATGTACAAAGACCTTGATATGAATCCAATGCACTATGTATGCCCCTTAGAGTGAGCAGGGATACAGGAAACCATGTGGCTTTTGATCCTGCTTTCCTTCTGTTGTCTTTCATCTGACCCATCCTCCAAAATTGTCACTAGAACTCAGAAGATAGAGCAGAGATCTGCTAATCTAACCCTCAGGGGCTACACTGCTTTTTGTTTTGTTTTTTGTTTCTTTTCCTTGCTTCCTCTTCCCATTTTTGAATGCTCCTGGACATTTTCAGTCATTAACTTGCAGAGGACAGTGCCTTAAGTCTTAAAAACCTTCCACTTGGTACATTGTGAGCCAAGTGGGTATGAAGTGGAGCACAAAACACAATTCAGTTTTGATTCTAATGTTTCTGTTACATTAGAAAAAAAAAAAAAAAAATCCCTTTCCATGAGTAAACTGTGTTAAATCTTTGAAGAGGTGCCAGGTTAGCTCCAGTATCAGCTCTGCATCCTTCCCCTCAGAGGTAGAGCGAGAGCATGTTCTCCTCTGTCTCTGCATGGTGAACATGTCGGTGAATTACTCACTGTGAGCAACTGATTGAGGCTATGAAGAGGAGGTTCATACCAAAAGATAATATGTTTGGTTTGGAGCCGATCTGCTGAACATACATTTTTCTCCCACATAAATTTCCCTGGTCCACCCTCTGCAGCAGACTATCCCCCCTCCAACACAGTAGCAGCCAACTTTAATTCTCCGTGATCAGCATTTTGATAAGCGTTTTTATAAATTTCATCCCTTTCACCTGAGGGTACATTTTATAATCAGGAATGCGAGTTTATGTATAGAGTAAATGATGCATTTTGAAGTTTTCTTGCCTCATACCGCAAGCTTGTAGTGACTTCGCTAGTCTGGGAGTATCCACCTTCAGACAGTTAAGATTGGAGAAATAAACCATGGTGTTTGAAAGGCTGAACAACAATAAAATAGAGCTTTTGCTTGAAAGTAATTGTATCAAACTCTTCATTGGTGTTTGTTTTGTCCGGCATTGCAGCACCTGAGGTCTGAACTCCCTGTGATTTATCTTACACAAATATGAAGGAGCTGTTACACTCAATAGCAGCTACCCAGGAAGGCTTTTATGCCAGTCTTCCACATCGATTTCAAGGCATCCTCGCCACTTCTAGGTAACAACACGGTATTATTCATATGGTAATAATCATAATATGTCAAGTATCCCCAGCCATCAGAGATGCTAGTCTCAGTTTAATGACTCTGGGAAATTGAGGATTACCCAGGATATGAGAGCAAGCCTACAGTTTTCATATGGTGTGGGAGGTTGCAGGGCTCTGTATTAGTAATCACAGGGGAGAGCTGAGAGGTGGGAGAGAAAATCTGCTTCTTCTCTTCTCTCATTCATCATAGCAGTCCTCTGGTGAGGAAACATGGCAAATGGCCAAATGAATGCACTTCATAAAGCGCAAATGTCTCCTCTGATGTACCTCTCACTGAGGATCTGGAGAGAGGGGGAAAGATTTCCACAGATACATTATTGTCAAACTCTGCTGCCCCCGCTTCCAAGTGTTATTATGGTATTGTAGGCGATCTTACAATAAGATTTGGTGACTTCACTCAAGCAGTTACTATAACAATGTTACAATGATGGCAGCCGTTTTCAATGGCCGCCTAAACCGAATGAAGCATATTGTCAAGGCGGATGATATGTTTTCTTCCAAGAAGCACTCCTTTTCTAATGTTTTATGATGCTGTAATTTAACAGGGTAATCTTAAAATCGAAAGCAAACTCTCGGAAGGTGGATAAAAGTGACTATAAGTGGAATGGCTGTAAGATAAGATATTGAGAGTGGAACCAATTCACACCCACAATACGATGGTCAGGACCACAGGGAGGTGCTATGGATCTGCATCCCCTATTACATGCAGTGCATTCACTTTAAAACATGAATAATATTTACAGAATCTGTAAGATCACTCATTTAACAACTAAAAAGTTGAGAGATAAGATTTTTTGTTTTTTAATTGAGTGAGCATGTATGATTTTTTTAAGGAAAAGTCATAGATGGATAGATAGATTGAATTAATGATTCATGACAACATCACAGAAGGATGAACACAATTATAATTTCATTATCATATAGTGTTATTTAATGCACTACTTCAGTTGTGGTTGTGTGACAAATTTAATGTTTATTTGTTAAAAAAAAAATTGTGGTGACATACTTTCAGAAAAAAATAAAATAACCTGAAAAGTCAGCCATCAGCACTGAGACAGAGGATGGAGAAAGGTCAGTTTGAAAGGAAACTTTATTTTTCATATACGGTATATGTATGTATCACAATTAAAAGAGAAAATATGTAACAAAATAATATGAACAGGCTTTAAACAATCAAATCTCTTATTGACAAAGTATGTTTGTATGAAATAATGAACCTACCTGAAAGATTCTTCTTCTCTTATGCATGTGTTTACCATCTCTGTGTGATTAGAGCAATTACTCCTTTTATGTAAAGTCCCTCATTGTATCCCTGTTTCAATTAGTATATTGATTCAGTTAAACACCTAATGCCCAAAAAACATAAATCATATTTTCCCGCTTAATTGTGCAATTGAACTACTTATGAACAAAGATGAAGCTGCTGTCTTTGAAAAATAAATGTGTGGGATTGTTATTTATTATTTATTCCCTGGGCTGTCATAATGGAATTCTAACGTGATTAAACAGTTTGTACATTTTTAAGTATACATTTATTTATATTTTTTAATTATGAAGATATCATCTTTACAGTTTTTTGTTGTTTTTTTTAGTCAGAGCATCCTTTGTTTAATTTTATATAAAGTGGGCCAAGGCTTTCAGAGAGATGGTGAATCTGAATATTTTTTAAGAAAAACAATGGATGCCTCCTCAAATTGATTGGTCATTTTCGAATCGCTCATTCCTAACAATACTGTACAGTTGCCAGTCATGGCATATTTATACCATTGTATTGCAGCTTAGTTTCATTCATCATGCCAACTTACAGTTACATTTGGACATCTGAAGTGGGACTGTAAGGAAACGACTGGCAAAAACAAAGCAAAGGGGGCAGGGGAAAGAGATCCAAGAAGACTTGGCTTGTATAATTACACTCTCAAGATGGCATATTTACCGTCTCTGCCAGCGAGGTCATGCCTTCTGTCGTAGTAAACGTAGTGAAGTATGAAAGAGCCAATTACTGCACACTGGGTGACCTTTTAACAACTATTACCACATCCCATCAACACATTATCATGATGGAGGTTGTGATTTTGTGAGAATTACAACATTATCCTGTCACATCTAGCACCGAGACGGCCTTGTTGTGTGATGGCAGTGACAGCGCAGCTTTGAAGGATCAGCACAATAAAGGAAGACAACTGAAATGAAAAAAGAGGGTCAGATGGAGAAAGATATGGAGGACGGATGAGAGGGGGGTTAGAACAATAGCCCCGTACAGTACATTAGCCGTGGATGTCAAGCACCCGAGTCGTTCCCAATGAAAAGCACAACAAATAAGACGTTGGCCTGTTTGTATTCATTATCAGTCAGCACATGCCCCGGCTCCTGCATTAAACATTAGACTGCCTCTGATGTCTGCTTAACAGTTTAATTCCCTCCCCGCCGCTCAGCCTGTCATAATAAACCCAGCGAAGCACACACAAAGTCAAATAAGAGTGTTAGGGGGCTGCCTTTGTGTGTATGTATGTGCGTGTGCTTGTGTGTTTGTATGACTATCCTCATGTTTGTGTTAGTACTTGAGCAACTTACAGATCACTCAGCCCATGCCCTCTATAGCCAGGCACGCCTTTATTGTAGTTTATCTGATCACAGATTAAGTAGATTGGAGAATAGCAGCCCAGTCTACCCATGAGTCTGTGCACGTGTGTATGTGTGTGTGTGTGTGTGTGTGTGTGTGTGTGTGTGTGTGTGACTGAAATTGTATTTATATCTGCGTAACATCAATATTACAAGGGCATGTTTGAGTATATGTGTTGTTTTGTGGTGTGTGTTCGTATTTCTGCCTCTGTGTGCAAGTGTTTTTCTCTCTCCGTTTTTTTTTTTTTTTTTCTATTCGCTCCCTATCTCCCCACCACAGCCAGAGGTTGGCACGAACACCACATGGTCATAACATTCTCCTTGAGAAGGGGACCAGCCTCTTAGTCTGGCAGCCTTGCAGCCTGGCACAAAGACGCCAATCTCAGTCAAAAAGGAGGAGACCAATGGGCACAGAAATCCCCATTCAAAAGAGATGATTGGATTAATTAGATAAATCCACTGTATCCAATGCAATTGTGTGTTGTCCAGAAATGTGTTCATGTCATTGGTAAAGGTATGGCCTCCGACATGAGCGTTCACACAATAACACTGGCATAAGGGTGACCATCTGCTCCCTAATCTGACAGCGCTGTAAATATGAAGTCCTTCACTTCCAATAACCATTTGTATTATTAGATTTATTCCACTTTGATAATTTAATCCATTTATGAATTTTGCTGGTTGTAGTGTAGCTGGTTGTGCTAATCACTGGCTATAAAAATGCTGTAACAAAAGCTGCCTTCTAATATTAATAAATAACAAGCAGTGCACTGTAAATATGTGTCTGCAACATTATCAAAGACGGGGAGGGTTTCTCTTATTTCTCCCTCTCAGGGAGAACATTGTAATTACCCCTTGGCGTTGTAGAAGAGCAAAACAGTTTCTTGGTTTATTTTTTCATGACATTTGAACAAAGATAAGATTTCAGAGAAAAAAATAAATCATTGGCTGTCCATTATTCATATGTTAATGTGAACTCCCTGAATGGGTGCAATGTTAGTAACTCAACGCATTATTATTGCATTTGGGGTGCTTTTTTTTCCCCTTCCTCTTGGTGGAGAGCCTTTATTTGTCTAGCGAACGAGTGAAGAGTAACACAATGCATGTATGTCTTTTAAAAGGCATGTTTAGCCAGCAGAATGTTAACTAAGGTAAGCAGTGTTGTTTTAGCCCCTCAGTAACCACGCCAATTATCTGTAAACTTATTTTTTTCGACTTCCATGCATACTTAATGTATCCCCTG
>KV751325.1:8655626-8682705 GCA_001698575.1 Mola mola
TGTTGTTTATATATATATATGTTTTATTAATATTATATATGTAGATACTGAAAGATTTATATGACACAAAAAGACTTAGTAGTTTATCTGTGGTGAGGGATAAATGATTCAGGGTTAAAGCAAATTGTTAAACAACTGTCTATCTTTCTCGAGTCAGGAGAAATCACTTCACATTATAAGCACATTATGTTCCAGATATACCAGTTGTTTCCCACTCATGATGTGAGTTAATTCACTTAATATGTCTTTAATGGGGAGGCTTTTCTTTGTGTAAAATGGTTTCCACACTGACCATTATCTGAAATCAAGCCTAATGATGGCTCTGGTTTATGATAATGACCATCATCATGCAGACCACCATCATGTCTGCGAAATGATCAAATGATCTTGCATTTCTTATGTGCATTCTGAATATGTTAGTCAAGTCATTTTAAGCTCTTGATGAAGCTCACCCCCCTCCCCCTCATACCCTCCTGTATAATATTAAATGTCTGATGCTGTGTTGTTCAGACCTTATATTGAACTGAGGATGCTTTTGAAGTTGCTAAAAGCATATACGATAACGTCTATGCCCTTGTTAGCCCTTAATGGGCCAAAATAATAACAACAACAACAATAGTATGCAAAATACTCACTGTCTCCTTAGTTAACACACTCAACAGCTTTAGTACATAAAGGTAACTGAGAGACAATAATAACAGTTTGTAATAACACACACTGGCTCTTGGTGTCTGATGCCACATGAATCCTTTGAAGTGCAGACTGTTGATTACTGTAAATGAGAGCTGTTTCAGGGTGGATTGTGGGTAATTATATGCAGTGCACCCCAGGGAGCAGTGCTAGGACCCAGGGGACAGCAGTTCCACAGGAGAGAGAAGCACAGACAGAGCAACACATGCTGGGCCACCGCTTCCCAGCATGAAACAAGTCAACAGGCCTGTCTTTTATTTCTAATGTCTGTGATTTACATGAAAGAACCACTGTCACCCAACCGCAACAGTGTGTTGTATACCGTGGTTTGATTGACAGGATTTCATATTTCACATGTCCCTGCACCCCCTACTCGCTCCCCAAACAACTTGATGATGATTGCAGCTTTTTAACATAGAACATGTTGCCTGTTTAGCTAGTGTGAAATGTAATTCCTGTATATTTAGCATGTGAGTGCCGGATGGCAATATTTATCTGTCATATATAGGTCATTAATTGAAGGTGTACATTTAAAATAATATCAAATTTGTAAAGAAATAAGAGCGCTTCAGACTCTATTTTAGTGTCATAATACAAAAATATGATTTTTATTTTTTTATCTTACGTTTGTTTTCCATTTTTTGATATTATGAAAAAGGAATCAGAAAAATTACAAAAAATACATATTTCTATGACTAAAATATTTTTAGTAATATTTTACTTCAACTGCCCCATTTTGCCTTTGTTAAATCTACTTAATTATTTTAGAATATACTATGACCTATTGGTTTCGGTCGGAAATGTTTGGTTTTTATATACAGCATTTGTCAACAATTAGAACTTGCCTTTTACGTATTTTTACAAATGTGTTTCATAAATTCCTTATTTGTTTTTGTGCCAGCCTTCACTTATTTGTGACCGCATTATGTACTATGTAGAAATTGTTTGAAACACACTTCAATGTAGTTGTACGGATATATATGCGTTTAGTAATTTACACAAGTGGAAACTGGTGAAACCACATTTGTAATAATATAAATGTGTCGTCACTAAGGAAATGGTAATTGTTGACACAATTCAGCTATACTATAATGTGTCATAAGTGATCAATTTAATGTATATATGCTGCTTATCAGTTCTAAATGGGGGATGATAAATTGTGCATTTTTTTTCTAAGTACATGTTTTCTAATTGTCCTTATCTATCACATGTACATTGAAAATTGAATTTAAATTAGGATGCAATGTGAGACAAAGTTTCCAATCATGCTGGGATCCCCGCAATCTCTTTCTCTTCACTTGAGCTCATTTCTCCACTAATGACTTTGCCCTCTGATGCAAGCCAAGGGATCATCAAAGGTCCTTGAAACAAAAAGGAAATATAGCAATTACTGGGACTTTCATTGGCAAGAAAGAGATTAAAAACCCCGTGGTTGTATAAGCACCCGAGAAGCAGACCCAGCTCTGTTTCACCATTAAATTTACTGTATACTCAAGCATTTCACTGCAGACATTATTCACCATCATGTTCTTCCTTTCACCACCTCCATTCAATTTTTTCCCCCCATGTATGATAATAGAATCAAATGTATTATGTATTACTAATCACATGATAAAAGCCTGTGGTGCTGGTAACACATGTAGATTCCAAAATGCTGCGCATGTACAAGAAAAGTCATTGCCTTTTTAACAGTGGCCTGAGGGAAAGGAATTGTCCCTTAGCCTCCATAACCATTGACACAAAAGGTCCCCAAACAATTTCAAATTACTGCTTTATTTCTCTCTCTTATATAATCCACCCACATTATTAAATCTACCACCTTCTGGGACTTTACTGATACAATAATATTACAGTGCTAAGATGTTTACATTCGAGACCGCCAGCTTTCCTTGTTATAAACATGTATGCCCTTAGGACTTGCACAATGCGTATGCATACTACTTGGCCTAAATGAGGCATAGGTCATTTTGTTTTTAAGAGGGGTCAATATTACCTCAAGCAAGGGGCCAAGGCCAACACCAGAATCTGACTGAGCAGAAAAAGCCTCCTGATACTCACAGATGAGATCTATTATACATTAAACATGCTTGTAAATATTCACTAGTCGGACCATTCAAATGGAAAATATGGTTTAGGTCAAAGGTCCCTGAAAATGTTGTCTCCTGAGAAAGTCCCCCTAGAATAGAGGCAATGATGATAACAGGGAGAAACACCCATAGGGGACTAGGGAGAACATTAAGACTTGCTTTACATGTTTGACTGTGGGACACCGATGATACCAGAGAGATAAATGGTGGGCACTTGCCCGAGTGGACTGACCTAGAGTTATATACCATGGCTAATGGAACGTAACGCTCCCATCAATTATAGAGAGCCAGGCTGAATAACAATGAATTAACGTCCAATAAAGTTTTCTAAATAATTCCATTCAAGCATTTTATTAGCATAATAATTAGACCAAATAAATATGGGAATAATCCCAGAACAGGTTTCTCAATTTAACTTTAACCCACGAACATCAGATCAGTGAAGGTACAGAAAAAATCGGGGACATCAATTTTATTAGTCTCACTGACAGGATCACATGGCTTGAAAATTATTTCATCATGTTCGAAGTCCAACAGTGGGACTACAGTGTTATCTTCTATTTTTGTCTCTCTTGGCCGTATATTTCAGAGGCCAGGAACAATGTACTCTGACAGACATATTCTTTATGAGGGGCTCGTGGCCTCTCTAATTTGACACAGTTGTCAGAGATAAAGCTCCTTGGAGAGTGTGGCCATGCTCTGGGTAAGAATGGGGATTAAATTAACACCCCCACCTTTACATCCTCTGACCCCAATACTGGAGAATAAAACATACATGGTGACTCACTTCAACAGCCCACATCGCCCCTCTAACTTCATCTCTGGATGGATTTGATTTTATTGTTAAATAAAATAATAATTCACCGCTCAGTTTCTTATTGTGCCAGTGTTATATACATATACATATTCTGCTATGTAAATTGACCACAATGTGTGATTGCATGTAATTAGATCAAATTCTGACAATTATTTTGATGATCTGTGTAATTATTGTATGAAGAAACAATTCTGTTTAACAAGTATCTTCACTGTAAGCGTTGACAAAGACAGTGAAATGTCACCACGAAACAGCTTACACAGCGTAACAATACACTCCCTCTCCTTGGTAGTTTCCTATCAAATGACCCGAGCACGTAAAATCAAATCAACACTGGAATGGATCATATCAAATTCTAATGAAAACATAATGTGCTCTTAAAATGTGTGTTGGCCCGGCAGCCAGTCATCCAGAGAGTCTCCCCCAGATGACGTGATGAATAGGGAACACTGATGGAATATGCATCAAAGTCGAGCTCATGATTTATGTAATAGCAGTCACTTGGACACTGATTAGCTGCTCTGTCAAGCGTGTAATACGGGAGGCACAACCCCTGGTTTATCAGTCATTTATCTGAAGTGCGTTCTGATATTATCACTGGATCCTAATGTCATCATTATGCCGCACAGCATGCGCGGGCCAGTGTGTCATGGTGCCGACGACACTGCCTGTCAGGAGTTCAAGCCTCTTCATTTGCAAAGTGCTCAGACATTCATAGCACTGTGTCAACAGTAAAATAGAGAGGCAACATCATATCAGATATGGATGGACAGAGGCACACAGGCACACTAAATAAGTGGGCACTGGAGGGTACGGAGAAATTTTGTCAGGTCTTTGTGGCTGTAGCATGATGATCAAGCTTAAATCTTCTGAGAGGAGTGGAATGAGTAAGTGTTAAAGTAAAGAGAAAAAAATAATAGGTGTCCATGTCATGCCTTCTTCGTGGTTTGATTTTGAGGAAGAGACATAACATGCACTGTACACTGGGTATACACACTGAGAGCCCCTCATATCTCGTCCATGTGCAATGTGAGGCCCGCAGAGCCATTTTTCCTTATTAAAATGCACACTCACACACACCACTGTGTGTGAGGATGGCTTTTCGGTCTGTCAGGACTTTTCTTGTTCTTCCAGAGAATATCTGATATTGTAAATGACTTCAACTCCTCCCACACCAACATCAGAGTGAGACTGTGAACACAGGAAAAGAGACAAGCAGGCAGTATATGAGTGTGCTATGACAATCATACGTTACCGGATGGAGAGAACTGTTAATAAACAATTTCTTTCATTATGACTAAAAGGTTAGGGTTGTTATTCTCACAAACATCTGGTGCTGTACACTAAAAGGAAGCGGTGCTACGTATAAGTCTATCAACACCACACACAAACAAAAATAGTGAGGGAAACTGAACAGGAAAAAGACCTCTTTGAGTCTCAAACAAAAGATATCTGCCCGGCTGCTAACACAGACAGGGCACCACACCTTGGCAACGATGAGGCTCACAATCAAAGGAACAGTCGTCATCTATGCAGCCGTGTTTTTAAAGGATATCTTAAAAAGATTGAAAATATGTGTCATTATGGAAAACAATTGAGTATGGTGCTGTTAGTATACCAGGTTGTTATGTCACTCACACGCACTCCGGGCTGTTTACTTCAACGCACCATGGCTAAAGTATTTCCTGTTTTTCAAATACATTATTTGCACTCATCCAAACAAATATATATACCCTTACAAATATGTGTGAGCATAACATGTGCAAACAACTTGACATGCCAACAGGAATTAAAATTAATATAAAAAAAAAAAATCTAGAATGATTTAAAGCAACATTTGTCTTAAAAGAAATAACTTGCACATCGTGTATGAGTTATTATCATTATTTATTTTTTTTTAATCTAAATGCAAGAAAGCAAATTCAAAAACATCCGGTGGGCAGTGAATGCAGCCTTAAAATGATTTCAAACAGTATGGCTCAGAAGATCCAGCAGAGGGGGCTGCTTACTGCAATCATATGCTGATTAATTGAGCTTGATTCTCCCCATGCTGCGAACATAAGTTGTCCCACACTGTAGGCTACATGTTGGTATGTGGGTAAAGGTTACGAGGCTTTATCGAAGTCACCTTTTACCACAGGTAGCTCTTCACATCATTTTTGATGAAAATTAAGAAAACAGGGATTTTCTGATTATCCCTCATCAAGCCTCTATCAAACTAGGTTATGTTCATTTTTATTAATTGTGCATGTTGCTCTCTAATTAGCTAATGAGAGACAAAAAGCAGGTTTAGAGCAGAAAAATGCAAATGACTCTTAGAAAATAGCACAAAAAAGTAAATGGCAAGGCTGAGAATCATCCTTCATTGAAATGTCAGAGATAAATGGCTCAAATGTCACATCAATTAAAACGGGGGACAGTTAGTAGTTCATTAAAGAGAGAGCCATATTGCACCGTCGGGTACCGTTGCCAACCCTTACTATCTGGGGCAGACTGGCAGCGGGTCCAGATGGCACGGAAATCCTCACAGATTTCAAAATGGTCTCTGCAGGGGTGACGTTTTCTCCCCCGCTCCCACCCTCACCGCTGAGATGGGGTGTGGGCTGTGGCCCACACTGGCCTACACATTCCAAACGGAGGCATGCAGAGAGCTGAAAGCACCACAGAAACAAAAAAAAAACAAAGCTGCAGAGGACCACAGACACTTTTAAACAATGCATGAGTGATGCCACACAATTAGTCATAATGACTGAAATATATGCTTCAGTTAAATCAATGACTACTGCTCCAGGAAACATAAGGTTGTATGCAGTCTCCTTTTAACTGCATACAACCCCAATAAAAGAATCGCGCTCTGCCTCACACGTTGTTCATAATAACATGCTGATTTTATTAGTTGGTCATACATAAAATGTCCTTGATTGTTGAAGACACAGTAATGTTTTTTGGGGTTTTTTTTCACAAACATTATGCCTGGGCCCCTGAAGACCTAACTGAGAAACTGTCATTGGAGATTTGGGTAAATGTCTCAGCTGTGAGTGGAAAGATAACAGTGTTTGAAATGAATGTTCACAATGCAAATTCTAATATTTTTCTTGCTGTACAGGTATCAAGAAAATCAAATCTCTAAAAATCTACCATTACTAGTGTGGTGTACTGGGGACTCCCTGAAGGACCTCAAATCCCAATTTGAGACCCATTCGACAAGCCTTCCGTGTCTGACCCTGGCATGGGGAGGGGCGTGGACGTCATATCAGCCAATCACAGCGCGTGAGCGCTGTTTTGCCTCTTGTGATTGGACAGCTCGACCCCACAGTCTGGATAAACAGGAAGAGACTTTCTTCCTGATTCGTTTTACAGCATGAGCAGAAACGGACAGCGTGAAGACATCGTATGGTCGCGGAAAACATTGTAAGACAGAGCTAATTTGTGTTAAACGTCCTCTAACAAATCCTGACACCGACAACACCTCAGAAATTATCCGTGTTCTCTCACGCTGCCGCGGACTGAAAACGTTAGGGGCGGGCCACATTGATTAACCCGCCTGCTAATGTTTTCGACATTTCAAGCACACGCGTGTCATTAAAGCTGTGTTTAGCTGGTGTTAAGAAGAAGAATTGCGGCAACATTCGTCAACGTTTCTGCACGAGGTCTTTCACCCAAATAGCACAATAAGGGCACATGTTGCATTTTCACACCTGCGCACTCTCAGCGCGCGTTCTACCCAATTAATCACGCAGGTTTGACCAGGAACATGTCTAATGAGAAACCACTCAAATGACTGACGCCGAGGACGTTGCCAGTGATTTTCAACAACACAAGCTGCTTATTGTTTGTTGACTCTCACCGTGACGAGATGGGCCAACATTCAAGTAGTCGCACGTCTTCCGCTGTTCCCCTTTAAAGGCGCAAAAAAAACATGATCGCATTATTTTTAATTAATATGTAGACTATAGGCCCAGGCCGTTATTGCCAAGTACCATTATTCAATCTATGAGTCTTATCACCAGCTTGCTAAATGTCAGGTATTGTGTTCAGCACTTATCCAAAGTGCACTGTACCATTGTTTGGCTCTGATATTTCTCGCCTTTATTGTCAGTTCAGGCAAACCCCTGATGAATACAGTGAGAACTGCAAGAGTAGAAACAAGAAAGTTGAAGCAGACGCATTTGTGATCGCATACCATGACAGATGTGTGTGTGTGTGTGTGTGTGTGTGTGTGTGTGTGTGCGCGCGCGTGAAGAGGAGGGGGCAACAACAAGTCTAATGAAACACTGTAAATGCATCTCTACTTTTTATCACACAACCTTTATCTTTGATGCAAAAATAAACCCATCCATTCTTAAACTGAAAGTCCAGGCTACACTGAGCAATGCCATATCTTTATTTTGTATTATTAAAATTATTTGTATGGCTCCAACTGAAGGTTATTTTAATTATGCATTGTACTAAATGTCTTAAAAAAGATACACATGACCGTCATGCTGTCAACAGGGTAACCTCTTCTTTTTAGAAAAAAAAAATTGACTAATGATACACCCAGAATCCGGTGTACTGTCACTTAAGACAAAGGAACAAAGGAAAAGCCTCACATCTGAGAAACTTCAACAAAGGAATGTTTATTTTTCCTGGGGAAAAAAAAAAAAAGATTAATGGATTAATTATGCATTCAGTTCTAGTTTCCATCTGAATACAGTGTTACTGTTACAAGTTTGAATTACATTTTGAATTTGACCTTTTAAAACATTTTTTTAAAATGTCACTCTGGACAATAACAATTAGTACCTTCATAGTTAGTTTAACTGAAGAAAAATGTCTACTATTTTAATAGTAATTTATGTTGTTGTTTTTTTGTAAACAAGATCTCCAGTCACTATGGGCTGTTACTTTGTTTTATAACTTAAGAACAAAGAAAGGAATGTAAATTAAATGTTGATTCTGGATTGTTGGTTAGACAAAACAACAGGTGAAAATACCACCTGAGACTGTCCGAGACTATGGTTATGGACTTAAATATTTGTTTATCAGAAAAAAAAAAAAATAATTTGCAGTTCTGTTTATGGCATGAATATTATAAAAAATTATTAATGAAAATTTTCAAACCTTAATTATTTGTGCTTATTGAAAAAGTAACTGATATTGTTTGTACCCGTTAGTCAGTTTTCAGATCGAGGTTCCAGGAAGGAAAGATTCCCGTAGTTGAAACACTTACAATCAATGTGACCTTTATTTATTATAACCACCATCTCTCAAAAACTCACATATAACGTAGTCAATCATTGCTCCTTCCCTCAAAGTAAAAATAAAAAAGGAACTGCTGTCTGGTTATTGCCAGTATCCATCTCAGTCGTCAGAAAAGCTGCACGTTTTTGCTGTTGTTAAGGGCTGGAAACTAGAATCCCATCGGAGTTGCACCCTAAGGAACAAATTTAATGCTAGAAAAACATCCCGACCATCAACCAAAAATGACGGATTGAAAATAATGTCGAGCTATCTTGGGAATCCCCCACCAGACAAGGGAACAGACTGCATTGTTTTTCTCATTTATGTGATATATAGAACAGAAAGAGGGGAAAAAATGGGCGATTTATTGGTTAGATAGGCGTATTCTTTTCCATGCACAAAAGAAATATTGGATAGTAATGTAGGGATCAAGTCACATCATGACATTGTTTGGAGGCTAGGTGTTCAAATATGTAAGTCATCATCCGGTGGTGGCCTGCTAGGTTTTCAATAGATTATTCAATGCAAATATGTGTGAGAAATTGTGAAAGTTGCCACATGAATATGCCAATGAATGCAGTGTAATTTGTGCTTCCTTAGCATGGCAGACAGATGAAAAAGCAGAGGGAGAGCCAGTGCACTCAAAAGACCATCTCATTGCTGAGCCCCCTGGGGACGATCCAAGTCAGTGGATGTGAGAATGGTGTGCACACTATCCAGATCCTAATGGATGTCGCACCTGCTGTAAGGTACTGTTCAACAGCCGGGATGATGACGTAATAAACAAAGGTGTGAAATTTACAGGCAGACAGAATCCACTCGTGTGATGGAGTGCCACCATTCCTCATTGGAAGCAGGGCATTTTTGTAGATCCCACAAGAAATATCCGGGGGAAAGTTGGGCAAATATGAGCAGGCACTAGAAATATGAGAGGCACCAGTATAGAGTTGGGCTTGAAATTAGATTTCTGATGGCATGAGGTTGTGATTCTTTCTACAGTATATTTGAAATTTCAGAAAAAATAACTTGTTTATTACCCACGAGGGATTTGATTAGAGCTGATGTCTGTAGGGTCAGTGAAGGCCATTGGGAGTATGGACTGCTCACTCCTGTTTATGTTTCCTGCAAGTTGTGTATAGTCGTTAGTGTCAGCCGACACTCAGAAATGTAATATGTGATTGCATTTCATGCCTTACCCATCGCTCAAAATTGTTAGAATGTTGACAGTCTTACTGAAGCGGTTCAAACTGATTAAACTCCACGTTAATAAGTACTTATTCCTTATTTTTACAGGTCCATGTCCTACATCTCAGACTAGTTTTGATTAGATTGAAATTAAATATCCATGTATCGCAGATTCGCATTTGATAAACTCGAATGATTTGGGAAATTAAATCATTTTCCAATGCACCCAGAAAGGAAGCTATCCTTTTTGAAATGTATGTTTGAATTCTAATTTATGGAAACCCATTAATGACCTTGTATATTATACCTCAACATGTGTTTCCTTCCTGACTGTCTGCTATTTCCTAAAATTCATCAAGCAGGAAAAACATCCCACTTGTTGTTAATGAGTTGAAGAAAATTAATAATATGGAATTTTGATTATGGAAGATGTCCTGTAACCATGCGCAAGCACCTTTCTCCGTCTCCTTGTGAACAGGGTTTAATTTGTGGGTTCAGGTTCAGTAGAAATATGCAAATGAATTTAATGATTCGCATCACTGGATCATTTCTCAGTTTAATATCATTTGCTACGTCGGTCATAAGTGGAGCTTCGATCACATCGCTGTCTGTATGTTCTCTAAAGTGTGAGCAAGAAATCATCACAGAAAATGTTTAGATTTTATCACGACCAGTTGAATTCAATGTTATTGTTGTAGGACAGGGGGAGTAGAGCCACCTCAGATATATGGAGTAATGCAATGTAAACAGGCATTAAGGGAGGCGAGATAAAGTGACAAAATACAGGCTTATCTTTGCACCAGCTTTACATGTAGATCTCACAAAATCCTGTCTGTACCAGTAATAGTTCAAATCAGGAATTTCCATTGATTTATTTATGACATACTAAACAAGGCTCTTTCCAGCTTTGGATGTGTTATGGTACAGGCTTAAGGAGTCAGTGTGATAAATGATCTCTAAGACCATATTTTGGATAAAGGGAAGAAGATGTCCATGCATAACATAAAGGGAGACCTACATTAGATATCTGTGAGGGAGTCAAAGCTTTGAAGGCTTACATGACTGTGTTTTCCAGAATTCATCACTGGCTGATACTGAGCAGCCGGAGCAGAAACAAAAGCATTCATGGCATTGATAGATAGTTATTGATAGATGCCATTATAGCTACATAAATGCTCTTGAAGTATTGCTTACACACCACGACCGTCACCTCTTTCTAATGGAAAAGTCTCAAGCCCCTTTTGCTCTCTAACTGATCTAAGGAAACATTTCCTAAAATCAACCTCCTCTTCCAGTCTAACGACAGCCCTGAAGGCACCATCAGATGAACAAATTCATTACATCTCAACAACCCCTGTTGGGGCCCTACACACCAGCCTCCCTGTTAACCAGCTTTTTCCTCCTTTAGTTTTTAGCATGGCCTTGGCGTTCACTGAAAAATGATACACATTTTGTTTACAGGAGATTACTATTATCTGAAATATGATGCTTCTTGCTTCTTTCACACAGAGCACAGACACATAATACAGAGGAAATCATAGAGTACTTTTTTATTAGCGTGAAAAATGAAAAAAAGGGCTGGACTCCTGCCCCGAGACATTTTGTGGGCATATTATTTTACAATGCTTTGATCAATTTGTCTGTCAAGCTGGCTGAGATGTGGGGGAGCAGGAAAAAAGCAATTTAGCTTGTGAGGTCCTCAATAGAAATGTACTACAGGAGCCTGTGTATGACATGTTGCATTAGAACCTGAGTAGCCTTTATTGCCTGATAATGTCGCAAGGCAATGCTGATATCA
Source organism: Mola mola (assembly GCA_001698575.1). Classification (NCBI taxonomy): domain Eukaryota; kingdom Metazoa; phylum Chordata; class Actinopteri; order Tetraodontiformes; family Molidae; genus Mola; species Mola mola. The sequence continues at coordinate 8,667,427 of KV751325.1, forward strand.
ATCACCCTTTAACAGCCAGCATGATGTGTTTTTATGAAAAGAAAAGAGAGAATAATGCGAGAAGTATTTCTCGGAAAATAATTGATTTAATTCTGAGCTGAGGGATTTTTACTTTTAGCAACATAAAAATATTATGTTGGAAAAAGCAAGCACAAAATATGCTAGAAGCTAAAAATGGAGAACAAGCTCGTTGCATATGCTCCTATAGAAAAGTGTAATTAATTTTACACAGATAATCATTCTGTCTCATTTGCATATAGATATAAACAATATATTTGTGCATTTGAATTCCCAGCACACACGGGTTACATGGTCTGCCTAAAATCCTATGTGGCAAAACACAAAATTATCATTATATTTCCCAGTCCATAAATCCGCCTTTTCTCCCTGACACAAAGCCTTATAAATCTCTGTCTGATTTTTCACATTGCACATTGTTTTTAGTTAATGATTTTCATCTGTTTGTTGTTGCAGTGATAGTGGGGAAATGTACCATATGCTCCGGCAAAAGACAAATGATTAGCAAATGAAATTCTGGACAGCTGTCTGACTGAAAGCGTTTGGTTGATAGCATTCTGCTACCATAATTAGCTTAAGCTTTGGGTTAATTAACTTTCTACCTGGATATGCATAATAATAGCACTCTGCAGAAAGCCGAGGAGCTTCCAGTATATCAGCAGCAAAGGCTGGCTTTTTATTTTCCATTTCGGCAGCATATTTCAATTTCAAGAGGCGATTTAGCTCGGGAGCATCGTCAAATATTGTAGATTTTACTCCCCAAGCCAGATAATTCTGAAACAATAGGGGTGTATTATGTGGCAGAAATGCCATTTCTGAATGTAATTAAAGCGGATGAAAGCAATCACCAATTTTTAAACGCTTTTGTCCAGCATGAGGCCTACTTGTAAAAAAAAAAAAAAAAAAAATACCCATCAAGAGGAGAAAAGAGGCCCAAGAAACCCCAAGTACTTATATAAGAGGCCTTTGAGACTGAAGTGAAGTACAACAGTAATTAGTCTTTTGTATGAATTTGCCGGCCATGGTCATGATTAGTTAAGCATATGAGAGGACTGCCGGACTGCATTGGTCTTAAGGAGGAGGGTGTTAAAGTCTATTTATCACCAGTTATCCTCACAGCTTTCCATTATCACTGACAACACTGGATGGGGCCTGAGAACAGCCTAATTGTTCTGAGGTGGAGTGTTTTTGTGTCAAACCCGTCACCCCAGCCACATTGGCATTCATAAGCAGCCAGACATTTTCCATCTATCTAGCCCTAATACCCAAGCTGTCACAACAGCTTTTACACACTAACGCTGGTGTGAAATATCTGAGGTGATGCATTTATCGTTTTTCTCACACTCATGTACTGTTGTGAATCAATGTCCTGGTTCACACTGAATAGCAGTATGGTAAATGTGTTCCCTGTTTGGGGCCTGTTTACATGACGTGCTCAACATACCAGGAACCATATTAACAACTTTTTTTTTTTTTATCCCCACTATAATTTCCCCCTTTTCCTCTTCATCTCTTTCTCTCTCTCTCTTATATTTAGTTTCCTAATTTTAATCAGTTTAAATTATTATTTTTGGCCTTATAAGTAGGCGTAAATATGTGCTAAATAAGATGCTTTGTCATACAAACAGTGACATGCTGAGATATTGAGTGAAACCATCAATAAAACAGGGGGAGACTTTTTGACGTAGTCCCTTTAGAAATGGTATGAATAATTCATAGTGTAATGATATTCAGATGATTTTTGTTCTATTTTTTACCGCAGCCTTAGAATATTGTTTTGCATGTTGTGAAGTGTAGTACTCAGCTGCGTATTCATTAAGGTGCTGCTCCCACTGGCCCTTGGACCCATCTGTGCTCTATGTTTATGCCTCCATCTCTCGGGACGATCCCAATCAGGCTGCATGTGCCATTTCCTGTGTAAACCAACACCTGTGCAACACACTACCTGTAAACCGCCTCACACAGACGAGCCTGACATTCACTCAGTGAAAATCTGCAAATTTTGTGGTTTCTAAAGCAGAACCTCCAGGGTGAGCAGAGGAGCCGAGCGAGAGTTACCCCTCACTGTGGAGATGTGGCTAAAAGCAGCTCCTGCAGTTTTTTTTATTTCTTTTTCCCCTTGCTGTTGAGCAGGAAGTTTTTCCAGTGCAAGGGCTCTGCTTGTTTGTTTTAGAACTTGATTGGATTCGATATCTGCAACATGCAGCAGTGTACAGTGTGTGACATACTAAAGCAATATGCAGAGAGATGATTCCGCTCTGACATCTTGGAGAGGAGTATGAGTCAATTATGCCAGTGTTGTTCTTGCTTATCTTCCTGTGGCACCAAACAAGGATTTAGTCAAGGATTTAGGGGTGAGGGGGCGGTGGTGGGGATCATGGTAAGCGGTTCACAACAAAACACTTGAAACTCCTGGGAGTGGGCACTGATTTAAAAATAAATTACAGAAGACGAAGCGCTAACACTCAAGGGCCCTCAGCAGTGCTGGCGTACACAGGTGAAGATTAGCCTCCTCGCTAATCAGAGGAACAAGGCAGTAATTTGCTCTGAACACAGACAGTAATTAGGACTTGGTGACACTGGATTCCCATAATGCCTTTGAGCTTGACGTGGTCAAATTTTGACAGAGGCTATCCATGCAGGGTCACTGTCCCCCAGTCTCCCAGCCCTCTTCAGTGGAGGGTCTAAAAGGTCCCTGCAGTTACAGGGGATCCCTAATGTACTTTATGCCTCCCTCACTGGCTCCTCACCATTCGGGTAATTGGAATCTCTTGCTGTGGCACTTGAGAATAGAGGCTAAAAACACTATTTGAAACTGCTCAGTAGTCTGTTGTAGATAAACATTGCTGTGTCGGGGTGTGGATACACTACATAATGGAGTAAGAGTTAAGGCTCTGGTAATACATGCCTTCACTGACTCCTGTGGCTAGCCAGTTGGGAGAAGACCTAATTGTTGTGTGCTTTGTTGCCTACTCTGCAGTATTTCACCACCACTTTATATATTGGATTGAGTGTTGCTTCCTCTTCGGTGGACATTCGCTAATAAGTTAATAAGAGTTGCTGGATATCGGAAGAACAGTTTATCCGCCGTGTTGTTTTTATTTTGAAACGACGGAGCACAAAACGTGCACCCTAGAGCTGAATAGGAAGCAGCTTATATCACTCCAAAGGCTGTAGACTTTACTGGTGCTGTACCTAGATAAACATCAGAATCTCCAAATGGTTGAACGAGCTGCATTCAGCAAGTGGCTTACAATTGTATCACAGCCTTTGGCTCAGAGACCATCAGGATCTTGACATTCATAGAGACATGCTGTATTTTTTTTTTCCCTTTTTAGACAGTCATTTTAGGCTTTTTTCATGCTCTCTTGAGTCTTTGACGTCTTTGAGTTAAGTATCTGCAGCTATAAGGTTGAGGAAAATATTGGACTGCTCTTGGCCTTTTCTATTTCATCTTCTGACCCGCCATGTTACCCATGATCGGTGAAGGAGAACTCTGGCAGGCTGTGTCAAAAGTGACAGCCGATCGAGTCAGGATGAGCGCCATCACGCTTCACAGGATGGAGGCATGAGTTCAGAGTTTTTCCCTTTTTTGTGCAATATACCATTACACCCTTCGCCAGATTCCTTTCAATTATATCCTGTGGTTAACCTGTTTCATTCTTATGTCGGTAGGTGATAGAAAAAGTCTTACTTGAAGTCTTGTGCAGCTAGAGATAGAGAATACAGAATAGAAAGGAAATTGACAAATTTAAGGTGCTCGGTTCTTTTTTATTTTCCCTGATTGTTTCTTCCAGGATGAAATAACCCCAGCATTATATAAATGCTCAATTCATTCTTTATATTAGAGTTGTAAAATAGGTAGGACTTCCAAATCATTCCCACTTTACACAGCAATGATTTATGGTAATTAGAAATTGATTGTGACAGAAGCACAGTATTAGAAATTTTCTGAAATCACAACCTTCTATCAAGGGAAATATTCTTCTTAGTGCAGCACATCCCAGCTAGTTTGGAATTGGTTTCTTATTTCCTTACCTGTGAAGAAATAGCAAATGCCGAAAGGACAATATATATATATGTGTGAGGAAAAAGCTATTTTGCTTAAAATAATCAAATCAAACTGAAAGTAGTTGAAATATTGCTATTGAAATTCCACCTAGAATCACTACTAATTCCAATTATTGTTTTTTAAACAGGGCAGTTACTCTAGACAATATAAAGATTGTTCCTCCTTAGAGAGTTTCTTTGTAATTAGCACAACATTTATACACATCTCTAATCTATCATTTGAAGGGCAGAGTTTTTAATGTACCAGTCTGGTCTCTATAAAGATGATATGATGCCGCTGGATTTGTAATTCATTGAAGGGACTAGAAATGTTGCCAGTGCAGCTACATCTCCTCTGCCCACATGCTCTTTTAAAACAATCCCCCACTGCACCCAGAGGTGACAGACATCAGCTCGATTGATGATGTTCCACTTTTATTTATTTATTTTGGTGTTGTTTACTGCCCATAACATGTACTGCATTGCATTAACTTTTTCTACTGTCAATGTTGTATCACTCAAAACACCTTTAAAGCTGATACATCCATAAACAAGGTCAGGGGGGGAGAGGAAAATTAACCACAGTCTGACAAGTCTGAAGTGTGAGCTAGAGGTCAAAGGTGCCCAGCCTTAAGCAAAGGTGCTCTAGCCTTTGTACGGTAGATTGTAAGGGCCTGCGGGTCCAACAGGAACATTTCCACACACAATATCCCCGAGCTGTCAGTGTGCAGTGGCTGGAACATCCTCTCCGAGAGAAAGAGGGGCTGTGGAGGGGTAGCGGAGGTGGAGGTTGTGGGAGGGGGCACATTGCGGGTGGAGGGGAAGGGGTGTAGAGGGGGAACAGTGGCCTGAAGATCCTTGTGGAGAGAAAGAAAGTTGGGGGGGGGCGGGGGAGCGGGGAGCCGAAAGAGCTGAAGTGGGAGGATAGAGAAATAGCGAGGGGGAAATGAGGAGGGAGAGCTGGGGGAGGGAGGGGAGGGATAGAAGGGAGAGACAATGACAAGTAGGGGCTGGCTGGGCACTCACCCGTGCCGACAGAGATTGCCATGAGCCATGGCCATTGTTTGAGCAGGTCTCAGCACAGGACCCACCAGTGTGTTTCCACCGAGTTTTCACCACTCAACTATAAACTGTTGTGTGGTTTATTTAGGAACGGGCCTATTTACACATTTTACTGTATTTACACCCACCGTTAAATGGCACTGGGGATATTTTCATTGCACAGCCACAAACGAGCAGTCGGGGGAGGGGGGGCGCCCAAGAAAAACTGACCATTTCAGTCATAACACTCCAGTGAACCTGAGCGTCACGTGTCCCATATAAAGCGTCGCTCAAACCGTGACCTGCACAAGTGTAAACTCACTTCAGGACTGCGTTGTTACGGCAGGCAGGAGACGGACTGTCTGTGTGTTTAACAAAGTAAATGTCTATTATTAATACCGTACAGGATAAGCCAATTTTGGAAAGGGGGCACTTAAATGATGATATTATTTATTTATGAGTCCCGCACACCAGTTAATGGAGTTGGCGGCCAGCTTCAGATCCTCAACACAGCTTGAGGTCCACTTTGCAGTAATGCACAAGCTAAGAGAAAACCTTCCCAGTAGGGTCTTTAAGTGTCAAATATGGGTCAGTCTACTTGCATTGACCTGGGGGTTGGTCAGCAGCGGAGAGACATTCTGCTGTTAAGTGATGCCAACTCAACCATCGGCAAATTCCTCCAAGCATCTACTCATGCTAAGATGCACGTCCAAGTACATTTGGCCAGCACCGCTCTGGACAAAAACAATCCCTTTATTCTTGTCATGAACTGTAAACTAAACCCAAGCAGAGTTGAAACTGTTGTTAGTGCTGTGCTCTTAACTTTTTCATGTAACAGCTGTGAGACTTTTGTAAACTCTTCAGTATTTCCTGCTGCTTTGTTAAAGTTGTTTGAAATAACATCCAGTGCTGCTCCTTATGACCCGAAATGGTTTCTTTTATTCTTTATCAAACTAAATAAATATATATACATACCGTAGAAAATGTCTAGATTACTGTTTTTAGATTCTCTTGAGATTCTTTCTGATATTCATCGCAGCATTAATGCATAAGTTTAGATTTTAAACACGTCTTGATTGTACAACTTTATTTTCACTCCACAAATTATGTCATCTTGCATCTGTGTCAGCCGTGGCGTGTTATTACACTCTTGCGACATATTTTAGGACTGTTCAACCAAGGCTTGGGTATTATGATTGCTCCTCTGATCCCCACCTCAACTCCCCATCCTGCCTTATATCCCTCACAGGAGCGGTGAGGCCCCCCTGAGCTGTGTGGTCAACGATAGCCCGGCAGAAACGAGCCCCGAGTTGCAGCGCTGCGTTGAATGGCTCCAGGCGTACTTCAGTGAGCCGCAGACCGCTGGGAGTCTCCCACTCCCTGCCTTTCACCACCCCGCCCTGCAAGGAGGTCTGTCATGGATAAATATTTACAGAGCCATGACTGGGATCAGGCTTTCACTCTTAATTGTCAGTTACATCACTTACACTCACTGGCTCACTGTGTTATAATGAAGTATTTTATGGCTGAGAGAGAGAGAGAGAGAGAGTGAGAGCGGAGGAAAGGCAAGTGGGTGGGTGAGCGAAGGATAGGGAACAGAACACAGAGCTGTAACTTGGTTCAGTAATCTGTGGCAGCTCTTACCACGCGTGTTAGTCTTGGCAAGCTTTCCCATGATTCTTGGCACATTCTTTGAAACTGATCGAATTCCACTCTTGACATTTTCAGACAGGAAGCTTTTTTTTTTTTCAATGACAAAATGTGAATGGTGGTAAAGTTTCAATGAGCTTATTGTTGGGTTGACCAGTCACCTAAGGCAAATAAAATGAAAGCCCCCCCGAAAATGGACAATTAGTGTCCTTTCAACCGGTCGATGTGGCTGCAGAGTGAGAGATTGAGGAGCGCCAAGGATAAAATATGAATTGATTATCACTGGAATTTTATAGTTCAAGGAAACAAACAATACTTTACAGCCTGACAGCTCATTTTTGAAATTATAAGATAATTGTGTTTGTGCCTTTTTTTTAAAACAATTACAGACTCTTTCTTTGTCACACTGAGATGCTCCTTGCATTTTAACTTAAGCATTTTGCAGTAGCTCATTTAGACTCTGAAGCACACCTACACATGGAAAAAAATAACTTTAATATATGCATTTAACAATTGTGCCTCTCTTCCCCTGCAATCAGGCCATAGTCGCTCTCTAATTTCATGCAGATCTGCAGTGCTTGAGTGATGGCATTTTCAATGAGCAGGTACTCCATCGAGACCCTGTATACAGCTATGAGTCCCACACTCCCGCAAAGGCAATGCAGAAATACATCAGGACCAATTACGATATCAACTTTCAGTGTGATTCCCTTCGCCACCAAATGCTTGTGTACCAGCCCCAGGCTCTTTCAAATCGTATCTCATCTGAAGTCTTTGGGGTTTTAATTAAATTTCAGGATAGATGGAATTCTTCATTAGTACCTGATCTGAATAGGTGATTGTGCTGTGTTCCACCTCTCTCCCTCGCCTGTTGTTTAGGGGCCCAGTAAATACAGGGTTTAGGTTTGGATTGTTCTCAATTGTCAGAACCACAAGCCATGCCAGTATAAAAATGTTAAATGTGAGCATCAAGAGTATTTGTCTTTAGAGCAAAGAAAATAGAAGATTTCCCTCTTTTTTGTGCTTGTTGATTCACAAATATTACAGATTAGTTTTTGCCCTACTGCTGTACAGATTTCTGCTTGATCCAGCCGTGCAGCTATCGCCTGCCTGGGAAACAAATGGAAAAAAAGTTTGAAACAGGTCATTACAATCTGTGACAAGCAACTTTTGTTTATTCAGTTATCTTGTGGGAGAACCTGAACGCAACAGCGGTCTCGCTAGACTTGTCATATAATATTGAGTTGTGACCTACACTTGAAGTATTGCCATGTTTATTTACACATTTCTGACAAAACAAGCCACTTTTCATATTAGCTGTCACGGTTTACCTGAGCAACAGAGGTGACATGAAAGCAGACGCGAGGTACGGCTTTCTGTACTGTCTGACTGATTGTCATATGCATCATCACATGCAAGTTTGTTCATAGAGGATTGGCGAGTGTGTGCGCACTGGGGGCTTGTGTATGATTGTGTGCATGCGTGCACTAGCATTCACAACCCCACCCCCCCAGAAAAACACAAGACGCCGTCATGAGTTAAAACGATGCATATTCTTATCTCATTAATTATACATCCATGTGTAACAGACGAGAGGATCTTAGTCTCAGTAAGCGGCAAAGGGAATATGCGGGGTGTGGGGGCCTGGCAAAGGGGGGGTGGGCGTCTTCAAAGCCCAAATGACTGTGTTCCTGCAGGAGCCTGAACCTCCCCCTGTGCACAGCGCAGGGCGAGATGAGACACTCACCAGGACTTGCCCCTGTGATGTGGAGAGGAATTAGGGAAATGAACGTTTTCTGAATATCGAATAATCAGAGAATCATCAGCACCCCGTCATCCTTCAAAAGTATGGATCCCTCAAGACTCAAGAGACACTTTGACTGGGAGTCAAAGTCTTCCCTTCCATTAGATACAAAGGATAATGAGGTAGCTGCATTTCCACTATTGTCTTTTTATTGTCACAGGCATGTGTGAGGGGATGACTGTCAGCTGAAAGTCATCTCTCAAAATCTATCATTAGCAGTGTTAATTGAATTCAGTTGATTTTTTTCCTTTCAATTTGCACTCACGTATAAAATTATAAGAGAATCAATCATAAATGTCTATATCCTCATAATCACTAGATTTGATCGATTTTTCTCAAGGTCTCTTGCTGCCTGTGCACAGGCCCCATCACCTGGTCTCATGGTGGGTAATGACCTGTGACATAATTATGGGGTGTCTGTAAACATGTAAGTGGTTCCTCTCAACTTTTATTTAAACAATTGACATCCCTGCACCCCGATCTAAAGAGGGTCCTGACCCCAGACACACCGTATTAGGCTCTTTATGAAGTATGGGGCTAGGGGACTCCTCTCAGAATCATTGCTGGTCACCTTGAGTGACCTGCATGAAGTCTCTGTCACTAACACTGATGAGGGCAAAGTTCTTTAACCTCTGCAGCGGCAGATAAAAGTGGACACACTTGTTTCTTTGCCCCTAACTGTTGGAGATGTGAAACCTTCCAGGAGAAACAGCAGCTCAGGATTTATAAAAGGTGTAAATGGCCCCGTAGCTTGTTGCTGAGCTTGAGCACTTCTGTGCCGCTTGTAGGCGAAAGTGCTCAGCGGCGTCTGCTGGCATCATGCTGACTTTGGTTGTTTGTCAATATCGTTTGCATCAAGAGGGATTTGTCTTAGCTACCGTCTGGGCAAGCCATCGTCTACCCACCAGTGACAAAGCGATACCAATACCACACACATCATGTGGCCAAATCTGAGCTTTATGTGGGAGAATATTGCATAAAATAAATTTCGGGAGTGTATCTTATCTCCTCATAACATTAAGTCTGTCTGCGTAAGAGCTCGTCATCTCGTTGACAGCGTGATTATTACCTGAAAAATTATTAAACAGTACCTACGGGCCTTGTTCAAGACAAAGAACTCACATGGGTGCGCATCAATCAAATATATCCCCTTTAGGTTTTACACTTATTCCCCCCAGTTTAGGCAAATTGCCTTGTTCGCGTGGCTTTGTGTAGCGGAGAGTGACTATAAGGTAGCGAGGGAGCCTGGGGAGCAAAGGATGTTCACTCTGTAGAGGAGAGACAGGGGTGTGACATGTTTTCACACAATGCCAATTTAGAGGGATTTCTCATAGATCACTTGTCATGTGCTCTCTTAGACCATATAAATGAGAGAGAATGGGAGATCACTAATTGAATTTTCATGACTGAGTACATGTATATACCAGAAGAATGTCACCCCCTTCTTGATAACGAGGCTATTGTTCCCAATCTTGTTCTCTACAAAAAAAAGTGTTGATCGCCCACGACACAAGCTCACTGCATCAATGTCTTACGGTTTCGAGATGCTTCAGACACTTTTCTCCCTTTTTCTTTCGCAATCAGAGGTAGACAAACATGCTTCTCAGTCACTGCCTGGTAATCCAGAAAAAAAAAATGATAATGCTACAGCTAAAGTGCTAATGAAATCAAAGCTGTTAATGTGGTCGGTTAAGCTGCGGATGATTTGAAGAATTCTGCCATTTAAGTGAAGATGATATAATGAATCTACTCTGAATAGAAAGCAATTAAAAGGACAAATTGGTCTGATTAACCTCAAAGTCATCCCACTGCCACAAATGGTATGCAACATTCAAATTATTATTATTAAAAATGTGGAGCAGATTTGCAGTCTTTTTGGCCTCTCTTAATCCTTTTAAATGAAGGAGCGAACTTTTTTAATTTTAGCTCTGACCTTTTAAAGCATAACCTAGATTTTTCTGCCATGGAAATAATTTTCTCACATCTGCTTCTGTAGCATGTTGATACTAGTTCTAAGGTCAAATTGAGAGATTTTGATGCATTTAGCTGTATAGTGAGTCCTTTAAGGGGGACCAAGTGAATCATACCGAGAGAAACGTGGTTGGACATCATGAAAAACTGTTCAAATGCAAATGTTCTGATGTTTTAAACTTTTGAGTTAAATTTAAAACACCAGTTTAATTAAAAGAGTAAAAATCTGTCTTATTGTCTTCCCTACGTTGTCAGCTCTGTGAGTTTGATTGATTGATTGAATTCTTTCTGTGTTCTGTCTCTTCCTCTCTGTCCTGTGCTTTGTGACAAAAGACACGTTCACTAGCCATGTGCTGCAGGTACTTGTGAGAGATGTGAAGTTTGGAGAGACGGTGTCGTACAAACGCCTCGCTGAGATGGTGGGAAACCCCAGAGCGGTGCGGGCTGTGGGAGGGGCCATGAGGAGGAACCCGGTGAGTGTGGCTGAAATTTGATTGACAGGCTTCTCTCTTACTTACTTTATTGTGTCAGATAGGAAATGTAATTGTTTTCATTAGTTTTTAATGATTGCCGAATCAACATGTTGTCTGTAAACAATAGACTGCCTGTAATCAGAAGTTAATTAGTAATTTTATAAAGTCAGTATATGAAGAATTGGATAAGTAGAATTAGAAACACCATGGCATCACTGTTTACATAGCTGCAGTGATTTCATAAATCAGAAATTTTTATCAGACTGTTAATCATTTGAGACACTATAACTTCAAAACTTCTAGATATGAGGATTTATTTATTTTCGCTATCATATTACTGCACAATGTATTTTCAAAATAATGGTCATGTGTTTATGTAATTAAATATTATTTTTGGTTTGCTGTAGCTTTTAAACTCTTAAAGCAATGCTTTGTGTTGTAATTGAAAATGTAAGAATGGAAATCAGCAAATACAGAAACAGATTAATTAAAAGATAAGTTTAATTAAAATAAAGAGTGTCATTCTTTGCTATTGTTGAGGCAAAACCTACAGCAAAGTGGGTGCCTCTAATAGAGTTTTTCAGTAACTTAATGTTTTAAACGCCTTCCTGAACCAGGATATATAATCTACACCGTAGGTGTGTTCAAACATGGGCGAAATAAACGCCTCCCTCTGTGAGTGTCTGAACAGTCAAGGTCTACTTACAGCACATTTTTAAGCCCACACCTTTTGTTGCCGTTCTCTCAAGTCTTTTTTGTAGCGTCTCACTGCAAATCTCCGATTCTTGTAGGAAACCTGGCCTGCATCGTTTTGCCCATGAATCCACTGTGTACAAAATGGAGGGCTAGAGGGCAAGTGGTGTGTCTTCTTTTGATCAAACCCTTTGATCAAAGCCCGTTTAGCTCTGCCCATGTAGCGCTGTGGGCACCACCGGTGTGCTCTGTGAGGCAGAGAACACTTCTTGTGCAGAAATGAAGAGATGTTCAGCTTCATATGTGCCGTGAAAAAGCGTGTCTTTTCACTGACACGGTTTTCCTTATTAAAGTAGGAAGAAAAGCAATTTATGATAAGAGGTAATTTCAAACACAAATTAAATACAATTCAGACCTAAAAAATAACGTGTGTCTATAAAACTGTACAGTAGTTTGTTAATATACTTTATATGCTACGTTAGCCAATGGCATGGCTTCTGGATGGCTGTATAATACCTCTCAGTCTCATGTTTTACAGAAATTTCTTCCCTTTCGTCAGCGAGGCTGGGAGCCTGAGCCCTCAGCTCCTGATACAGATCCAGAGTCAGATTGTCAGTGTCAATTACTTGTCAGTTGCGCTGTTCCACTCAGGCTTCAGCTGTGAAAAGCTCAGTGTGCTCAATCGATCCTCGTCTCTCTGTGGCAGTTCTTCTTCACCAGGATTTGAGTATTGATAAGCCTGGTGAAGTGCTCTTTCCCCCCAAGTGAGGAGGCAGATCTGAAGGCCTTGAGGGTACCCTGCACTCCCTCCAAACCCGGGGAACAGTATTGATCGGAATACTCGAGCAGTATTTCTCTCTCTGCAAGGTTAATCTGGGGCTCGGAAAGTTTTATTGCTGTTGATATGGGAGCGGGTTTAATGATGCATTTGAACTGAAACACACTGCACGTCCAACTTTTATATAAAAGGCTAGAGGTGCAGCCATCAAGTCTGGATAACTTCGTTAAACTGAAGGAATACAGTCACAGTGCAGCAGCGGTTGTGATGTTTTTCTGTTTAGTGTAACAACAACAAAAAGAGGGCAACTTTAAGAACATTTTAAAATAAATCATTGCTGTGATTCACTCCAACCATTGCTCCAACTCTTCTTGTTCTGAATTCACAATGATCGAAGTGTTTTAGGCTTGCTTGTTTAATCTTTCTCCAGCCATTTAGTTTACAAAGAACTCGGGACCCCCCTGGCAGTCGTCTGCAACAAGAGTAAACGCTCCACCGACTTCCTCTTTTTAATGATCACAGGGTTATCAGATCTTAATGTTGACACCCTCTCGATTGAATATTCATCCTGCTGGTGTTTTTGCCCATTAATTTTTGATTGCTTCTTTGCTTTACACTATTAAAGAGTGAAAAAACATTTATACCCAAAGACTGAGCCATCACCCTAAATGTGGATTTGTGCAGGATCAAACCAGACACTTGTGGTGTGGCACTTTGTTTTCATACAGTGCATGAACATTAAAAGGCAAAAAAAGAAAGAAAATGCAGATTCATATTTTCTGCATATTGGTTACTTTTAAGTCACACCGTTTATGCAGTAAATCTGAGATTCTTGAATACATAATATATTATTATCAGGCACCTCCAACTGTTGTGTTGCTTTGACAGTAAATGTAAGCGTGTGAATAAGGAAAAAAGTCAATTTCTGAAGCAACAATCTGTCAATTGTTTTTTGAGACGGTTTGTTGTAGCGGTGTGGATCTTGAAAATTAGTATTTTCAAAGTTTATACTTGTATTCTGAAAATCTCCTTTTTTTTCCCACTTCCTCACTGAATTGTTAATTAGAAAACAACATAAGAAAAAACAAAAATGCAGAGGCAAACATTTTTAAAGCGTCTCTTTGTGTGTAGAAATGCATCACACATTTATTTCTTTTGAGTTGATTTTCCTCTGTCTCTCCGTCTCCCCCGTGCCAGGTTCCTCTCCTCATCCCCTGCCACCGAGTCATTTCAAGCAGCGGACAGAGTGGGCCGTACATGAGCGGCAAGGGTGACCATCTCAAACAATGGCTGCTTGCCCATGAGAGACCGAGAGGGGCAGACTAAAACATTACAGAGGCCGAGTGTCCTTTATTCACACACACACACACGGCCAGTATTTTTTTTTTTTAAAAAACACAAAACAGGACCATAAAGTTTAGCGTGCTTGGCCCACACTGTGGAAAAACTGGAAATACTTAGATATTCAGTTTATACCCCTTTTTAAAAAAATCTAAGAATAGAGATGCTACATAGTTAATGCGATACAGAGTTGTTGCAGAATTAGAATGTACAAAAATAACTTAAACAGAGAACAGTAGGAATTACAAACATATGCTCCCGTGGGTCTCCGTTGCGTTTGCCAGATAGTGCTGGAATGGTTTTTCTAAAGAATTATTATTCCCTTAAAAATATGTCTCTTGCATTGTTGTTGTTGTTGTTTTTTTCCGAAGCAGAATTAGTCTTTGTACCTCTCGTTGGTTTTTTAATTTCCTGCCAAGTGAATGCTTTGTTCAACATCCAGTGATAAAGGCTCTGAATTTTACTGCTACAAAGCTTTGTAGTGAAGCATTTGTTTTGTCTTCATTTAGATCTCATTGTTTGCGCTCGCCTTATAATACACCTAGAGCGGAGATGTCTTATGCATTATATACTGCACTTTTGTTGCATTCAGCACGTTTAAATAAATACATCTCAAAATGACAAATCCATCCTTTTCATCATTTTAATTGTATTTCATTTTAAAATTGGTTTCATGTAGCATTTACTCAGTTCGGCTCACATTTAATTATGTCTTCTGTCCTCAGCGCAGCTCTCTGTATGTCAGAGCTGCTTTTTTTCTTATTTCTGAATAGTGTTTTCCATTAGAGGGCAGTACAGAACGGGAAACCGAAGTCAACATTTCAACCTTGAATTCATCCTGCACATTTAATCGGTGCTTTTAATGTTTCTATGATTTATATATGATGAGATTAATTATTTTAGAAAACTGTATGAAGAGGGCAGCGTATTAGCTTTAACTAAATATGTCCTGTAATTTATATTTCCACATCAGTTCCACAACAGTTTAGTCTTTTTTGTCCTGCTAAATTCGGGATTCTCCTTACTATCTCCACCGTGACCCTCACTTTCCCATAGTTATTCCTCTTCTACTCAGCCCAGGTAGCCTAATATTCCTCACTTCACCTTGGCTCTAACCTTTGCAGAACCAATTCAAGTGGCCAACTCAGTGAATACATTTGAACTTTGCTGCATTTTTGAATTTCTTACACAATCAGCTGCGCGCGGCTGTCTTGTCGAGCTGCAGGACTCACTCACTCTGCCGATGGAGCACCATCGTGGCATAGATGTTCAGGCAGCAGACAGGCAGATGAAGAATGAGACTCAGTCTGTGGCTTCACAGAGGGCTAATGATGCCTGTGGTGACTACAGGCTACAGTCAACCTCCTAACGAAGGGAGCTGTGACACAGCCACAAGGGGTCCCATTTAAGCCAGGCGCACTCTGAAGTGCACTGTAAGCACCCTCTTTTTTTTTTTTTTT
>KV751325.1:8708752-8728639 GCA_001698575.1 Mola mola
CTGCCCCAGGATGGTGGGGTCTGGATGGGGTTTTTGGAGGATGGGGGGGTTTCCAGGCCCCCACTTTGCAATTCTGCTGTGCTCAAGGCCAGGGTTGTGCTGGAGGCCTGGGGGTGCAGGGGGAAGTGAAAGTGCTTTGACGCGCCCCTGTTTCAGTCTGCCCATCAGAGTTAGAACAGACAGAGTCTTCCAGGTCAGACAGGCTGTGACCCCTGCAACCTCTGTCTCCTCACCAATGATGACAGATAAGACCACCACTTCCTTCTGTTAGCCACGATAATCAGATCCCTTACTTACAGTGGGACACACACACCCTTTCTCTTGCCCACGCAATCACATCTCACTGTCTCTTCGCACGCTTTCTCTCCCATGAATTCATATCAAACACACATGAGAATAAATTCAGACGCGCTCATGCACCTAACTTGGATATTATATCTCTCATCTGATTCATAAAAAAAATGCTTTTCACATTACAAAATCAGCAAATTAGCAGAATTATCCTGTTTTACAAACAGGGCAGATTAAGACGGTGGCAGCAAGAGTTACCCTGACAGTTGGAGTTTAACAGAGCGTGGCAGCACCCTTCTGTGGTGGCAGGTCACTGGAGAATAGAGTTGCATTCATAGGTGCCCGGCCACAAATTAAAAATAAAAACATTGCGAAAAGTGCACATCTCACACATTTTCACTTTCAGCAAGCACAGGGCCCTGATTAGTTCATTATTAGCACCTGGACTTGGAGCTGAGGGTTCTGTCCTGACAGAGGGAGGGGGGGCACAGAGGAAGCCTGAGGAAAGAGAGGGAGAGAGGAAGAGAAGCTTTTGACTCACCAGTATAAACAAATCTCCCAGGGGCACCTTTGCAGAATTGCTTGGACTTGTAGGACAGCGTGACTTCCACAACACCGGGGATGTGCCGGGGCGGAGTTTGGACGCGGATGGCGTGAGGAGTTATCAGCTGGATAACGGAGGAAAAGAGAAGAAATAATAATAAGCTCTCTGCACTAACAAAACAGGGAGTCATTACAGTTTCTTAGTGATAAAAAAAAAAATTGTTATTATTTATTTTTAATTTTTAATACACATCTCTATCATACCTCGCTCCATACGAGCATGGTGCCAAACACAACTTGTAGGCCATCAAAGAAGTTGTCGCCTATGATGATGACAGTGGCTCCTCCAGTGGTCCACCCCTCACTGGGGCTGATAGCCTTGATGCACGGGGTGGCTGCTTATCCAAGACAAAGAAAAGAGCAAATTCAGCACCTAAGCTTCAACACACAGGCCCATGTCTCTTTCCACAAAGACACACTACTGCATCCCCTCTATGTTCAGCCCTCCATGTCTCTCACAAAGACATATCATGGAAATTGCCCCTGGAAAAAAAAAAAAAAAAAAATGATGGATTTGTCCTTTAAGGCACAAGAATCCAAATCATTTATCAGTGTGCTGGAGTGGTGTAGTTAAGCGGACCCTTCAAATGGTCCACTTCACAAAGGCTAAACGCCAGGCTCGCCAGGAAAATGATTTGATGGAGCAAATTATGTGTCCGGGCAAATGTAGCTATCAGAATTGATTAAGCATGCACCCACATGTACAGTAAAATTTCAAAGTTGAACTAATCTCAAATGAGTCAAGAATACAAGCTGTTAAAGTGGAAATGATAAGCTAAACCTTTGCTGGTTCATGTTATTTCATTACCTTTGTTCTGCATATATAGTACAGTACAGGCACACTGAGTGTAGTTTCAGGTTTCATAATGTGAAATGCACTCATGAATTATTCACACTGGGTTTTTTTTTTTCTTTCTTTCTTCCTTTTGGTGATCGATTCAATCCATTTCATATTGTTTATTACAATGCTTTTCATCTGGCATGACTTCTGCTTTGTAGCTCTGCCATTCATCAACAGTCGGAGTTGTTATTATAATCTAATTTGAGTGATCTGGTGCCTCACATTCACTGTCATTTGATGCATTACCTTAATATGGTGTTCGACACAACACCATGTTTACAACAGAAATAGCATGACAGCTAGCCATAAAATAGCAATATCAAATTTAATCTATTTCCATCAATATCTTTTAATACACCATGAATTCTGAATGGTTTTTCTCTACTCCTCAAAATGTGAGCAACCATCTCACAAAGTTCCTTTTCTTTCTTTACAAGCTCAGTTGTACACCTCTCTTATCCTTCCCCTTCAGTAAGTAAATCGCAGTCAGCCATTGTTGTATGGATCACCTCAGACAAGACATCTCCTTTTGTTTGCCTTGCTGTTGGGTCTGTTCAGGTCATGTTTGCTCTCTCTCCCTGCCCATAAAGTGCACACACACACATTGGTACTACAGGGAATCTTACTTTAACAGGCGCTGTTGACTTCATGCTAATCACCTCGTACAGATTTTCATTTGTGAGGCCTGGAGGAGTGACATTTGCTTTCCTTAATTGCGAAGCGGAGCATCTGAAAGAGGACCAACCCTCTATGGGCATGCTGGGCCCCCTCTAAGGGCCTGACCTTCATCAGTGCGGACGATTACAGAAAATAATTCACCCTTCAAAATTCAGCCTGAACGTCCGACAGGCAGGCACACACAATCACGGACAAACACACACACAAATATGGACGCACCCCATCTCGGAAATCCCAGTGCCCCCTCCCACACACAGAGGGACCCATGGAGAGGCAGTGACTGAGGCCCTAAGCCGTCCACCCTTCTGCCTCAAAATTTGCATACGTCTCAATGCACAGACAGAGAGGGGAGCATGTGCTGAATGGGGACCGTGGCAAAGTGGATTACACAGTCAGCACAGGCGATCTGATGACAGACACGCACAATGCCCCTTCAGCAGATGATAGGCATCATGAGGAGTGGACGGATGAGGATGCAAAGAGCAAGTGTTGCATCACTAAGTCGCTGCAAACTATGCATTACAGTAGTGGGAAATCACTTAATTTGAATTCACGCGTCGACTGTTTCGAGGAGCTTTGTGCGCATACATTTATTTCAAGATCCACTCTGCCGCTAAATGACCCAAGACTGCCGATCTGTGATCTGTCCTAATCTTTTTTTACTCTCCTGCTGGGGTTAGCCGTAGTGGACGTCAAAACTGATCTGAGATCTGAGCAGAGGAGGTCCCAGCTCTAGTATTGTGATACTCAAACAGGTCTGATGTGGCCCTGCGAAGCCATCCTTTGTTCCGCCTGCTGAAATGTGTTGTAATTGTGCTGTGGGATGTCCAGATGGTCGGTTGATAGTGCAGCTGATGGGATTATACCTTTTACCTCTCCCTGGGCCATCTGTTCCCTTTGACTCTCTCTCTCCCTCTCTTTCTCTTTCTCTCCCTGTCTGCCCGTCTCTCTCACTCTCAACCTCTACCTCGTACATTCTCTCCTTCTCTCTCTCCCTTCCTCCTTTGCTCCCCCTCCTTCATTTTTCCCTCTCTTTCTCCTTCTTCCTCTTCTTAGGCCCAGCAGTCTGGATTCACTTGTCTTTATTGCATAAACCCTAACAGCATTACAGCCACTTGGCATGCAAATGAAGCAGGCGCTGCAGGCTCTATGCTGAGTCTCCTATATTGTCTGGGGCTCTATAATGGTGAAACAGAGCTGAAGAACGTGCAAATGTGTGCGTGTGCGTGCGTGAGAGAGAAAGGAAGAGTGGAGAAACAGAATCTGTAAGTGTCAGTGCTGTGCTGTCGATGTGCGTCTGTGTGGGGGGTGATGCTCTCTGTGTGTGAAAGAATCAGCTATTTGTGAGCATGTTTATGCACCTTTGAGCCTGAATCTATACATGTTTGTGTGACAGGCCACCACAAAGCGCATTCGTGTCTGAATGCATAATATGCTTGTTGTGTGTCAGCACACACAAGTGAACAAAAATGTCACATGGTGGGACTCAGTCTGTCACCCACAGGCTATTCCATCTCTGCACCAGTAGGAGGCAGCACCTCTTGATCAATGCGAGGCAAGCTTCAGAGGAAGGATGCCTCTCAGTTTCAACCACACTTTCAGCCGTGTGTCCGAGGAAGAATGTGTAGCTAATTTAAAGTACTCTTTCTGTCTGCTTGCTAGTTGTCAGAGCACTCTGGAGGCCATGGCTAAAATGATACTTTATGGCCAGGATCTCCTTTTCTCACATGTCACATCTCTGTTTGTTAAAGGTGACTCTAACAAAGTGAGAGATCATTGGCGAGGCGTTTTAAATTAGTTATGGAACTGAGAAGCGGAAAAAAAACAAAAAACAAATCTCAACTTGTGAGAGCACACACGGCTGAGCAGAGGGAAGGTGTATTAAAGTTATTAGACACAGACATGTTCAACTGGGCGGTTGACAATAGCGTCTTTTTCTTTCTTTACAGGGCGTCACTCTGCTGCTTTGAAGAGTGTGGTGAAGAGGAAGAAAAGGATGGGTTGGGGTAACCTGTAAAGAACACAAGCACACGCGCACACAAACACACACACATATGGAGTCTCGTGGGAGAGGGGAAACATGGAGGCGAGGGCTCAACCTCTTTAATTGCTCCCCTCATTAAGAAACTGGTTGCTAGGCAATCCACACCTATCGTGTCATAAACGTGAAACACACAAACAGAACGTCAGCGAACATAATGACTTTGGTGCTCCGGGCAGGACTTTAATTATTTGATTTTGTTCTCCAGTAGAGGAGTCATTAATAAAGACAAAAACAAATAGATTAGCTTTTCCCCCACCAGGACTAGAGAGCACTGAGATATATTAATTGTCTAGACTTTTTTTTTTTATTAGTCGTTGTATTAAACATTACATTTGCTTTTGGTGATAGAACCATTAATGCCCATTAATGTGTAGAGAAGCTTGCTTTAGTCAGTGGTCTATGTAAACAGTTTGCCCAGCCATAATTGGCTGCTGAAATCTGAAGATAAGCAATTTGCACAATTGGTACAAGTCAGTTCTCTTTCTTCCCTTTTTTTTTTTTTTTTTTTTGTGTGTTACAAACTTTCAGCTGTGTGTGGAGGCCATGAGGGTCATAAGGCTATGTTAAGTGCATTTTACTTTTTGAATTTCCCATGGTTTGGTGGTCCTTCTTTTCTCTCTTTTGGCCGAGCAGGCAATCAGTCTATCATATGGAATCAGTTGGAAGAAAAACAGTAAGTTCTGTTTTTCTCATAGCCCCCCCCCCCACGCACACACCATCACCCCTCCACTGTTCTTTCTCTCTCCTTCCTCCCCCTGTTTCAGCTCTCTCACAGCTAAATCTGCAGAACCCAATGACAGGAAATTGAGCGCACAGCCAAATTCTTAAGCAATTTGATCATGTTTCACATAGGCTTTTAGGACAAATGTAGGTGCATTAGGAGACTGGAAGTAGTATAAAATTTTAGAATCACGACTTTGTCTGTGTACATGATATCAAAATGATAAATAATGAATGAGGCATAGTATTTTCAGTCAAGGCACAATAAAAGATTTGAAGGAGGCAAAAAAGCAACTTAAAAAGTAAAAGTTGAACGTGATGGAGGGACACACAATACTAAAGAACAAGAAGCAACTACGTGTGTGATTTGGAACAATGGTAGAATGACTGAAATAAAACCATGAGGAAAAGGGAGCGCAGCAAATTATAAGATGTAAAAAATGTGCCTACCATTCTCCAGATAAGGAGGCGTACCTTCTGAAGGGTCGAGTCTGCGAGCCCTTCGCCCATGCTTGGAATTGTTATGTACGAACATGTTGTCGGAAACAGCCAAGACATGGCCGTCCACATTGACGGTCGTCGATACGACAACCTGCAACAGGAGTGAAGGTGAAATACGCAATTTAATAACCAGAAGCAGAGAAAATATATCCATGCAGTAACAGACATTGTCATTAATGGTTACAGGGATTGGATGGATGTTGTAGAAATTCAGCTGTGTCCAGGTACATGCCTGTGTGGAACTGATTATCACAACCCTCTTTAATTGGATGCTGTCTTTTGTACATATCACATTACAGTTATGATGCTTCTCAGCCATATTTCTTACTATTTTTTTGGGGGGGTGGGGTTAGTGTCCTGCATTTGTGTACAGCTAATTGACTTTTCAATCGCTAAAATACCATTTCCATTTACCCACTCTAACAACTGTCATCAGAGCCGAAGCTCAGAATTATTGATCAGCCCGTCCATCTATTTGAGGATGGAAGGCCTCGCCTCCCTTTTAAAATATTACTAGAGTCATTAGCAACTGAACCGTGCTCTATCCCTTCACTCAACAAGCATTTTACCAGGATCAGATTCCAAGTCACACTCTACATTTCATAATGCTTATTCTTGTTGTTGTTTTTTGGGCTGCCACATCTCCAAACATTGAGCTGCATGTGAATAGTCAAAGTGTTTTTGAGCCGGAAACAGAGCACCCCTCTCAGCCGGTGAGTGACCTCAGTGTAGCATTGGAATTTAGGGGGGCACTTTTTTGGGGGGGTGGTTTGGGAAGGATGGGGGTGTAGGGGGAGGAGGGGAAGTGAAAGAGCTCCATTCTTGTGAGCAGGTTCAGCGCTGGGCCAAGCTGAGGATGATGGATTGGGCCCTCTCTGGCCTCCAGCTGGTTTTTGGGGGTAATAAGTGGAGTGGAAGGCATGCAGAATGCACAACTTTGGCCAGAGAAACACCTATGGTGGAGCATCTGGGAAGTCTATTTAGGGGAAAATGGCATACTAACTGTTGGACTAAAGATGAATCCTCAGCACAGAAAAATCCTCCAAAATCTTGTTGTTTTAGACTTGTGTGCACATTTTAGTTTCACAAAAAAAGGAGTGACACTCCAACTTCCTTCTTTCTTGCATTGTCTTTGGCACACAGGACTGAGAGGTGAAAGCCCTTGGTGGCTGTCATGCATCAGTCCACATTCACCCTGAGGGGAGATTTGAGCAGGGGAGGTCTAATGGCGGTGACATCAGGAGGGGACACCCTGTCTTTTCTGTTTCACGTCTGGGCATCCTCCTGGAGGATGCTGGTTTGTGTGTCTATCACAGAACAGTGCTGTCACTGACAAATGTGCCCCCACCCCCCTCCCTTCCCCTGTAGTTTGTTGCTATCTTGATAGGACAAATCACACTAAACGCTTACTTTCTCACCTTGACCTAGAGGGCTGCTTGTGGTAAAAATGTCTACATAGGATGGAGGGATGGTTGGATAAATGAATCAGGAAGGAGGGCAGGGGAGTTCAATAATTTCAAGCTTCAACTACCTGACACATTAGAAGGCAGAGACTTAAAGAAGCGGTAAAAGTGCTCAACAGTCATGTCCTTTTAGTGTAAATCGCAGCATTCTGTCAGCCTGCAATAATGATGGTTTTCAGATGGCTTATGGTGGTTTTCATTGGCCATACTGAGAGAGTTGGATATGCGTGAGTTTAAGTGCATGCATATGTGGCTAAGAATTGTCTATGTGTGTGCATATGTGTGTATAAGAAGGTATGTGTTTCCGCTGCCAGACAGATTCTGAGTTAACACTGTTGTTACATGTGGTTGGCTCGTCCTCCCCTCTGCGCTGAGCTCAGAAAACTGTCAAGAGCACAATTGATGGCACTCTTAAATCCTACGTCCTTATTTGTGTCAGATGGTATTCCCTAATAAATATTCTGTCTAGAGCGCACAGGATCTCTCACTCTCTCTGTTTTCCGCTTTTTGACTCGTTCAGTGCCAACAGAAGTGCTTTCATATGTGACTGTGTAGCGTATTTGTGCATTTGGGTGCTTGTGTGTGTGTGTGTCTGTGAAAAAGAGGAGAACGGCGAGAGGCAGAAAATACACAGAACCTATGTGTGAAATAGATTCACCTGGAATCTGCGCATATCTCGTGGATTCCCTGCATTCTTCAGACAATTCTGATTGCACTTGAGAAAGAACTTTAGGAAGAATCTGAAACAGAGAATAAAACAAAGGCAAGAGATGTTAAATGTTAAACTTGTAGAGCTAAATTCATAAATAACAAAGTTTCACACACACAAGTTACACTCGGCAGCATTGGATCCGTTCATCCAGTTATTCAGAAACAAATGTGAAGATGTGTTATTTTAGTGTGAGGAAATCACCATATTTATCGTTCCCTCAAAATCAAGAGCGTCCGTCTTTTTGTCATCTCATCGCCTCACCTGAGTTCACGGGTCTTTCCCAACACCCATCTGCCACTAACATACAGGAAGTCACTTGATATTCCACCCACCTCTTTAATCCCAGGACACCCCCTGTGCAATTAAAGTTCTCCTGTTCAATAGGGAAGCAAATGAGGCCCACCTGTGACCAGGTCTTGTTTGAAGAGCATCAGGGATAAAGGACCTAACAAGGTGAGAGCGCGCCACAAAACTTATAGTCCTGTCAGGCAATTAGGCGGACACTCCTGGGACCACGTATGCTACACACACACAGACACAGACGTATAACGCATACACACACCCATGCACTTGTGGGTGGGTGAGGCAATTATGCCACAAATTACAACCTGGCTAATCGTCTCTGAACAAATGTCACGTCTGACTGAGATCTGGGCTTGGTTGGTTGGTAAGCTGCCTTCCTCTCCTGCTTCCTTTCCGGTCACACAGAATTTGTTGATGAAGCCCTGCGTTGTGTGATGTGATGTAGTTCTCACCAACATAAAGTATTTTAAAAAGAGTAAGATTAACAACAAGGCCAAGAAGAAAAATTAGCTCAGATGCAACCCGTTGTGTAAAATCTTAGAGCAACACACAGAATAATCAACGAAATTGAATTGTTTTTACAAATTCTCCCCGCAGAATCTTGACTGATTGTGCTTTTGCTTTCTCTGACTCATTATACTGTATATGCTGGGCCATGATATTTATTTTTCATCACATTGCACTAGAATTACTATATGCAATACTGAGGTTTCTATTGTAACCCTACCTAAGCGTACAGAATCACAGTGGCTCATTGGATCACCATAGATTGTATTACCATTTCATTCAACTAAATACAGTGGCTTGTGCGGCCTGCAAGGACGCTTTCACAACACTTAAGAGCTCTCGTTCGCCCAGTGGGATCCTGGCCAGGCCATAAATCAGAGTCTGAAATGACCCTCCTAACCCTGGCCACATTAACACATGCACTGGTCATTTAGAAGCGTTCTTCGATAGACTCCTATACCTTGTGCTCGCCGAGGGCCCAGGAGGGAGAGAAGAGGTGAGAAAATATTTTCACTCCACATCCAAGGAGCTTTGGCCCGGACATCAATAAAAGATGTTTTAACCCATGCCAAAATGCTGATTGCCTGTCGGTGTGTGGCGAGGCCATAAAAAACCTGACTTGTCATTAGTGCATTTCGCTTGATTGTGTTCACTCTGTTTTCGGGTTGCATCTGTTGGCTGATCATGAAAATGACCATTATGTACTCTAATTCCCTGACCCTGTTTTTATTTCCCCAAAGAGTCATAATGTAGAGCAGCAGACATCTCTGGAAAGCAGACCTGAAATACGACTTTTATTTGTCTGTCGCCTCTCATAGAGAATTGGGTAAGGCAAGTGTGTTTGTGTTTGCAGCGATGTGCATGCACATATCTGCATGAACACTGGTAGAAAATTTAGTGTCAGAACAAGAGATAGAATACATTTCCTTGGCAATGCATTGGCTTTATAAAAGAAACACATTGCTCTCAGAGTGTTGTCTCTTGTCTTGGATACTTGAATGCTTTTACATACTGTTTCTATGGCAGCAAAACCAAAAGTTAAGAAACAATAAACGCAAGAAATTGAGTGCCCACACTATCATAAAGTAGCTCCTTTATGTTCACTGTTATGAAGGCAATTAAGCACAATTTCTCTGCTAAAAAGATAATCTTAATTTTCATAGTCCACCGCAGTGGCAGCGCTATAAGCATCTATTACATTTGAGTTGGTTAAGATTCTCCATGAGCACAGTGCAAATTGGTCCTTGGTGAAAAGGAGAGCAATTAAGACAAGGCCTCTCCCTCTCTCTTTTACTTCTTAAATATCTACAGAAGTTTGTACTGGTGTTTTGGCACGCACAGAGACAAAAGGAGGTTGTTTAATTGTTTTTTAATGGGATATCAAGTCGTCGCTGCCATTAGATGTTGGCAATGGAGGGCAAAGGGGGATAGAGAGAAAGAATGAACTGCAATTAGGTTTGATTAAAGCTATCCTTCTCAATAATCAGCTGTTCTGACAGGACAGGGGGACCCTGGTGGCCGCTGAGATGGAGGAAGGTGTTGAGTGATATTAAGGCCAATGAAGGGGATATTAACATGGCTAATTAAAGCTCTTCCAAAGCCGGGCGAGGAGGCTCTCAGTGGACCACACTGGATGAAATAATCGGCCAAGGCAGCTATCAGTTTGAGGAGAGAGAGAAAAGGAGTGTGGGAGGAATAGGTTGGTTTGGGGGGGGTGGGGGGTAAAGGAAAACTATGAAGTGTGAAGAAAGACAAAGAGGAAGACATCGACAGACATATAGAGGAAAGACTTCGAGTGGAAGCTCATTTTGGCATCAGCCCTCTCTGTCTGCATACCCTAAGTCTGCCAGTATAACTAAGACCTGACATCAGCTTTTATCTCCGACAGCTAGCCATACAGGTCCACAAATCAACGTTAAAACAATCCTGCTCATGCCTTGGTAATTAATAAGATTCTCCCGTACTACCTCCATGCGCGCCCACTGCCGAAGCTACTAATCATGCCATAATGATTTCTCTCCCTCCGGTCAAAGGGGAAATAGATTGTCTCTTTAGTAATGCAGCAGGCTCTGCGCCTTCCACTCCTTGGCTTCACAGACCCGGTAATTGAGGAGAAAAAGGCCGACTTTGGCACTTTGACTGATTTGAGGGCTGCTAGACCCTCTTATCTTTACTCTGATCATTTTAGGCTGACACTCAAAGGAAGACCCATCGCCCTAATTCTAGCTCACCCTCTCCCATCATCAAACAGAGAGGGGAATAGGGAAAAAAGGGAAGAGAGAAGAGGCAAAAACAAACAGGCGAGGTGAGGAAAGGATTCTCTCATTTAAATGGCCAACTTAATTGCAAGGTTGATGTCACTCATGCATAAATGTCCATCCCTTTGATTTGAGTGAAGAGGGCAAATAAGGATAATGTTGTATTATTAAGGAGGCTGCATCAATAGCAGAGGCTAACTCTGTCAATTCATTTTTTTTCCCACTCATTTTTGGTTTTGTATTATTTTTAACAACTTATAAAACATTGAAATGTTAAGTCTGAGCTGCTTCTCACTGATTTTCTTGAATGAAATACATGAAAGATTTTTTTTCATTCAATAATATACCTTGTTCTTATTGTACAAAAGAGACTCCCCGTATTTGTTTGGGCTGTTACACAATACACTGACAGATGGCCACAGTATCTCTAAGAGTCAGGTATTGACAACTCTAAGCTCCTGATTGGTGCCCCGGCACTAATGACTAGCGTGCAGTGTCCACAGCCGGCAGCCATGACAGTGAGGTCATCCGTTGCAGGGCTGTGAGTATCGATCACCACCCAGCTCCAGCCCATCAGGCCCCAGCTGCCTCCCAGACTCAATGGGCCCCTGTTGCAAGAGCCCTGTAAGAAACGGCTCCCAACACCAGACTACAATCTGCTGACACCAGATCTCTACGCTGAGATAGTAGTACACGGGTCAATAGCGTATTGGATTTCCAAAACGCCAGGGTCTTAATGTCAAGCCTCCTGCCTTCCCTTCCTACTGCTTCAGTTATTAGGCACTCCACTGAACTGCATTCAGATCCCTGTTGTGACAAGGCGGCACAGGTAAAACAAGAAATAGGGACCCTGACGGATCTTAATCGTACTGAACACTTATTTATGCAACCGAGTGGTCTTGGATACGTTTACCAGTGAAGTCCCTGGGAGGCCCCGGCCGAGCCAAGCTGAGTCGCTCGCCCATTTCTGTCATATTCTGGTTCGCCGCTGTCTTCTCTCGTCAAGCAGAGCTGTTTTTCTCGCCTTAGCTCAAGTAAACCACAGCACATTAACAATATTTGCTCTACCCCTGTACAAGCACCGAGGGACCAGACCCACAGATCCTATCACTTCTTTATCAGGGAACAAGTGCCTCACTATCCAACCTTATTGGGTTTGGGAGATTAACCCCTTCCACTCTCAAGCTCTTCCCGTCTCCTCAGAGAGCAGCAAGGCAGATGTCACTGTGATTATTACTGTTCGACATCAAATATGTCTCTGAGAGTTTATTGGGTACTTCCAAGGTCTCTTTTTTGTTGTGATTTTTATTTTTTTACATCTGCTATCGCCTGTTCATTTTGTTGTTTCATATTTCATATTTTTGTTGGCTTTGTTGCTCTGTGTGTCAGGATGTCACAAATAATTAATGTGTTTCCTCTGCACCCTAAGATGTAGCCGTGTCCCTCCATTCATCCCTCTTTACCCTCTCCTCCACCATTCCCCTTCCTCTCTAATGGGCAGAGTGGCATTGACATTATTTCACTTGAGGATCCCTCACTCTGTCAATCCCTCTTCATTTACTCCATGGCTACAGGACTCATTATGGTATCTCTTTTTCCTTCCCTCTCTCATACTCTCACTCATTCTCGTTGCCTCTTGCTCTCTTGCCGCTCTCTCTCTCTCTCTCTCTCTCTGGACACTCTTCGTTTCTTACTTAAGAGAATCCGTCGTCTTTGCAAATGGTTTCACGTCAAACCCACTCCTAGAAAGCCCCCACTGATTCCCTTCAGGCTTTGGCACAGGTTTACTGTAACAGATTAGACGAAGACTCCGAACTCATGCTAACTATCCATCACTTGCTAACAGTGGACTAAGGCAGTGTGCGTTATGCAGCCTTAAGCTCCAGCCCGCCACATACTGCATGTTTAGCCCAAAGCTCTCTCTCTTCCTCTCCAATCTCTTTGCATCAAGATACTGCTGCGGCTGTGTACTGCTGCACGCTGTTCTTTGTTTTATTCTGAATACGCCTCTTCTCTCCCAAGACTTTGAACAAAATGTAATACGACACAAAGCATAAATAATTCTGAGTTGTTGTGTCTTGCGCCACTATATTGTAAAAAAAAAAAAAACAAACTAATCAAACACTGGTTGCAGCTATAGAGCCAGCTTAATCCAACATTTAAACTAGATTTCTTAAATATTTCTGAGTCTTCACTGACACTATAAAAGACATATGATGATAATCGTTGATAATGACCATGGCAGTCAAACAATGCTGGCCATGAATTTTGCTGACATAACATAAATAAAAGCATACAGTTCTCAGGAATGTTTACTCTGTTCTCCAGCCAGGGGGTATCTGTACATTTCTTGCACAGAAGGAGAAATATGTTGCTTTGATTGCTGGTCAGCACTGGAGCTCGGGACTTGAGGAAATACCAGTCAGCACCTCCCTGCACTGGTGAGATGGAAGATAAGCATATGTTGCAGTAGCTGGCCTGGGTGAATAGTTGTATTTAGCGTGTTGGACACGGGGTTCTGGAAGGCCCCAGAGCCGGCCTACAATGAGAGCCATACAGCACAGCTTCTCTGCCATGGCACCTCGAGTGAGCAGGCCCAGGCGGGACGCGGAGGAACGCAACTGTACAGGCAAGGCCAGCGGGAGGGCTTTGACCATTTACCGACAGCCGCACTGGATACAGCAGGGCAGTGGGGCTTATTTGCATATGTGTGTGTGTTTTAAATATAGGTTGGTGAGTCAGAGGTTTTGCTGTTTGTCCATGCATGTTCAAATATATGCGAGTGTATTCCTACATCATATTATTACTAATGTATAATATATAGATCTAAAGTGGCTGTCAGGGCTGGTCAGTCATCATAAAACATGAGGCAGCCACTCTGACATCGCCACTACATTAACATGATCTCAGACCAAGGAGGAAAAAAAAAAAAAAAGAAAGAAAAAAACACCCACTGTGGACTGTCATGTAGGCAGTGGGGATAGAGACAGAAAGACAGAGAGCGGGTCGGTGCTTAAAGCTAACAGGTAACCTTTCTGTGCACCTAGGACAAAGGCAAGGGGAAAAAGAAAATGTCAAATTAAGAGAGGCCAGGCAGAGAGACGTGGCTGCCATATTTGTGTGAAAGCCCAATGCTGTTGGCAGCAGAGATGGCTGCTTTCTGATTCATCTGGGGCCGTATGGCAAAGCTTTGTCAGTCTGTGCGAGGTATAAATAATTCAGGGTGAGAGATGGCAATTACAGGGCCCTGCACAACCAAAATGAATATTTTATAAGGACTAAAACTGCCCTGGAATGAATCACACACATGGAGTCTCTCACACACACACACACACCCACACAGACAAGAATAAGTGAATGTGTCCACATGCACACACCTAAGCACACATGCACCCAAACACACACAAAGTAGCACATATTAACCCTTAGAATAGTTGTTGTAATGTTGACAATATAACAATATGTTATATAAAGCCCTACATTGCGGGTTGATCATTTCTATTATGCTTCCATGTGCGACTTCACATGATGTTTGGTTAAGGGTGAAGGAGCCGGTTACAGTTGTTGTTTTGTTATTATGCCATTAAAAAAGTGTTTACAACCAAAGTATACCAGTTAGAGATTTTTCTATTTGGTAACCTCATATAAAAAACATTTGCAAAAAATAGAAATAAAATCAAAAAAAGAGTTGTCAATATATAGAAGAGATCTAGTCAAAAAGCGGCCTTCAACGACTCAGAGCCTTTACTTTTGACCCTGTAAATATGGTCTTTTGTGTGTGAGTAAGAGGGAAAGGGGGGGGGGGGGGGAAAAGCAGATGGGGAGAAAATGCTAATGGGAAAAGATTAAACCCAAAAGCCGCCTGGAGCATTTACCTCTAAAGGGTTTTGTCTGTCAGGTTTCCTGCAAAACTCTGTCTTTATAATTCTGAGACAAAAAATAACATTGTTCCCTAGTCCTGAGGAGCGCAGTGGCTTGGTTGAATGGCCATTGTGTGGGTCTTGCTAATGATACCTTAGCTTTTGTGAGAGGGAGGCCAGGTAGGTCTGTCACATCAACGCCACACAAGTGCTTCTCTGTCCGGATGTTTAGGAAAGGATTTTGTCCATGGTGGGAAAAGGGTATGGAGAATAAACAGCTCTTTTTTTTTTTTTTTGCACCAGCATTTTGAGACCCTCTGCTAAGAAAAGGCGGAATCCTAAGTTTAAAAAAAAAAAAAAAAAGCAATACATTTATAATAACTTTTTTTTATTATAAATCATAACTCTTTTTTAATCGAATTAGGTAAAAATAGTTTCATGCATCTTTGGCAGAATTGCTTCAGCAGAGAATGATGTAATTCCAGGAGTGTCTTTTTTTTCAACACCCCCACCCCCGGTTTTTATTTCTGCGGGAGTGTGGGCGTTTTATTTGTCAGTCCAAAGGGAAGATGGCAAGCCTCTGAGGGAGGAGAGACCCCAAGCATGAAGACACAGATCGCATGTGTTGGGGAAAGTGACAGCAAGGCAAATGCTAAGAGAAAGCTGCTTCCTTGCTGAACCACACACTGTTAGCGATCTAGCTGGCTGTTGTGAAGGCAGCTGACAAACCCATAGCGTGGCATGTCTCGCCCCGTTTGTGAGTTTTCAAAGAATATGATTTGCAAATAACATGAGTCTCTGGGCATAGACTGGGCATGTAAGTACGGTGAACAAAGCCCCCTGCTCTGCTGAGGGAAACCCATACTTGTCAGCTCAGTTCTTTGTCAGGAACCTGACAGATAAATAGACAGTGTTTTGCCGCTCACTCCTCCCGCCTTGTGTACACAGAGGCGTGTGACTGCTTTCACGTACAGACTGACCTGCTTTAGGCGAGGAATTTGTTAAAAGAAACCCCGCCACTTCTCAGGGCAATGACTGAAAATATTGTGGGCCACTTCAGACGGCCTCAAACAACAAACAATGTGGGTTGATGTGTAACCAGATAAAAAAAACAGATCGAATAGCAGGGTCTAAGCACCACTACAGGGCTTATTTTTCATGCAAATTACTACTAATGAGCTTCCTGAAATCTGACTAATTATATCAAAGTGATTTCTTTAATTAGTTTGTAATAATTCCCCGCATAAACATCATAGTAAACAGATTAAGCTATATAAAAATATCAATTTGTCACACTTTATATGAGATGCTGTGCAGTTGACGCTAATCTTGTTCCTCAAAAATGCTAGTGCAAACATTTATTAAAGAATTAAATATGTACTTAGAGAATGTTTGGTAACATTAAGGAAGCATATCTTTTGCATATTTGTCATGGTTTCTCCACAATTATCTGTGTAACGCATGAGCGAGAATAAGACGCATAATGAAGTGAGTGTACTGACACATCTAACTCGTGTGAGAGATAGCTAAATTGATAATTCAATATTAAAATGTAAAATACAATGTCTAATTATTTTCAGTCATAAAATATCATGTTAATATCTCACCGAAACATGTAATATTATTGTATTCTGACATCAGAGATTGCGCCAGTGAGTGACAGGAAATATGCATGTCAAATCCAAATGCCTATTTGAAAAATAACAGACAACTACAGAACAGATAAGAAATTGCATTTATCTACCACTTTACACCTCTTGTTAATCCAGCCGCATTCCTCAAACCCCTGAAGAGTAAAAATACCTAATACAGTACCAGTCACAAGAGAACTCAGACGACTACCGATCTTTCTGATACCCTCAATCTGCACTGAGATGGATTAAACATTCAATTTGTTACTTGCCAGACCACCACCTAGGTTCACCACTTACCATACAAATGGAAAACACGCTAGTAATCTATTAGCCTGCCTGGCCTGACACTGTATTATGTTGTATTTGTATTATATTTACTTCAGGGAAATTACGATTCAAGTCATATTTATCTTCATGTGGAAATGTGTGTCTAAATGGAAATCACCTATAGTGCGAGTGTGGATGCAGAGCAATACTAATGTGATCCATGGACCGTGCGATTTAGTCACCGTCTATGGATGCACTATGGGCTGATTCTACATATCAAACATGCTCTCCCCCTGTTAAACCCCATACCCAGAGCCCCTGATGCTGTTTGATAATTATTACGCTTACATTACAACACAAGACCTTGCCTGTGGAGCTGGAAGAGCAGCCCCCGTTCCCACACACACACACACACACACACACACACACACACGCTCACTCACACGTACATGCATGCACGCACACTCTTTGTCATATACAGTAGTAAACAGCTTCCCAGTAAGCTGTTTGCACTTCACTGCCCGCTCTAGGAAATAAAAACAAAGAGCAAATTGGGGGGTTTTGCGTCTCAGTGAATAAATAAGGTTGCTTTACTCACAGAATCCATTACCTTTTAAAACATGTGCCTAATGCGTTCAGCCTTTTCATTTTACAAACAAAGCCTAAATTAGGAATTAAACACATTCCTATTTAGATAACAGCATTAGCTTTATGGCATCAATGTGAAAAAGTTGGACGCCGTCCATATCATTCCCATGCTTCCATTGTTACGTTAAATTGCAATATTAATCCTGGCTCAAACCAAGGTACTGTAGCTTCTATGCGGTACACTTGAATTATGCTATTGAAGTAATTGATAGTGATTCAGTCATTGAAGGTACTAATCCCATGATTCACTTCATCTCTCTCAGTGCCATTTACCTCCAGATGTTTAGAGTTTGGGGTAATCAATAAAGAGGGAATAAAGATTGGCATTCACAATACTCCCCTTGACAAGCTCCAGCCGAATGTTTGTCAAGCAAATTAAACACACTTAGACTTTTCACCTGCTCCTACAACGACACCACATATGGCCGTGAAGTTAAAAATAAGAAACTCTGCATACATTACCATGCATAATGCACAACTCCCTCCATTTAATATGCAAATTTTGTAAAATATTACTGAATACCTTCTGTTCGGAATGAATAAATTTGAATTGCAATTAGAATAATCTTGTATAATTAATGAAAACTGTCAATTTTGGTTCCGAAGTAATTTGATTAGCATGTTGATAGGACACTTATCAAGTTCAGTAAACTGTTAGATTAAGAAGATGAAAAAAAAGATTCTAAGGATATTTTTCTCAACGGCTCTGACATTTTCCCTTGGCATTGTAAACAAAGACAGTAGCTGGCAAACTTCCTGAATCGAGGGGCGAGAAGGGAGGGTGGAGAAACAGAAAAAGAGAAATAGAGACGAGGACAGAGATAGAGAGCCTCTTGAGATAATCTGTGAATCTAAGTCCACAGATGAAAAGGAGTCTATCGTCAAGGCTCCTGAGTGAGCTACTCATCTCTGCCCTCTGCTCCAGCTAAGCCCAAGTTTATAGGATTTATCTCGTGAACCATTTGTAGTTTTCACATCACATGATGAGTTAAAAACAGCACACAGCTTCTCTAGATGTTTTGAGGCTATAAATGTAGACTTCTCAGCTAAAACCCGCAGACAACTGATCCCAGTCTGCAATTCATCTGAGAGTAGCTATCTATTAGCGATCAACAAATTGATGTACACCATTGTTGTATTGTATAAAAAAAAGAACCATCTGTACAGTCCACAGATGAACAGAGCCGATGACCTCCTTTTCCCCTGTCTTTCTCTGCTCATTAGCTATCCTGAACCTCTTTCTCCCCTGCTTTCAGTTTTCAAACCCCCAAATGAGACCTAAATTGCTTGCAATACAGGTTAGCTTGAGGAGAGGGGGGGGGCAAACATCTGTCGTGCCAGGTACCCACACGCAGCTCGGGGTATCTCCTGCAAGGAACTTTCGGGATGTTTAATTCATAAACGCTGTCATCCATGTAAACCTCCTGATTTCATAATGACTAACTCTTGGTTGTTTAATTAATTTAATAATGCCTTTCAGAAGCCATAAATGAAAGGGCCTCTGAAGTGGTGCATTAATTAGCCAGCGCCGATGCTAGTCCTGTCAGACTGGTGGCTGTCAAAAGCGGGGACGATGGGCACAGCTGACATGCTGAGGTCAGAGGTCATGCCAATCACGCTCCTCATCACACGTAATAAGTCATAATTTGTGTCAAGTATACATATGTATCAGGGTCAACCTGTGGTCATGTCCATAATCGCCCCCCCCCCACTTACTAGACTACATGAAAATAACCGGCCGGATGACGGTGTAGTTACATTCTCGGTAATAAGCTGTGGCATGGTAACATTATGTTGTGCTTGCATGGCAACCTCCTCCGATACAATCCATTGGAGCTTTACCTTTTTAAAAGGTTGATGTGTCTCACGTCTGCACCTTTTGCTTTGATTACAACGTTACGGCTTCCTTCATCATGAGGTTACAATGTAGAACACATCAAACTTCATTAAAAGTCTCAGTAACTCAACGCATGAGCACACAAAATCATCACCGAGCCGACCAGATTATATTCCAAACTAACTCTGTGCATCTCATAAAGAGCTTGTTTTCCTTTTTCATATTTCATAAATATGAACCAGAGAGGCTTGTGTCTGTGCCTGTCCATTTATTACCATAAAAATCAGCTGACTGAAGTATCTCAGTATCTGTGGAGGCAATTAACTGTTTTGAGAGAATGCGTAATACGGGACTTTGTAATGGTATCATTTGGAGTCAAGGCACAGATGCGCCGTGCAGAGCCATACTGTAATTAGAGAGAAACGCTGTACAGGTTTTCCACTAATTAGCAAATTATGCTGAAAATAGCATCAAGCTAATTAACAGTTATTATGGCATTTTTGAAAGTATGACTTTAATTAGCAAAGTCCTGACGCAGGCAATTTCAAACTCGTCTCTGAGAAGATGAGGAAGAACAGTGTAAAAAAAAAAAAAAAACGGGCATGATCAAGAAGATACCCAGATTATTATGATGCCATCAAAAACTAAAGGAAGGGGAGAAAAAAACAGGAGGGGGAAAACAGAGACTGAGTAAGTGAGGGAGAGAGGGGTGGAGGAGGG
>KV751325.1:8728747-8738900 GCA_001698575.1 Mola mola
TACTGTGTCGTGGGGGGTGGGGGGCAGGGGTAATGCTTTTGTGTGTTGTGTCTGAATCTCCATCCAAATGAGGGCACATGTGTGCTGTGCCACGTTGCCAAGAGGAGCCCTGAGCCGTGTGTCCAGTGTCAGGTGGCAGCGGCTCACCCCTCAGCTACCAGGCGAAGACGAGAGTGAGCTCAGCTGGTGCCCACAGCCACTCACTTATTCTACTCCGCTGCACATTAAAGGAGCCCTCGAGTGGAGCCAAGCAACACCAGCCAGCCAACCTGACAACAACACTCCGCCTCCTCCTC
The DNA here is from genome assembly GCA_001698575.1 of Mola mola. NCBI lineage: Eukaryota > Metazoa > Chordata > Actinopteri > Tetraodontiformes > Molidae > Mola > Mola mola. The sequence goes on from KV751325.1 coordinate 8,729,044, forward strand.
CTCATTTCAAACACTTCTTAGCACTTCCAGGGACACCACCTTAGACCTAATGACGCTCAGCGATAGGAGGAAAAACCTGACGAGTTCTTCATCCCCACAGTTACAGAAGGAAAATATCTTCAAGTAGAAATGTTATGTCTTAACGTTGCATTTGTTGCATTGAAAGAATTTAAGAGGTGTTTTGCAAAAAAAAAAAAAAAAAAAAAAGAGGAATGTTTAAAGGCACCTGTGCAGACCCTTTTAAAGGGAGGAGGTGTCACTGGTGGAAGTGCGGAAAAGAGTAAAAGAGGAGTGGCGAGATGGAGGAAGAGAGGAGAGAAGGAGAGGGCCAGACTGAAGGGTCTTTGAAGGCCCAGTGTGCAAGAGAGAACAGAAGTGTGCCTAGCCCCAGGCAGCCCACGGCTCAGGCCCATTAGCTAGACTGACCTTGCCCGCGCCTTTGTCTTTGTGCTCTCCTCCCGCTGCTTCCCCTTCTCAAGCATTCCCTTTTTGTTGTCTCCGAGCGAGATTGGGAAGGGGGCCATATCTTTCAGCTTTCTAAACCCAGCCCCCCCACCCCAACCCCCAACACACACACACACAAACACCCACACCCCATGCGTTGCCTGGAGCTTGTGCCCCAGTGGGCTCCATACAGTGACACCCCTTGCCGGTGGCCACCTTTGCCCCGATGAGAACTTGGCTGGAGTGGTCAGTGCCCTGAAGACCCCGAGAGAAAATGCTACATATCAGGGGGGCCCCAAATCGTGGCACCGCAGGCCCTGCATACGGGCACCCACTCTGGGCAGCTTGCCTCTTTATTGCCTGCCTCTCATTTGAGAGGATAGAGCTTGGCTGCCAAGTTTTGACACCGCCACATATGGCCTCCTCCATCAATCGGACTAATCAAGCATCAAGGGGAGGCAGGACCAGCTTAATTGCCAGCCAGATATAGCTGCTCTCACTTGACGTGCAACCTGAAATAGAAACAGGTCTGAGGAGACATGACAGAAGATAAATGAATACAGCCATTGTTCTGATAATTATATCAAAATACACTTCTTTACACATATTCTTATAGTTTAATCCACTCTAGTAACAGCTAATGCAATGCATCCCACTATTTCAACATGACAAATCAACACTTTTCCAAATATTGCCTCAATATCGCATCATCCACTCATTAAAATGTGGATTATGTTCACATTTGTAATGTTTGGTACCCCAGGTTAGAGAAGTGTACAGTAAATTGAGATTTTTATTTTTTCTCATGCAGGCTGCTGTGCTCCTCCAGAGTCCTTGAGGCATTCTGCTTGCCTCTCTCAACTTCCTGTTTCCCAACACCCCCCACTGGGGTAGCGGCTACGGAATAACTTAGCACATGGAATGAGGAGGAGAGATCAACAGCAGCGATCCATTCATCTTGAGTTTCTCCTGTCACTCTCTCTTTCCGTTTGTAAACACTGAGGTTCTGTGGTCAGAAGGGCCTTTTGTCCACTGTGTTTTTCCGCGTCTCTCTCTTATTCACTTCAAAGGTAACAAGTGACAGATGTCTGTCTTCTCTGCGGTCTTAAACACTGAGGTTCCACGATAGCATCTGGGCTGAATGTCAAACTGTGAATCTTCCCTAAGAATGCACTGTGGTTATGCCAGGCTCATTGTTATTAATGTCAGGGACACTGCCTACAGAAGTATTTAAGATGCTCCCTGTAGTTCATAGCAGGGCGCGTCAGATAGTGGTGGGGGGTCATGTATGTAAAAATGACGGACAACAATTATTCTAAAAAATATTAGAGTAGATAACAAAGAACAGAATGAATTGATGAATAGCTCAATTATATCTACATCAAGGTTTCCTGGTGGGGTACATCTTGTCAGAGAATCTTACTGTGTGAATCAACTTAGCCACAGGAGATGATAAAAACAAAAAGGAAAAAAATACATATATGTTAAGGCAGGGGTTTCGTTGGATTAAAGAATTCCTGGGATTTGCATTAACTGAAAAAAAAAAGAAAACATGGCAAAGGTTGTGGTGTTTTCAGCTTGTAATCACAGCACGGTGCTGTGTTTATTTAACTTTCTCATCTCCGCTGCTGCCTGCTTTTGGTATTTACATGTTTAATTGAGAAGTGTGCTGCCGGTTTCTTCTGCCCATCTGCCGAGTCCCTTCCTCTTATCAGACTCATTTCTCAAACTGACAGCTCCCCCCTTCCTGCATATCTCTCTTTCACTCCCGTGCCACTTCACTACTGACTCCTCTCTACTGTTCCCTGTCCCTGCTCAATCTGTCAAATCCCTGTATGAGTAATGACGATGCATTTTCCTGCAAATCAAACCAATAAGTAGGAACATGCAGAGGCAGCCTAACAAGAAAAATTCTGTATCGAGGCTATGCCGTCAGAAAGCCCTGTTGTGCGGTCTGCTCCAGGTTTTTCTGCCCCTTTTTTTTTCTCTCTTAACCCACGTCTAAATCAGTGCCTGTCAGATGCAACATGTGTGTCATTGTAGCCCAATCAACGTGTTTCATTGTACACACTACCACCTCTGAAGAGCTGCCTCTTATCAGTCGAGTGTCAGAAAGCCCCCAGCACCACCACCTCCTCCCCGCTGCCTTTCTAAATGCTTTTCTATTAAGAGCAGTGTTGTGTCCCTCTGATAGCGGCAGCTTCATCATTCATAATCCCAATGGGCATCAATGGACTCTGTTGGCTCACTATCCACACCAAAAGGTTTTGTCAGTCGCTGCAATCAAAACAACTTAAATGAGACGGAAATTCTGAGGAATTCGCCATAAGAAACTGACAAATGGTTCAATAGCCCAAAGCACTCCAGTCATAAATAGTACACTCCACAACATGGCAGCGGTGACGCCTCACATGTGTGGACTGGGCTATCATTTAGCTTTAATTCTTTCTAGATTGCAGCTAACAAATGGAGGACATTTTACAAACGTGAAATAACACTACTTATGTGCTGGTTTTTTTTCGTATGCTATTCTATTTTAGTTAACTGCATGGCATGACACACAAAAAAGAAAACAAAATTCCCCGTGGTGGACAAGTGCTCCGAAAAATCAAGGATTGCGAGCCATATGAGAAGACAAGAAGAGGAAAAATATCACTACATTATGGCGGCGGCGTAGGCTAACTTCACTCAGCTCAAAAAGTCTAAAATGATGTTCCCGCCCTTCCCAGCACGCAGAAGTCCCGCTGGGGGACTCAATGTGATCAGCAGCATCCCCACCACGTCTCCTCATTATTGAGTAAATAGGTTTGGGCATGTCCTCAGTAAACAAAGCCAAGACTGACAGTTAAGGGAGTGAGGGGAGTGGGAGTCAGCCTCGTTCCCAATTAGAGTCGCCTCAGGCAAAACTTTAAAGAGGAGATCAATCCTACAGATCGCTAAACTGATCCTGTCACAGACTGGGGATATTTAAACCGTGGTGCAGAGCAGAGCGATGCAGGGCAGTTCTCAGTACAGTTTGACTGTGTGTGCTAATGACTTGGGGGTAGGCTCTCTCACCAGGACACACACCCCACAGCGAAGCGGCGGTGATTGACGGGTGAAATCGGACCTCAGCTGCAGTTCTCGGCACAGTAGGGCCCAGATGGGGAAATAGTGATTTGCGTTTTTTTAGTATGCAGCTCTTGCACTTAACGGATATTCCCTAATTGTCTCCCTTACTTACCTGTGAGGCTGCGTCCTTTCACAGATGCAGAGTACATTTCAAATTAACCCAGAATGTTTGGATTTTTTTTTAAATATCTCTATATCTCACCCTCATAACACATTTGAAGCAGACTTATTAAAATGTGCCATTGGGGCTCATCCCTGTCCATCTAATCAAGGGGAAACGTTTAGTTCTCACCAATATTGAGACAAAATAAAAGGACTAACATGAGCTGAAAGAAGCTTGAGTGGTGCAGATGACACCTGAGTTTAATCGTACGGTCGATTTGTGACTTACTGCTAAAGCAGCAGACATGGTATCTTCGACTATAAGTAAGTAGATGGCACACTGCTACTCCCAGACACACATGGGTAATGAGCGAATAATGCATTATGTATATCACCGAGGTTCCTGTGCAGGAATTAATCATGATCATAAAAGCCAAAGACAAAAAACAACATACTCAGGCCATTGCTAAATTGTTGTGATCTAATGCAAAACAAATTCATTTTTCATGCCATTAAAGATAAAGAAAGTCTTAAAAGGTTTGGTTTTGCTTGTCTGCGTCTCTTATTGAGAGTCATTCACTTTCAACCTTATTTGCGGATTATTGCAAATCCCCAGTACAAATCATATCATGAAATCATGTAGCTGGGACATTGGATGTGTTCTGCTAATGCTCAAGGAAGATCCCCTGAGGGAGCTATTGAGTGGGAGAGAAGGGGAAAAGAAAAGGAGAGGCAGATAGAGGGGCAGAAAGTGAAAGAGAGGTAGAGAGAGTTACAGGGTGGGGAAGGGCGGGAAAGAAAGACGGAGAGGAGGGGAGGGCGGCAGCAGTCAAGCTGCACTTTATCCTGACAGATCTCCTTTACACACTAATTTCCTTGTTAAAGAAGAGAAAATGGCACTCAATCCGCAGAAATCCTTTTCTCCTGGAGCAGGCCTGTCAGCTGAGGGATGAGTGGATACAAGAAGAGCTTTCCTCCCCAGGCTAGCTCCCTCTGGCACACAGTAGCTAGGCTACCGCTCACAGCAGAGCTCTCTCTATCTATAGCCATAATTAATACACCATTGGAATATAATGAACCGTACCATGATACATGAATTTCAGTGGATGCTGTCGACAGTAGTCATTTAACCGCTCGCTGGAAATCAAATGTGATGGTAATTGATTTCTTGATCATGTCATTGCCATCACAAATGGCGAACAAATCGTGTGCAAACATTTCATGCTCGGTCGCTGTTTACAAACATTCCCCGTGACAAAATAGTAGTCCCGGTTTCATTCGCAGTTAGCAGCACAGAGCAAAATCCAAAAAAGAGCACATCTTCCACTGCACCATATTTATCATCAAATTTGAAATTCTGCAAGGTATATTATCGTGGATTTGAAAATGGGAGGAAAGAAAAGCCTCTTTTATTTTAAGTCAGGGATGTTAACTGCTCAGTCTGGATGTTCTCATCTCCCAAGATTACTATTCGCAGGGTGTGTGTCAAGACTACTTTTCAGAAATCTCGGTAACAATTCAGATGCGATCGATAAGGAGTGACAGTTTATTCTAAGGCTTAGCACAGGCCGAGAAAAGAGCGACTGGAGCATCAAGTTTAGAGGAATAAATTTGTTTTGTATTTGATTTTTCCATTAAATTTATCACCACTTTAACTCTGCCCTCTCCCTCTACTTCTCACTCGTTCCCTCTCACTTTCCCCCTCGCTCCGTCACTCACACCAGCTACAGGGCTGTAAAACGAATGTCAATTCCTCATCTGTGATTTCCATGTCTTCACTTTCATCCATTTTTGATTGCTTCACATCCTATACCTATGATGCTTTTAGTGCTCATTGGTGCCTTATGCAAGATGGTGGGGGAAATTATAAAATAAATTTTCACTGGCAGTGTGCTACCGCCCTTTATAACACTTCATCATATCTGCTGCGGATGGAAAACAGTTGAGAAACATTTTCTTACAAAATTGCCTAACGCCGCTTTGGCGCAAAATCATATGGTAAATCTATTACCACTTTGTCAAGAGAAGCCACTTGGGGTTTCCTGCAGCAGGCAAAGTGGGAAATTGTGACCCTGAAACTACTGTCCGATTTCTCCTATTAAAGTGTTTTCAAAATCTTCTCCCTTTTCGGATTTAAGGGTCACTGAGAAGGCCAATCAGAGGGACAGGCCAGTCAGAAAGCCAGCGGTGTGAACAGGACAGGAACCAGCTGATGAAATTCATCCATACTTCTCACTTATGATGACATGATTGATTTTCCCTCAGAGTGCTCAAATGCAGGATTGTCCTCCTACCCCCATCTCCTCCTCCATCCCGCCTCAATCTGCCCACCCACCCGCCACGCCGGCACCTAATGGATAAAGCCTCTGTCTGTCTCATAGCCCGGCACAGGGTTGACGAGTGGAAGAACAACTGCAACGAATGAAGGGTGAAATCTGAGAGTGCAATTTTCCGTCTGTCAATCTCTCTTCAAGAGAACAAGTTGAACACCAATCAGCGAAGTCGATTCATCGCTGGCGCTTGATGGGAGCATTCTGAATGACAGCATCATGTCACTACATTAACACAGCAATGAAAGATACAAAAGGGAATTTTGTGAGGGGTCTGGCCAGTCATTCAATTTCTGGATGTGATTTTGGGGCTTGGGATCGTACTTTTCTGCCTTAAGAAATGAACAAACTGACAGGTTAATGCATAACACATCACTCCATAATTCATGGCTCTGAATTTGGGAGACTCCTATCATCCACTAGGTGCTTCAAATACAACCAATTAAACTTTACTTAATTATTAAAGGTAGAAAGTGAGGGAGAAATATGGCTTAAAAACTCTTGCTTGCAGTCAATTACGATAAAACTTTAATGAGCCTGGATAGAGAGCCATAAAAACTGATAGCCCCACCGTCATGAATTATATATCCATATCGATTTTGTTTCTTTGCTATAAGAATTGCAGGTAATCGTATGTTACCACATGTAAAGTGCACTTCCCTAGTGAGGATAAATATTAACTATCAAATATATATGAGGTGTGTGTGCATTTATGACCAAGCTCATGCAGAAAATGAAGAGCAGAGATGTCGAGGCAAGGGCCATTGGGAATGGATGAAGGGTGCCATATCTGACAGCATGAGAGACCCTTAGCGGTGCTGGCTTGATATGTTACCTAGTTAGCGTCACAGAGAGAGGAATAAATAGTTCTTTATTATTTGTGGTTGCCATCATGTCTCTCCTAATAGACAGGCGATACTGAGTTTAAACCACATTATCCTCTCCGAGAGCATCGCAATTACTCTTGAGAGGTAGGTCTGATGCGGGGATAAGGTGCGTCGCCCATGTCTTAATGAACACAAACAATGTGAAATGGAGGAAGGAGCAGTGGGGGGAAAGATAATGGCAGGGGAGGGCTTGTTTTAATAGAGACAGCACTAAGTTGTTTGCTATGATCTATGTGAAGTCTGAGAATGCTGAAAACCCCTAATGTTAGTTTGTAGAGATCCTTTTTCATTATCCTATTACACAATCAATCCGCATCCCTTTCTCTGCATTTTGCCGGTGAACAGCGGGCACAAATCCTGTTTAGTGGACCTCCAGTTGTGGACTTGTGTGTCTTGCTGTCATTGTCACACAAGATGGCCTTGTTGGACACTTGCAGGGGTTAAAGGGCACCAAACTGGATCACCGTGACACCCAGTGCAAGCATTATTCCCAGCACAAATGGCTCAGTGCTGGGTTAATTGATAAACTGCCGCTCCACTTCATTAGTCAGACAGACCGGGCTTAACGAACGAACACAGAGAGAGTGTCACTCTGAATATGTTAATCATGACTGGCCATTATGGGGCTCTTCCCTTTGCCTCCTCGTCTCAATCTCTGGTAAACTACAAAGGAGAGGGACGTGGACTCGCTTCAAACCATGTACACATGTATCGAGCAAGGCTATTTGACAATACAGAAAGAAAAAAAAAGAGCGAGACGGACAGAAGTAAGACTGGTCCTTGGTGTTATTGAATATAAATATATAATAACCATGTAAAAAATGCATCATTTGGCCTTTTCACAAAGGCAGTTGTAATATAGCACTAGTAGAGCACTGTACTTGACGTACACACTGGAGGTGAGGGTGTCAGGGGAGAGCTCGCTGGAGCGAGAGGAGGTTTTATTGTTGCCCAGCCCTTCCGCTTAAGTGCACATGGCTGGGAGGAAGCTGGGACCTCCAGCTCTGACCTCTGCGCATGTATATTTAATAGGCCATCAGTTGGCCGAGGCAGCGCTCTGATCAGGATTCAGAGAGGGGCTTTGAACACCCCTGTGTATTCCTGAGCGTGCAGCCTCAAGCTGCTCTCCCCAGCTGTGTCAATCCGACAGCACTGTTACAGGCACCCAGACAAGGCGTTGGGCACTCCACTGCTACTGCCTAATGACTACAGAGAAAAAAGCAAAACAAACACAAAAACAATAACATTTGGCGTATGGAGCTCTGCTACCATCTAATGAGTGGTTTTAAAAACTGAAAAATCATGCCAGTTGATACACCGTAGGGTGTGTTGCATGTGTTTGTATTGCATCAGCTGCTCTATACAATGCTATGTTCTCCTTCATAATAACAAAATGGCAATCTCACGGTGACTGCACGACATATGCCAGTAACGATCGCAGAAACAAGACGGCAAACAAAGAAGTGCCACTGTTGCGGCTCTTCTTCTAACAAGGTATCACTACCCTTCGAATCAAATCGGCTGTGTGTGTGCGTGAGCGCATGAAAGTCACAGTGAGCGCACGTGCGTACGTATGTGTGTGAGGGCAGCTTAACGAGGGTGGTTCATTTGACAGGCAATTAGTTTGCGGAGCAGCTATTGACAGCCCCTGTGCTTGTGTTTGTTCAACAGCTCTGGGTGAGTTCCACGCTCCCTGGGCTACGTGACAAAGCACCTCCGACAGGGAGCTCCTGATCTCCACCGAGGCTCGGAGGCTCGCGCTGTGAAGGGGGGTGGATATGTGACAGCCTAGCAGAGAGAAAAGAGGAGGAGAGATACAAAACCCACAAGGGTCTATTAGAGGGTTGTTGCAAGTTAATGTCGCTACAACACACTTTTTGTGTCGTATTTTGAAAACCCTGAGCAATGATGTTGTCATTTGTTGTTTGATTGCGGGGATAGCAGAGGGTAATCTTAGGAGACACGCAAACACTCACACTACATGCACACATAAAAATGCAGAAAGAGAGGAGAGAAGGAGGTGGGGGGAAGCTGGAGGGAGATGGAGGAGAGGCAAAATATAACAAGAGCCAAACACTCTTTTATCCTCGAAAATCCCATATTCTAATGCAAGAGCCCATCCTTCTTTTAGTTGCAACCATTTCGTTTGTAGAGGCAAAGTCCAATCAATATCATTATTTTCACAGAGGATCGAAGCGCCGTCACCGAGTTAATGGGGGATTGAGGTGGTAAACGTTTACCCTCTCACTGTCAGCAGAGCAGTGGTCCATAGTGGGCCCAGATGACAGCGCTGGCCCCAGTGTGGACACACTATGTGGAGATGTCCTGTGGGTAGACAGGCTGCATGGACTGTCAACCGCCTGCCATGCCCTAGATGGCCTAACATATCAGCCACTTGAGTTAGAGCAGCAGCATGGGCTTTGACTACTGTTAGAGCTACCAGAAACAAACCGGCCAGTGCTGGCAGCAGCATTACTGCACTGCTTGAAATTATTGTTATAAAAAAAAAAAAAAAAAAACTGGGAAAAGACTATTTTTTCTTAGAAAATTTTAACCAAATAATTTAATGAAATGCACACATAATTAAATACTACATTAAATATGTTGCATTAACATGAGATGTTTGTTCAGTGCTTGTCATCATCCACGACTATGGATCAGATGCTCTGTTGGATTTTAAAGAAATGAAAACTAATCTGCAGCTGGCAACAGCAAAGCAAATTTTCTCGTATAGCAGCATATGCTAAATAGCTCTTCAAGTGCGCAGATGCACTGCTGTAAAATACTTCTCCTGTCTGCGTATCTGCATCTCCCAGATGGGTCCCAAGCTGTGCCAAACTACATCTCATCAACTGCTGTGAACTATGGCATCACATGACCACAGGAGATATGCGTAGTCCCATTCTGTCTCTCCTTGGCACAACGTGGTCAAACGATACATCATCAGGAAGCCCACACTTAATCAAAATGGAAGTAACTAAGA
>KV751325.1:8740758-8753347 GCA_001698575.1 Mola mola
GGGAGCCTGAGAAATGGCTTAGCCATGTGAGGTTGCTCAGGTACCGAAAAGGCTCCGACCCTGTGACCTCTCCAGCTGACCTTCTTGACCCGAACGTCATACTTTCTCCCCCTTCAACAGGAAACAAAAACAAATCTTATCATGCGCCTCCAGAGCTCAAAAAAAAAAAAAAAATAACGCCCTTATATCAATGTGGTGTTTTGACAATCATCTATCCACATGACCTGGGATTTCTCCGACAGCGTCTGCTTGACACTTACAACAGAGCGGTGACGGCGTGCAGGTTGTCCATCTCGCCTCGCCTGCCCTTATCTCCTCTCCTCTCCATCTTTCTCCTCACTCTTCCTTGTGTGCACAACTTAATAAGCAAGCAAGGGGTAGATTCCCATTATGGAAACCCTGGAAAATGGCCCGGACATTTCCCCCCATATCTGGGATCTCCATCTGGAGAAGGCACTCTCGCTCTCACTGCCCCCCTCGTCCAATCTCTGTGTGTGTTCTGGTGAGCCTATGCTGCAGAGATGGCTTTCACTCTCCACTGGCTACAATGAGATTGCCCCACCAGGTTGACTCTATTCGAATCGACAACCGCTTTCAATAACGTAACAAAACAGAAATGAGGGGCAATGTTGAATAAAACATTTTTGAGGAGCACCCAGGGGGTAAGATGGGGGTCCTAACTGATCTAAATCTGTAAGATTTTGGAAAGCTTTAGCCGAAACATACATTCATCTTCTCGTAACAAAACATAATCTGTTGCATATTGATTTAATAATAGCGTGTAATTTGGTTAGTTTCCTCCATTGTGTCCCCCTGAAATGCACATCTGCGTCAGTGCACTCACATCAGTTCTGGCTGCCTCATAACGAGAGTATATAGTTAATAAACTAATAAAAATTACACTGAGGTCAGCAAGTCACTAATCCCAGGCATTATTAGTAAAAACAGAGCCTACAGCTTTACGCCATGCACCTCATCACATCTGAGTGCCCATGCACGTGCATAAGGTCTGAACATAATATGGTGTGACTTAAACCATACAATGAGAAGAGAAAATAAATATGCTAAGAGCAGCAGGGGTGGACCGGGCTAGGCCTCTGCAGACCTATGTCATCACTCTCTCTGGTCTCGCCTGCGCTCCCCACCCGAGCGAAGGGCTCAGTGATTACGGAGTCTCAGCTTCCCTCTAAGAAAGCAAACCAGAGCTGCAGTCCAAACAAGGCCGAGCCAGCGGCAAGGGAGCACAGCTACACCAGGCAGCTCGGGTTTACCATCGCCTCCGACCTGGCTGGCCCTCGGGCTTGCATTAGTTCCCCAGCCCAGCCTCTCTAGCACAAACAAACAACCACCACTAACAGTCAGGGACGAGCAGTGAGGCAGGGAGAGCTGGTGCCACCAGCACAGTGCGCAGGGGAACCTGACCCAATTGGATTTGCTTTATCACCCCCAATGACTCCCAGAATGACTTGTTCCAGTTGCAGAAAAAGAGAAAAAAAAAAAAAAAACACTGCCTGCCTGCCATTCTGAGTTTGGCCCAAAATGGGCAGCTGCCCCAAAACAGATGGGGAGGCATCTCAAAAATGTTTTCTGCCCCTGGGGACATGTGGTTTTCCCCATCATTATATAACTGTAAACTCCTGGATGTCAGAGATTGGGGATAATAACTTTCAGATGTTGGCAGCCTGAGCCAATGCTGAGACCTGCTGGATGGGAACGGTTATTTGGCAGAAGGGAGGAAGTCCGAGAGATTAGGACTAAGATGTGACAGGGGAAAATGTGGATCTGGACCGGAGCTGAAAGGGTCGCCAGCGTGTTCGGCAGCGTACCGGACCCTAATTATCACCATGTGGGAGGCAGGGGAACGGCATGTGTGCGCATTAGCAGGCGGGATTCCGAAGGAGACACAAATTAATATCAAAAACCACAGGAAATCATGTCATCCTGTTAACACAGTTAAATCAACTAAAGTGCTCAGGCTTGATCTACCACTTTAAGCATCCCATTTCAATATTTGACTACATTTGATATGACAGTTTTACCACTCCCCACTGCAGTGCAGATGTGCTACTAATTCAGAGACCAACACATCTCATTCAATAAATGAGTCCTTACAGAGGTGTCATCTCATTAAACCATTTTCACTGGTTTGTCTCACATGGCGGTCGAGGATCATTGTTCACTGTGGATGTGGTTGCTGGCTGCGGGTGTGGTCAGTGTTTGGTCACTTAAACTCAAACCCCTCTAATGACATGAAACTCACATTCTTATATATTCCTGCTTGCCTCTGGTAAAAAACACAATCCAGCTCTTTCACCTTCTTTTAAATATTTTTCCCCTTTGCTTTAACGTATCGATCGCAGTGCTGAACAAGCAGAGGAGTGTTTTTTATTGTAAATCAATACTGATCGATCGGCTGCCCGGGTGTTGAATATGGATCAATATCACACCAGGCTGTGGAGGAGATCTGATTTCAATTGGCAAGAGAAGCCCACAGCAGGTTTCCATCAAGTGGTAATTCAAGACATGGGAACATAAGTCAGATGGATTGATATAGACTAGCCAGGACCTTTCTTGCCACTGAACCAGCTCAAGGAAATTTCTGTCATATATCATTAACACAGTTGGGGCAGGCAGTAAAAAAAAAAAAGAGGGAGAGCAGAGTACCTCAGTGACCCTCAATGAAGAGCATTGGTCAAACATGGAATGAATATTCCATTATTTTAACAAATGCTGCCTGATTCTTAGTAAAGAAAAATGCTCTAGAGTCCAAATAACTCAACCACAAATATAGACACTGCTCGCTATGCACACAAACACCACAGTAAGATCATGTTGTGCGGAACTTCTGGTTCTGATTATGCGGAAGTCAGCTTGAGATCCATACTCTAAGCTGTTATTAATTTATTGAACAAATGTCCTGGAGAAAATTGGTGAACGGTGAAATATTTTCGTTACACTCATCGTACGGTCGATCTTTATTAAACCTGCGCATTTGTTTAATCTAAACGCCACAGCATAATATTAAATCTAACAGCGGGCACGAGTGCGTCGCACATGTGTGTATGTTAAGAAAGCAGGACGGCCCGTTCATTCATCACGTGTTTGTGATTCCTGAAAAGAGGAGCACTGGTCCAAATGACAGCATTGTAAAACAATAAAAACAGAGCTATAGTTAGAAATAACTTGTCACTTTTAATAAATGACACTGGTTCAGGGCTCTTTCTCCGGGGCTTCTCCTTCAATACATCCCAGGCACCCCTGGGGCCAGCAAAGCAGCCAGCAGACCAGCTCTTTCCCCGAGGTAACTGATGACCCTATCCCTGAATTCCCCCCCATCTTTGTCCTGTGACCTCACACCAGTGGGAGCAGGACCATGTCCGATGAAATCTTCAGACTGCTTCCCATCCTAATCTTGCCCGTGTCACACTACAAATTGCTACATTCAGAAAATGGAAATAGATCGAGGTGGAGATGGAGGGAGGGGCTGAGAGAGGTAGGGAAAAGGGGAAGGACAGAGTGGGAGGGGGAGTGAAGGAGCGTGCATTGACAACCAGTCCCCTAAGAAAAATACTTGAGGAAAGAACGACTCAGGAGATCCCGACAAGGAATCGCATCTCGGCGAACATATTGATCTGATTTACAAAACCTCCACTCTAATGCGAAACAAATGGCGTGGGCGTGAACTGGTACTTAACCATAAAACCCCAGCATTACTCCGTCTCCGATGAAATACCACATATATCCCTCACTGGGGCCTAATGTGCTGTTTTACAGCCAGATACGACTGAGGTTGACCCAACAGTTTGTTTGACAATTAGGGGAAACCTAATAAGGATTGAATGGGAGCGAGAACATGCCAAGAGGAAGAAAAAAGACCCTTTTTCAAAAGAAGAAATGGCTTTAAAAAACAAAACAAAACCAAACCCAAAAAAAAAAGACAAAAAAAAAAACGCTGGTCTGAGTGACCTAAATGTGATGAACAGATTCAAGATCTGTTTGATGAAGACCCTCTGTCATTAATGCTTTAAAAAAACCAAACAACACCTTCAAAGCAGCTAGAAAGTTCAATTATAAAGGAAAGATGCTACATATTTGAGAAAGAGTGGCATGTTGAATTCACTTCAGATTTAATTTTAATAATGTAACATTTTTGCTGCGGTGGCTTATTGCAGCAGTGTGTTTCAGGAAAAAGGGAATAAATCTAAAGAGACTGTTTTCTTTCATAATAACAAAATAAATCACTTGCATTGCTCTGCAGCTGGATTTAAATCACATCAATGCAGTGCCAAACCAAGTCAGTGAATGCAACTGAAGGTAGTAAACTTTAACAACATATAGACCCAAAAACAGTCTTTGATAACTTTTGTTTTATTTTTTTTCAGAATGTGTGTGTGTGTGTGTGTGTGTGTGTGTGTATACAAGGCCCAATGTTGCTCTTGGCCCAGCATTCATCCCATCACCCCGGCTCTGGCCTTGTTTCTGTCAGCAGTGAACCAAGGGGAGTAAAGATGTGGGGGAACAGGAGAGCAAGAGAAGCAGAGGAAGAGAAAGAAAGAGGAAAGGAGAAGGGGGGGAGGGGTTGTCTCCATGGACAGATGGACTGCTCTTTCTCAACACATGTGGAACCATGTTTCGTCTTTCACTGCCGTCAAGCTGGAGCCGAATCCATCGCTCTGTTGGCCCGCGCCGCTCCTTCATACAGCACACCTCTCTCTTTAGCACAGCGCACCCACAAGTGCACAAACACACACACGCATGCAAACGAGCGCACGCACGGAGACACACACGTGCACCACACAAACATCTCCGGTGTTCTCTGCACACATGTTAAAGTCATCACCCCTGCTCAGCGCTAGTAAAACACAACACCCCCGGCTTCTCTGCTGTTGTCAAGTCTTGCCATTAGCTGATGCCACTGGGGAATCCTACCCTAGTGAGGTGGGTCTCCCTCGGGAGCGTCAGGCACCACGTTACGTTCAGCCGCCACTCATGTGAACCCAAACATGTGAGCATAATTTGGAAAATATCATTTATACTGTGCGTCTTTGTACGTGTCCTGACATTTACAAACTGCGATAAAACTGACATGAGGGAGGAGGGAATAGAAAACAGGGCGAGAATAATTTGAGGTAATGTTTTGCTTAGTGAACAGTATTACCCAATCCTGGATGTTGGAGCACTGGGAAGGAGGTCCTGGCTCTGGAGCTGCAGAGAGGGTCTGGGTTTCATTTTTCGACAAGTGCAAGCCAAAGGAAGGCTGCCAAGTACAGCTTTTACTCTCAACACTTCCTGCTCTTCCCTCTCTGGCAGACAGGCTTCACTCAAACGTCACGTAGACTTAGCCAGGGGTGGCCAGCTTATTCTCCCTTTTCTCGAATTGCGTCAAAATATCACATCTGCCACATTAATTACAGCAAATACTGTCATAAATAAAGTGCCGAAATTGATATTAGGCCACAAATGAAAAGATGTATGCAGGTGTTTGCACATGTGCAATGATGCACTGTAAAGCCTAAAATACATTGCGGTGCAGGTCCCACAGCTCAGTGGTATAATGTAAGAAACCCAGGAGGAACACCTGCAGCAATCAACTCTCAATCACAACAGCAGTGACCCCATCCACCGCATCATTTTCACTATGGATGGTGGAAGCACAATGTGAGATTAACACTACCTACTGAGTGCCACCTTAATTTCCCCTCTGTAGATGCAGTGAAAAACATGTCATTTAGGTACTCACAGCTCAGTGGTATAATGTAAGAAACCCAGGAGGAACACCTGCAGCAATCAACTCTCAATCACAACAGCAGTGACCCCATCCACCGCATCATTTTCACTATGGATGGTGGAAGCACAATGTGAGATTAACACTACCTACTGAGTGCCACCTTAATTTCCCCTCTGTAGATGCAGTGAAAAACATGTCATTTAGGTACTTCATACACTTCTCTTTCCAGGTTATCACGACAGCCGCTCGGTGAAAACACACCCCCTTTTACAAACGCTGATGTGCAATTAAAATGGTTTCAGAAATCCTCTTTTGACAGTCCAGGGCTTAGCCAAAAATGTAAATGACATTAAAGAAGACAATGAATTTAATTTTGTTTAATGTCCCCTTTCGCTGATTCTCATTTACATCACATTTCCACATAAAGGGCTGACCTTATAAATACTGGCATTTGTTCAGCTTTTGGAGGTAATCACGGTTTTGCAAAAACCAGATGGGAGCACACAAATTTTCAGATTTGTTTCTTAGAGGGCCGAGGGGAGCCACATGTGAGATACTCTAAGGCGGCGGTCTTTTGTTTTTCTGGTAAACAACTTGACAACAAGTCAAGCGCACACTGGGAAATGACCTCGTAGGTGTTCCACAAATGAACGATAACGCAAAGTCATTTGGAAAATACAGGCTCACTAATGAGGGACATAACAGAAAGCTAAGCAAAATTTACATTAGGCCAAAATTTAATTGCATTAACACATGAACAGGTGTGGCGAGGCCTTTATAAATGAGCTAAATGAATAAAAGCCTCCCACGGCACAGCCATGTATGCCGACCAAAAAAAAACGGACAGGGAAAAAAATGAGGAAAAAAACAAGTCAATGTCATGAATTATTCAGGGGATGGGCTGCACTCCAGAGGTCAGTGCTCTTTGACCTTTGTGACGGGAAGTGAAAGGGAGTGCCGTGGCTGCTGGAATAAATGGAGCTGACATGTTTAGATCTGGTCCAGAATGTGTTTGTGAATGGCAGTGCAAAACTGACAAAGGATGTTAAACTGTATGAACATACCTTCAATTCAAGATTCAAAGATGGGTAGAGTGCACATTGATATCAGATACGCTCTCCGTCCTCTCAATCGTAAATGCGTGAATTTCTCCAGCCCTTCAGAATAAAGCGTGACCTTTGAACCCCGACACACAGAATGAGTCATTCTCTCTCCTGTTTCAACAACATGTGCTGTCTTATTACAAAATCCATGTGTAAGCCTGAACAATGTTTCTAATCTTTCACACAAGAGGAGACAAAGTCAATATGCAAGAGAGTGAAGACAGATACCAGACCAGGAGAGTCATTGCAAATTGAGTTATGTTTGGCTATACACTACATGCACTGTAAATGGGAAAATCATCTAATCAGATAGTGGGTAACTCATCACCATAATTCTAAAGACTCAAATTACTGACTGAATAATCGTACACCCCCACTTACTTTAAGGCACCATTAACTTATAAATGTGACATTTGTAGCACTGCTGGATTTTAAAAAAAGATGATTATACGCAACAGTAGAAAGTGATGCCGTTAGAGCAGCAGTGCTAGAATTAGTCACCACATAAATTTATTGTTTCTCTTACTTAACATAGGCACCCTGAGACTTTGATTTTCTTTTTTTTTTTTTCTGGAACAAAGAAAAGAGCTGACTGAATCTGATGAAAAACAATGGTCTTTCTCATTGCAGAGAAAAATATGCGCCGACTTTCCTAAAAGATATTAAAATTTGAGTCACAACACATAAGCCCGCCCAAATGTAACTAAAATAGAGTCTTTCTTCATCCAAAAAGGGGTATGAATAATGCAAGGGCATCAAATGTAAGTGCTGAAATATTTAAAGACTGAGCAGTGCTGAAACTTTGTGACAGCTGTTGGGCCTATATCTAACCAACTTTTTTTTAAAGAGAATCCTTCCTCCTATAAAAATCTCAGTGAAAATCTGTATCAAAAACTCTGAGAGAAAATAGGGTAAACAGATGTCTGGCTTGACCGCAGGAAATTAGGACACATTTGGAATGATAAGTTTCCCAAACTCCGTTGGATATGCCAGATCCATGGGAACGCCAGTTAATGTCTCGCTAGATGCCAGCTATCTGTGTGCGCTCTCCCCTCTTACCATCTGGGAAAATGTTACAGCGAATGAACGCCATCAATGATTCACTCCAAATCTGTGTCTTACGGTTCGGCCGTGCTACTGTTTCTCTGGAAATGTGGCAATACTAGCTGCTTTTTACGCTGTAATTGTAGACAGATGAGAAGTGACTGATTCAACAATCAAACCTCTCCTCTAGGTTTATGTCACTCAACTATGTTCTACTCAATTGGAAATAATCAGTTTCTGCCAGCAGCGACCGCAGCACAGGTGCCTGTAATGATGTGCATGAGAAAATGACAGATGTAACAAAAATGGCTGTAAAACATGGAAGCTTTGACTAAACGCTTGTCCATATGTCTAGCAGGAACAGTCAAGTGATTTGCAGTAAATAATGTGAAGCAGCAAGCTTACAGTGCGCACCGGTCATGTCCGTAACTCTTTGCTAAACCCTGCAACCTTTCACAAGCACCCCTAAGTCACTGGGAACCTGTGTGGTTCTGTTAGGGTGAGCTGACGGGCTCATAGTTACGACATGGAGACAATGGGAGGGTCTAATGAGGAACATATGCTTTTGTGTTTCAACAGAGCCGCTCATTGTGCAAGGAAAGGGATACTTTACTCCTATTCAGACTTGTCACAATGAAAATCCGAGCCCTCCCTGAACCAGTTGAGCTTACAATATCCATCCGCTTCTTTTTCTCCACCGCTCTTTTTTTCCCACCCCTCTTTCTTGACTTTAATTCTACAAGTATTCATTTTGCTTATTGTGCTTATGTTACATGTTTTGTCCCACAGATTAGAGAACAATGCTGTGCGATACTCTGAACGGTAAGCGCAAACACAAAGCATACATGAAAACACTGACAATTAGGCATCTCAAGTTATACAGCAATAGGTTTTACTATTAAACTAAGCAAAAGCTCTTGACGCTGACTTTTTTTGGTCAAAGTGCGTTGTGTGCTTTCGGGCTTTCAAACACATAGAACACGTGCGCGGACGAGTTTATGTCAAGCGGCTGTCTGCGCGCTTGTGTCCTTGTCTCAGCATGTATCTCCGTGTGCCTGTGTGAGTTTGAGTTCAGACACCAGTAGCTCTGGTAATCCATCCAGGCTCCCAGGGCAGCCAGCTCCTACTTCCTGATGCATGAGAAGCCGCTAGAGTGGAGTGGCAGCAACAACTGCTCAGCCCTATTTGATTACTAATAAGAGAGTTGTCCCCTCTGTCAGATACCAGGCATTCTCCACTAAGCAAACAGTGATTCCGGCTAGTCAAACATTAGCATTGCTGCCTCCCACTACTACGTGGTGAGAGTTACATTGAGATCGACGCTCAAGCTGCACCCCCTGCCTCACACTCATATCCAGCACACACGCACACACGCACACACACACACGCGCACATACACGCCACTACCTAAACATATTCAGACTGACGAGGACATATAGTTTCACACTGTGAGCAAAATGTCAAGGCCTGAGAGAAGACCATTTATTTTCCCTCTTTAGAGAGAGATGAAGGGAATATGAATGGGGGAGGCATAACTTCCCTTAAGATGAAGAACAAAACAGCAGGCATAAAATGTTTATCCCCCCCCAAAATCTTAACTTTAATGGCATCTAGCTCGCAGTTGAGAGAAAGAAACAGTCAATGAATAACAATTATTGACAGGGTAAGAATCACTGTCATAAACAAAGAAAGGAAGCCAGCCAAATATATGTGAAGTTGCCTAAGCTAATTAGGTGCATTCCCAGCATGATCCTCAAGTGATTGAACCACCTGTGATTGAACAAACCCTATCCAGGTGGTGACCGCCCCTTGGTGCACAGGTACCTGGGAAAGACGCCCCTCAGCCGCTCACAGAGAATCACCCACGGTTCCCACACTGTGGGCTGTAAGATGCAAGTCAGCCCCAACTGAGCCGTCTGGCACAACGGGAGGGAACTCATTTGTTCGCTAGCTCACCCGTTCGCCTGCTCATCCGCTCAGTCGCTCATCCATTTAGCCACTCAGACGCTCACTCATTCACTTACTCGTTCACAAACACAGGAGAAAGCCGCGCACAGCCTACCTGTCAATGATCACAGGGTCTGATGGAGTCTCGTTCCTGTTTCCACAGCTTTTCTTGTCACAGCACCGGCTATGGGAACATAGACAAGTGTGTTTCAGACCAGGCAATGCTTTGCTAAATAAATAAAATAAATAAATAATGCACACAGCACCGCATACATTTATTAAGCACCTTGGAGTGGTTTTGATATCGGGGGGGAAAAAAAAAAAAAAATTGCCCTGAGATTTCCTTCACTCAATCTATCCATTCCATTGATGCTGATGGCTGATAAAAATGGTGAAAACAACATGTTGTGCTGTTTGGCTTAGTGTTGGAGGGGAGGGGAGTGGGGATTGGGCCAGGAAGCAGGGGAGTCACTTTTCACAGCTTCAGCTTTTGTTTACCTCTAATTGCCAAGCTGCTATTTCTGAGGGAGATGCAAGGTGCCACCCTCAACCAATATTTCTGCAGGGCATTTATCAATTATGGCCTCAAAAGCACTAATCTATCTTCCACCACATGTTTCAACCATCTCCTCCCTAAGCCTAAATCTAGCTGCCTTGCACTTCTTTGATTGGGACTTGAATCAAAACTGCAAGAATAAACAAATACATCATCGCAGCTTCCACTTGAAATGAAAACACATAAACATATGAGAATAAGATTGATTTATGCCATATGGTGGAGAAAGAAAAATAAGATTTTGTGCAGAGCTACTGTCAGTCAACAACATGCTATTTAAATATGTCTGATTTACATGACTCTCTAGCAGCAATCATAAAGATGTATTTTATAGCCTGAGCGCCTCAGAGTAAAAATATAATCACAAATTAGTGTATTACAAGCCTTAAAAAAACAAAATACAATAAGATAATATTGTTCGTATTATAACTATTATTCCTGTTACATCTGTTCTTATATGTGCATCTTTGTGTGCAAATATCTAACCTCTACAGCATGAGCATTCCAAATGTCACAAATAAGTGATGGATGCATGTATGAATTGAGCGTGAGTGATGAGTTTATGCATGCAAAAAGACAAATCGCTCTCAGATCTCATGCTGCACTTCCTCTCAGCCGGCAACTTCAACAATGCACCGGTGCAACAAAGCAGAGGTTAACTGACAGTATCCAAATTCAGTGTTCACAAAGCTCACGCTGAGCTCGACAATAACAACAAAAGGCATTTTTCCTTTTAGTATCAGTGACACCGCTGAATAGCGGTGCAATTTGAGAGGTTGAGATTTATGTGGTTAAATGACGCTAAAAGGCTCGCTGATCATTGTTGACAGGTGGGATCAACCGAGAACTGAGTCTGTGCTCGAAAGGAAAAGAAAAAAAAAATGAATGATGCTCAGCATGCAACAGTCATGCAAAACAAGGAGGTATATTGTCTCTGGCAGGCTTAAATTATTATGCTTTAAATATACTGTATATATACTGTGAATGAAGAGAAACATAAGTTGAGTCACTGACTGTTTATTGTAGGCTCAATTTCACTTCAGTGATAGAGACAGTCAGCTCATTTTCACTGTCATATTCATATTCATATCAAAGTTAGAAATGACAGCAGCTCTCCCTCTCCCTCTCGCTGTGGTTACTGAACGGCCACAGGACAGCCTGCATAGCTGCTGCTACATCAAGAATTTCAAAACTCATTGAAGGGGAGGGAATTACTTTTTTGTCCATGATTTTACCAAAAGGACGGAGCGAAGAAAAACAAGGCGTACCTGCACATAATTTCATGAGTGAGGAGAACTCTGCACATTTCTGGATTCTTGTCCTGGCCCTCATAAACTATGGCCTTTGAAAGAGATGGGGGGGGGGGAGGGAAAGTGAAAACTCAGTTATCGCCAAACATATTAACTCAGAGAAAAATTCATCAATAATTAGACTCACATATCTGCTATTTAAATGAAATAAATCAGGGCATGAATGCACATAATGTTAGAGCGGCAGAACATATTACATGAGAGCAAAGGCTAAGTAAGTAACACGGCGAAGACGATCACAGCAATCTACAGTGTTAGAATTATATTAATTAATGTAAACACAAAACGGCAGCTACCTAAATAAACAATTACAAAAAAAAAATATAGAACTCAATATGACACCATCGATATTTCCATTTAAGGTCAGAATTTTAAAAAAAAAGGAATATGCAAATGATTATAGTCCTAAAAATAATTACAATACATTGTATTTTTTGGGTTTTTTTTTTTTTATTAATCTAGATAACATCCTGTGGGCTAAGACAGAAAGACAGAGAAAGGGAGAGAGACAGAGAGATATTCACAAGGAGAGATCCAATAGAAGTGTCATCAATATGCTTATAATCTGGGGATATTTGGGGGAAAGTGTTAATGGGCAATCTGTTGTTTATTTTGAGCCGCTAACAATGATCTTTCTGTGGATAAAAAGCGGTGTCTGGCGGTACGGTTGAGTAATTTTTGAGCATTGGCTGAAACAGATGGCGTGGAGCTATCAGTTCTGCCGCTCTTTTCTCCCTCCCTCGATCCCTCCCTCCTTTTTCTTCCTTTTTTTTTTCTGAGGATAGACACTTTACGCCCTCGCAGGCGAAGCACCGCGTTATTGACGAAATGCTTAAGAAATAACAACAAACAAAAAAAATAAAAAAACAAAAATGCAAAAATAAACAGTGAGTTATTTATT
>KV751325.1:8779603-8793153 GCA_001698575.1 Mola mola
TGGCTCAGCTCTCTCTTCACCACAACAGACCGCTTCAGCGTCCACATCACTGCCGATGCTGCCCCAATCCGTCTGTCAATCTCCCGCTCCATTTTCCCCTCACTCGTGAACAAAACCCCGAGATACTTGAACTCCTCCCCTTGGGGAAGCTACTCTTCCCCAGCCCGGAGTGGGCAATCCACCCTTTTCCAGCTGAGAACCATGGCCTCAGATTTAGAGGTGCTGATCCTCATCCCTGCCGCTTCACACTCGGCTGCAAACCGTCCCAGTGCGAGCTGGAGGTCACTGTTCAATGAGGCCAAAAGGACCACGTCTGCAAATAGCAGAGACGGAAACCAGAGGCCACAGAACTTGACTCCCTCCGCCTCTTGCCTGTGCCTAGAAATTTTGTCCATAAAAATTATGAACAGAACCGGTGACAAAGGGCAGCCCTGGTGGAGACCAACCCTGACTGGGAACGAGTCTGTCTTACCGGCAACTCACCACCAGGTGGTGATCAGTTGACAGCTCTGATACGACTACAAAGTCAATCATTGACTGTTGACCTAAGGTGTCCTAGTGCCAAGTGCACTTATGAACACTCTTATGGCTGAACATGGTGTTAGTTATGGACAAACTGTGACTAGCACAGAAATCCAATAACTGAACACCACTCGGGTTCAGATCGGGCAGGCCATTCCTCCCAATCACACCCCTCCAGGTCTCGCTGTCATTGCCCACATGAGCGTTGAAGTCTCCCAGTAAGACGATGGAGTCCCCAGTAGGGGCACTCTCCAGCACCTTTTCCAAGAACTTCAAAAAGGGTGGGTACTCTGAACTGCTATTTGGCAAATAGGTGCAAACCACAGTCAGGACCCCTTCCCCAACCCGAAGGCGCAGGGAAGCAACCCTTTCGTCCACCAGGGTAAACTCCAACACATTGGCTGAGAACCGGGGAGCTAAGCCCACACCTGCTCTCCGCCTCTCACCTGGGACAACTCCAGTATAAAAAAAAGTCCAACCCGTCTCAAGAAGACTAGTTTCAGAACCCAAACTGTGCGTTGAAGTTAGGCTGACTATATCTAGCCGGTATCTCTCAACCTCCCATACAAGCTCAGGTTCCTTCCCCACCAGAGAGGTAACATTCCATGTTGCAATAGACAGCTTCAGCAACCATGGATCAGACGTCTAAGGCCCCTGCCTTTGACTGCCACCCAATCCATATAGCACTGGAGCCCTACGGCTCCTCTTGTAGGTGGTGGGCCCACGTGAGGATGGACCCATGTCTCCTTTTTGGGCTGAGCCAAACCGGATCCCATGGACAAAGGCCCAGCCACCAGGCACACGCATACAGACCCCTTCCCTGGGCCTGGCTCCAGGGCGGGATCCCGGTACCCTTCCAGGCAGGGTGCACAAGTCCTTGTTATTCGCCATCATAGAAGTCTTTTTGAACCGCGCTTTGTCTGGCCCCTCACCTAGCACCAATTTGCCTTGGGTGACCCTACCAGGGGCAAAGAGCCCCTGACAACATAGCTCCTAGGATCATTAGGGCACCCAAACCCCTCCATCGCAGGAAAGTGGCAATTCCTAGAGGGGCCTTAAATAATGCCGAAATGTAAAATGAGAATAACGTATAAAAACACAATATTTCACTATTGTAGTCAAGAAGTATTAAATAACAAAGAAAATGCATATAATTAAACAGAAGTACCCTAAAATTGTACTTAAATATGAGTAAATTTATTTAGTGACATTTTCCTACTGCTTTTTGGTTTGATTGAATGTTGGACATGAAGAAAGAATTGTCTATACATAAACACAAATTTATGTTCATGATTTCATGACAAGGTGACTCCAAGTTTGATGCTG
Source organism: Mola mola (assembly GCA_001698575.1). NCBI lineage: Eukaryota > Metazoa > Chordata > Actinopteri > Tetraodontiformes > Molidae > Mola > Mola mola. The sequence continues at coordinate 8,781,452 of KV751325.1, forward strand.
GCAAATTGAATTACATTGGGTACCATGGAGATTAGTATGACTGATTATTTTTGAAAAATTTAATTATTTCTTCATTTAAGGGGCTTATTATTCTGGCGTGTGTTCTCCTTCCTGACAGACCATGGTTTACACAGAATATATGGACCATACTAGATCACTGCAAAACAGAGATAAATTACTTGGGTAATCACTTCCCTTTCCTGTGAAATTAGCCTAAATGCCTATCCACAGCAAGCCAAAATTAAAGGCCATTCTTGAAGCATTTACAATAAATGTATGGTATTGGATTCTTTTGAAAGATAAAACTTAAAAGAGTACACTGCGGAGTTTAGTAAACCTTAAGCAGTTTTAAATGGTTCAGTGGAGTTGCCATCCAAGTTTGCCCAAGCTGGTTGTGACTGACAGAGAGCTTTGTCACATGGTGCAACAACAGTCACCTGAAGCTCAATATCAGCAAAACCAATCAGCTTTTGACGCTGCCAAAAGCTTTCGGTTCTAACACATTCACGGCAAAACCCAGCAGCATCTATACAGGCTGACCTCCCCTTTTTTCCCTAGATTATAGTGGGGAATACTGCAGGAAAGGGCTTTTTTCCTCATTATAATGACAACACAATGAAGAGCATTGGACTTTTTTAAACTTCCATGGCTGAGCATTATGCGAGACAATTGTTTGAAATTTTGTCATGTTTGAAATGTATCAATTCTTGTTTTATTCATGTGTTTAACAGGTCACTTGGACCTTTGACCTCAAGTCCTTGCCAGTTGTGCCAAGTTTGAAGAAATTAACTAAAGGTTTTTCTGAAATATTGCAGAAGGATGGAATGGACAGAAAACCCCCAAACAAATTGTTTCCAGCTATAGTTGTTGCCAGTGCAGCAGCATAAAAGCCTATATATTCTAATTTCCAAAACATGTCGTGTTAATTATGCTCAGTACTGTTCAATATTGTGTAACTTATATTGTAAAATGTCAGAAATGTTGATTCGCCAATAAACAATACAGATTTTATCACAGTTAATATCTCAATATATTTATGTAAGTTGATTTTCATGTAGTGCTTTCAGAATTTGTGATGGAGGCAAATTGGCTGTCATTTTGAAAAGTGTTATGAATGTTGTTTTTTTATAATGTTTTTTACAATGTTTATAATTTTTTATAATTATAATCTACCAGTAATGTGAATCCATAAGACAAATTCTTATATAATTTGAAAGGGCTCCAGAGTGAGTAAGCAGTGCTTTTCTAATTAGCAGTCCTGGGACACCTACCTTTCAAGACATTTCCAGATTTACACTCACTTTAAACATATTTCATCTTATTTTTTTATATACAGGGAATGGTTCAAACCATGTAAAAGCATGACCATGTTTACTTGTGTCGTGCATGTATCTATATTGGTGTCCTACTGCAAATAATGATATGAGTCAACTTCTTGTTGCCATCTTAAGTGAGGAACAAAACCTTACATAATGCAAACAAGACTGTGTTGTTTCGTTTCATCTTCTGCCGCTTATCTGGGTCCGGGTCGTGGGGGCAACAGTTTGAGCAGGGAGATCCAGACGTTCCCTGGCCACTTCCAACAACAACTCCGGGGAGACACCAAGACATTCCCAGGCCAGCCGAGAGATATAATCTCTCCAGCGTGTCCTTGGTCTGCCCCGGGGTCTCCTCCCGGATGGGCATGCCCGAAACCCCTCCCCTGGGAGACGTCAAGGAGGCATCCTGACCAGATGTCCGAACCACCTAAACTGGCTCCTCTCAACACGGAGGAGCAGCGGCTCTACTCTGAGCCTCTCCCAGATGTCCGAGCTCCTCATCCTATCTCTAAGGTTGAGCCCAGCCCCCCTGCGATTTCGGCCGCTTGTATTCACAATCTCATTCTTTCGGTCACTACCAAGAGTTTCAAAAGACTTCTATGATGGTGAATAACAAGGACTTGTGCACCCTGCCCGGAGGGATACCAGGACCCCACCCTGGAGCCAGGCCTGGGGAAGGGGTCCGTAGGCGAGCGTCTGGTGGCTGGGCCTTTGTCCATGGGGTTCAGTCGGGCTCAGCCTGAAAAGGAAAAATGGGCCCGTCCTCATGTGGGCCCACTACCCACAGGAGGAACCATAGAGGTCCATTGCTATGTGGATCGGGTGGCAGTCAAAGGCAGGGGCCTCGGCGGTCCGATCCCCGGTTGCTGAAGTTGGCTATTGGAAGACCGTGTTGTGTTTTGGATAAAATCTCTCTGAGAAATCTGGAAATATGCTCAAAACACTGGCAGGGTTGCCTGACCAACCACATATCTATCATATATATATACTGTATATGTATATATTATAGTCATCAGTGTAATAATCTGTGTACTAGGTGGAAATGAGGTTATTAAACGTTAGCATACCAAAACTTAGCAAGCTAGCAACTTACCTTTTCTTCCAGCAGCTAAGCTAAGTTGTGTTGTATCTATCCTAAACAGCAACCACTATTAGAAAACAAATTGCTGAATACCTTCTAAAATGCTGAGTTACCATTTTAGAAGTTGAAAAGTTTTTCATTGGACACGCAGGAAAAAGGGCAACTTGAAATTAATTGTATCTATACATTGTGCCACCCTTTGACTTGTACAGGTCAACTCCACAACACTCACCTGAATCCACATATGGCCATGTAGTAATAAGGTGCAGCACTGACAGTAGTACTGTTATCATATATGTGTCAGAGAGATGGAGTATTTCATTAAATTGATCGTAAGCTCTTGTGTCTAAGCAGGAGCAAGCTACAATCTGCCCGTATGCTTCATAAATTTGTAAATATGTGACTGTAATACTGAAAATTATGAACTTCCATAAAATGTCCCCTCAATTTCAAATCTGATTTCTATTCTATATTTTTTAGGCCAGAACACAATCAATATCATGTCACTTTTTTTTCAGTCAGCATTTTTGCATAATTGTAATGTAGCACATCACATTTAATTTTGGTTATCTTTTAATTACAAATAAACAGTATTTAGGATTAAGACAAACAGCATGTACTCTTTTTTTAATCTTAGTAGTAACCTCACATTAACATTCCAGTCACGCTTTGTGTTCACTTTTATTTTGACTTGATGACGATTTCAGTGTCCATGAAAGAATTAAGTAGGTTTGTCCTGTTCCCTGACACCTTGTCAAATAGAGGTGAAACAAACATGGACATGGACACACCAAAGCTGTGATCCCATAAAGTCGACAAACGTGTGGTACAGCTTGGTCTTCCTGCGTGTAGCTGTGTGTTAACCGACAATACATTAAGGGATGAATTGTTGTTGGTGAAGACATTACAATAATAGCAGGCTTAATGGGGAGTTGGTCTTTACTTTGTGTGTGTGTGTGTGTGTGTGTGGCTCACAGTATCCAGGAACCTGTGGGTGGGGTGAGGGTGTTGTGCAGATGCTACTGCAAGAGAGTGAGAGAAGACCAGACTGGAAATGGATGCGATCAATAGCATGCATTGGACCAGATGGCTACGGAAGAATTACGGTGTCTGGTTTTAATATTCCACCTAATTCAGTAACAATGATGATTGACCTCAGAGCAAAGCATTGCTGTATAAGTTTAATAATTTGCTGAATATTAAACAAAACTGTGATGAGAACTGATGAATTAGGTTAGATGGTGAGTCATGCATTTTACATTTCAAACCTTGTGATGACATATTTTTACACCGTACATTTTGTGATGGCTTAAATCTTATTTGATTTAAGCCATTTCATTATTTCACAGTTACTTAATATTGGAGATCATTGTTTTCCCCCCCTTTTGTGAAATGCCTACCTGTTGATTTATTCTTTTAATTGTTAACATTCATAAAAATAATTAAGTGTAATTTTGGGCTTAACAAATATGGATCTTAAATATAATTAGCATTGATGAGAAATGAGAAATGAAATCCCATTTGTTGACACATTTGATACATTTAGTTTATTCCTCATCATCCATGTGCTTCGCCTCTCCCCTCTTGGGCGTTTTTGAGCCCCTTTTAGACAAGCATGTTTTGCTTTTCTTTCTGATAAGCTAAGAAAATATAAGAACCTGGTAGCTAATATTTTTTTAGTCCTATGGATCAGCAATTCCCTTTGACAGGTGTAATCATAGCAGGCAAACAGCAAATTGGACTGGCAAGTCATGTGGAAAATATTCATATTTTCAGTTTTCCAAACAGTTTTATGTCTTGATGATTATGATACTTGATAATTGAAAACTTTTGGTTAAAATAAGAGGCTGCTGAACAGAATGAGCAGAGATAGAAACAAAGAGTGCACGAAGCAAATTAAACAGGATCTTCCTGCTGCTTACATCTCTCAGAATGTGATTTGATTATCAAGCATCCTTATCAATTCAAGAGGGAGGAAGTATTATATGCCCCAGTGAGCATGATGCATTGCATGCAGTTCATAATGAATGGCCCAACATTCAATTAAAAACACTCGATACATCACAAGCTTTGACTTAAACTTGTTAGCATGATTCCTCTGTCTGACTCCTGTCTGCTTCCACAGCCTCTGCAGTCTGCTCTCCTTTTGGCCTGTTTTCTGGGCTCAGCAGCTCCTTTGAGACACACGACTAGCAGCTTCACAAAGCACTTATTAGGTGGTATGTTGGAGAAATTAGAACGCAGTGGTAAAGGAGAGATGCATGGAAGTTGTGGGAATTCTTGCCTCCTGCCAGGAACGGTACATAAAGCACAGTTTTATAAGGTGTGGTGTCACAAGCGTAAATCATCACGCTCTGAAGTGGCCTTTAGTGAGGGACGTAAATCCTTGTCACAGCAGCCAGCGTGCCTGTGCATATGCTACACAACTGACTAAACTGTTTACAGTTTGTAACAGCCATAATTCAGAGTGACATACAGTGAGGCACAGAAGATAAAAAAAAAAAAAAAAGATTCACTGAAACGTTTCGGATTTGAAAACATCCAACACAATTAATTTGATATTAACAATGTTTTTTGCAGTTTAGCTAACAATGAAATATCGCCATGTCAACCCTTGATTAATTTTTTTATTATCTCTGCCTTTTCATTATTCTTTTTGGTCCCTCTTTGTTTGGTTGAGTGTTTAGAAAATATAATGTATGCATCCTGCTGCTCAAGCATAGCGACACATTCCATTATAGTTGTCGTTTTAATTAAGGGATGCTTTCAGATTGCCACGGATGAGGGCCAAGTAGAAATGTTTTGTCAGGATTGTCGTGCAAATATTTTATGGTAATAAATGTTACATAATGTTGGCTGTTCATTAATAATAGAAATTGCTTCACATTTTTTTGCTCTCTCTTGATAAGCAATATAATGGCAGGGTTCACTGGTTCTTTGCTGGCAGCATCTTTGTCCTAACAAAGCTTGAGATGATTTGACATCTTTAACAAGTGTGGTTTTATCTTACCGTAATTTTTTTTTCCCCTCTTACATCTTTTGTGTCAGTTCATTCGTGGGAACTCAGTTGCTATACAGTTTAACAGTTGCGGAAAGTAATACATGTTATATTTTAAGACTCAGAGACATGGTTGAACCCGAACATGTATACCACAGGAATCTCAAAACACCAGAGTCCCAGAGAGCAAGTCATGGGAATCCCTGTATATATGAGAGGTGGTCAGAGGAAATATTTGCTCAGTCAACGCAATTATGAAGGGTGCAGTGCATCTGTGGTTCACAGGCAGACGCTGGGGTCCAAAAGTGTATTTGCTGAACACAAGTTGTTATAATGACAGGCCACAGTGCTGTGAAATTGTGTGCTTAAAAGGAAAAGAGACAGGGAATGTGCACAAGAGGCAAATGATTAGCTTGTGTGGGTATTAACCATGCAATGTCAGTTGTAGCAGCCACTCATGTTTCTATTGCTGTGTGATTTCTGCTTGACTTCAGGGGATGATTTAATGATATCCTGATAAGAAGGGCCATAATTCATGATAATTGCCATTCAGTATTGTTGTGCCACCCTTCTAGGCGTAATTATCTTTTCATAAAATTCCTCTTGTTCTCATGCTCAGTGTGAGTGGGAGAGATGATGGGTGGCATGGGATAACATTGTTTCAGTTAATTTTGTCTTATGTGCTCCTGCTATTGTTTTTGCACTTCCACAAAGATCAATAGTTCTTTTATTGTTTGTTTAAATTGAATTGCTTCTCATTTACAACTATCTGCTTTTCTGTTTTTTCTCTCATTCTTAAGGCAATTACAATGAAAGAGGCATATTTTCCAAATAATGTGCATCACTGTGGCATTTAATTTTTCTCACACTGTAATTCCTGCCATGAGCATGCCAGTTTTCAGTCTTAATGGTATTGATTGTTTGTTTACCGTACAGATAGCAAAGCTGAGTGTGATTGGTGAAAGATGTTGCACTATTACATGGCCCCCAAGTTGAAAACAAAAGTGGTTAAATGGAGTTTGCCTACAGTGAAGTCTTTAAAGTTCAAAACAAAAATACACAGACAAGGAGTTGTATCTGACTGATACTTTTAAATACTGTTTAAACAAACAAACAAACACATTTGGGAAATGTTCCACAATTGTACAGTGTCAAACTCACAGGGTGTCACAGTGTTTTGCTAGCTACAAACTGCACATTAAATGTGTCGATTTAATATAACAAAACAAACTTTTTCTGATGTGGAAGTACACAAAATGTCATACATACAAAACTTCACAAAAATCAGAATATGGTATTTGTCATTATTTTTTTAAATAGTTAATAAATACATCTTAATGTGATTTAGTGTAATATTTCTACGAGCCTAAACGTTGGTGACCAAAAATATTTGTGGAATGCATATATATTTTATAAACCTCTTCTGTTCTTTTTGCAGAGGATTTTCTTAAAAGACCTCCTGAAGTCCTTGTTGAATATCGTGTATATCACAGGATTAAGTGAGCTATTGCAGTAACCAAACCAGAAGAACATTTTAAACAATGTCCCCGGGACCCAGTTGGTGCCACACACAGCAGTGAGTGTGTATGTGAAGAAGAATGGGAACCAGCAGAGAACAAACACCCCCATGACAACAGCCAGAACAAAGGTAAAGTGCCTCTCTCTGTTCTGCCTTTCTTTCCACCGGCCCACTCTCGCACAAGGCTTCAGAGAGGTTTCTCCTGGCTTCACTTGAGTAACTTTGGCTGCCCTCATACCCCTCTTTTTCATCCGTGAACATAGGATGGTGTCATTCCCATCGGACGAGGATGGTTCTTCCTCCACTTCCAGCCCGTTGGCTTCCCTGCCGCCAGCTCCTTCCAGCTCCCTCGACGTTCTGTCTCTCCTGTCCAGACTGCCCAAGTTGCCATATTCTCTTTGCCTCTCACCAGGCAGCTTTCTTGTTCTTTTCCTAGCAATCAGGTAGATTCTAACATAGACCGTGATCATGATGATGCAGGGTGCAAAGAAAGAGGCGGTGCAGGAGAATATGATGTACCACTTCTCATCATTAATTTCGCATTCAGGGCAGTTATTTTCACTGTCGCTCTTTTTCATCGTGATCAGCGGAGGGAGTGAAATGATGGCGGCCAATACCCAAACTATGAAGACCGTGCATTTAATTCTGCGCGGTGTCCTCCTCAAGCTGTACTCAAGTGCTCGAGAGATGGACCAGTACCTGTCCAGGCTGATGGCGCACAGGTGTACGATGGATGAGGTGCAGAAGAGCACATCCAATGCCAGGTAGATCTCGCACCACACTTTGCCAAAGTACCAGTAACCCATGAGTTCATTTGCCAAAGAGAATGGCATCACTAAAGTGGCAACCAGGATGTCTGCACATGCCAGAGAGACTAAAAACAAGTTCTGAGGTGCTCTCAGGGCTCTGCTTGTGATCACAGCAATAACTACCATGACATTGCCAGTGACAATTATCAGGATGAGGAAAGACACCAGGATCGTTAAAGGCACAGAGGTCTGCACAGTATAAAGGTGCTTGCCAGGCCAAGTCTCATTTCCACTGGTGGAGTTAAAACAACCCATCAGGATGAGTTGTGATGTCGATGGTATTGTATGAACAGTGCTCTTTTATGATGTCTGGAAGCTGCACTTGTCAGCGGTCTATTAATGTATGGTAATCCATTCAAGAACACAGCATTAGAGAAGCAAGTCTTTCCATTTTGATCAGTAGGAGGTATCGTTAAAAGAAATCTCCACTCAAGAAAAATGTGAAAAAGAATATTCTATATTATAAAAAGAAATTTTCATTTATTCCCAGTTTGCCACATCAGGGCATTAAAAAAAGATGTATTTACTTAAAAAATAAAATTATACATCCAACAGCCTTTGAAATTAAAAATACTTCCAGTTAAGTCCCTTGAAAGACATTTATTAAAAATAGACTTACATTGCAGACAGTGTTGGCTCAGGCTAATCTTTTCATCTGTTGTGGGTGAAGTGGAGAGGATGTCTTTTGTATGGCTTGATCTGACGCTGAGGATCTGTGATGCTGGCTTCACTTCAGTGGGAAGGGGAGTGGGTGGAGTGTATCTGCAACTGGAGATTTAAAAGCAATCCGGTGCTGCTTCCAGCCCCTGAAACCATTGGCTGATTATGACATAATAATATTTTTTGATTTATAGATTTAATATCTGCAGTCTCTTTAATTGCAAAAGACAAAAAGCATAATAACACAGTAGCACAATAAGGTCTTGCAGTTCATGAATAATGTGTTCAAATCTATTCTGGGAAAAGAAATCAGTTACTAGAAGTCCAAAATAACAGCAAAAGCAATATATTTGAAAGAATAAAAATGTTTGTTTGTTTGTTTTAGTGTGTACACTGATATCTTCTTTTTTTCTTGAGAAATCCATCTAAAGATTTCCAGTTACTTTGTTTATACCTATGCGTGTCAGGGTCCGCTAGTATCAAGTGTCTGTCTGTTAGGGTCATTTAGTGTTTCCCCTCTTATTTTGAAATCCTGTTGTGTCTATTCCCCATTTCCTGTCTAGTCTTGTCCCTCAGGTGTGTGTGATTACTCCCTCTCCCTAATGTGTCCCACCTGTGTCTAATTGTCTACCTCTCCCTCGTGTATTTAACCTCTGTGTTCCCTTCCTTGTGTGCCAGATTGTCTTGTCTTCTAAGTGAGCAGTCCAGCGTATTTTCCTTGTGAGTGTCCTCGTGTTCGATCATTGTTCCGTTTACTGCGTTTACCTAATCGTTGACTGTACCTTTGCCTAGTTTTGAATTCACGGTTTAACCTTGTTAAGTAAAACGACGTTGATTCAGAAAGCCCCTTGTGTGACTCTGTACTATTGGATCCCCCAGACCTCGTACCTGACAGTACAATCTGGCCAGAAATGGATCCAGCAGAGTCAGACCCAGTTCGCTTAGCCTTGAAGGCTCAAGAAGCACGTCTTCACTGGCAAGAGGAGCTACTGGGATTAGTTTGCCAGGAAATGTTAGAAGCAGCTAAACACAATGAATCGGCGTGCACAACATTGTGGCGTCAATTAAGTTTCATTGTTGATCGTCTGCAGATCTCAGACCAACTGTCTGCTTCACTAATAGCTCCTAAGGGTTCGAACGCTGCGGCTGAGTTTCCTATTTCTACCGTCAGTTAGTATTCTCTCCACCTTTCTAGCCCTGAACATTGCCCTGAATGTTTTTCTGGAGAATCTGGGGATTGTCGTCCCTTTATTTCCCAGTGCGAACTACATTTTGTGTTTAATGCGTCCGCTTTTTTTTCAGACCAAGCCAAGATTGCATTTATTATTTCTCATTTGACTGGTCGAGCCAGTTCCTGGGCCACGGTGGAGTGGAGCCGCCGATCAGCCGTGTGTTCTTTACCAGAATTTCTGAAAATAGTCACGCAAATATTCCAGTCAACATCTCCAGGCAGAGAAGTAGCCAAAGCGTTGGTATCTTTGAGGCAAGGCAAACGATCAGTAATAAAATTACGCCGTTGAATTCCGCACCATAGCAGCTGATAGCGTTTGGAATCAACCTGCGCTAATAGACGCATTCCCGAACGGCTTGTCAGAGACTCTCAAGGACCATATGGTTCCACTTGATCTACTAGCGGATCTTGAGGCAGTGATTTAATTTGGCCACTAAGATAGATAAGAGACTCAGTGAACGTCAGAAGCCTCGGCTTCCGCAGGATCACTTCCGGTTTGCTCCCGTTTCCCAGCAGCAAATTTATCCTCCAGTTCCCCAGCGGCAAGTTTTTTCCCCTGCTCCTTCTGACGAATTATTTCGACCTGAACAAACCACTCCACTGGAATGGCAACAGAGAATGAGGGAAGGAAGGTGCATTTACTGCGCACATTTAGGACACTTCCTCGCCTCCTGCCCGGTTAGGTCTCCGACGCCTAACACTGCCTCTTCGTCTTTGGTGAGTCAAACCAAACTACCTAGCAGATATAAGAGACCTCTGATGAAAAGTAACGCTCCAATCGAGTTCTGATTCCCTAGTTCTCCAAGCATTAATAAATTCCGGAGCAGACACTAATTTGATGGATTTCCGAGTTGCTAAGAGACTTCAGTTGTCCCGGGTAAAGCTTTCTCAACCTCTTTCCACATCAGCCCTAGATGGTAGATTGATGTGTAAGGTTACACACCAAACGTCCCCAGTGACACTTGTGTTTGACCACGGTCATCAGGAAAGAGTAAACTTTCTTCTTTTCGAGTCTGTCCACCACCCACTAGTTCTAGGCCTCCCATGGCTGCTAAAACATAACCCCCATATAGATTGGTCCCTGGGAAGTGTTTTAGAGTGGGGAAGGAACTGTGGTGAACACTGTCTTCTGGACAGAAAATCTCCCCAAGAGGGAATTTCCGAGGCAGCGGAGAAATGTGATCTCCATGTGAGCCCAGTTTCTTTATGTGGGTGTGTTGTATCGGATGGTCAAGTTGGGATGACCCAACAGAAGTTCCAGGCATAATTGATTGGCCAACTCAGTCCTCGTGGGGGGATGTGCAGCACCCCTGGTTGGACGTCTCTTGGGACTTTGTTTCTGGTGGATCCTCGGAGGAAGAAACAGATCCAGATGAAAATGTCCCCTCAGCAGCTGCTATGGTCCGTCGCTGTCGCTGGATGTGTTCCAGAGCCAGGACGACAATCAAGTCATCGGCAGCCTACAAGAAGGCGGCAGATAAGAAGACCAAAGCTGAACTTGTCTACCGTCCTGGTCAGAAGGGTTGCCTCTCAACCCAAGATTTGCCCTTACGCACCGATCCACGTAAGTTATCCCCAAGATTTATAGATCTTGTTCCTGTGTCAAAGGTCACTAATCCTTCTGTTGTGAGGCTTCAACTTCCTAGGTCCTCACAAATCCACCCCTCGTTTCATGTAAGCAAGGTGAAACCGGTCAAAGAGAGCGCCCTCGTCCCAGCCTCCAAACCACCTCCACTTTCCTGCATCATCGACGGCGAACCGGCCTACACTGTCCGTTTGCTGGCAGCCCAGACGCAGGGGACGAGGAACACAGTATTTGGTGGACTGGGAGGGCTATGGTCCCGAGGAGTGCTCCTGGGTTTCATCGAAGGACGTCATGGACCCCCAGCCCATAAAAGACTTTAAGACCCATCCTCCAGATTCTAGGCTGCCAGGTGGGGGGGTACTGTCAGGGTCCGCTACTATCAAGTGTCTGTCCGTTAGGGTCATTTAGAGTTCCCCTCTTATTTTGAAATCCCATTTTGTGTGTGTGTGTGTGTGTGTGTGTGTGTGTGTGTGTGTGTGTGTGTGTGTGCGCGCGCGCGC
>KV751325.1:8793201-8808700 GCA_001698575.1 Mola mola
TGTACCTTTGCCTAGTTTTGAATTCCTGGTTTGATCTTAAGTAAAATGATGTTGATTTAGAAAGCCCCCTGTGTGACTCTGTATTATTGGATCCCCTAGACCCCGAACCTGATAATGCATTTGTTTTGCTCTAAGATGACATCCAGTCTGGTACACAACTACAAAGACAAAAAAATATCAACATAATAAAAGTACTCAAGATTTCACCAATCAGAACTGAAGTGAGAGAGAGAACAATCATTACCAAATTAATAAAAATCCTTCAGAAAAATAAATATAGAACCTCTGGAACCAACTATAAAACTGGAATAAACAGTACTTAATAAAAAAAAAAAACTTAATTCATGTATGTTTAGAGGTCACAGTGATTGTACTTAATGTAGTTACACTGCCTATTATCTTCGTCTAGGTCCTGGGGCCAATTACGGCACAAAATCAGTTTTTGCACAGCTTCTGTCCTCAATTGTACTGTATATGGCCTGCCAGCGCTGTCAAACATAATATTTAAATCATACAGGTTCAAATTGCATTTTTTCTTTTCACCACATGGTGGCAGGAGCACTGTGTAGCTCCATCTGGCTGTGTGACCCATGCTGCGACCCCTTCCAGCTCACTTCTGCAATGGCGACTATTAATTAAAAAAAAAAAAAAAGTTGACAGAAGGAAATTGCAATATCTTTTCACCGAGATTCGAAACAATTGTGTTTGCCTAATTTGCCAAGAGACTTAATGGGTATATAAGGTTTTATATATGGAGATACAGTATATCATGACGATGTGAGTCGGCTCAGTCGAGGGTCTGCACCACAGCGATTATTTTCTTTCAGGGGAGAAATTGAACAATTCTTGGATAAAAAGGGACAGCCAATGCAAAAACTATTGGATCCTGTGTGGCTGGCAGATTTAGCTCTTTTTAGTTGCCTTAGCAAAGCATTTGAATGCTCTCAACTTGAACCTTCAAGGGCAAGATGCAGTGGTGATCCAACTATATGCACACATCAAGGCCATTGGAAACAAGCTGCTACTTTTCCAAAGACACTTGACACGAAGGGAGCCCAACACAACACATTTCCCAGCGTTACGCGAGGTCATAAAAAGTTTTTCACAGGAAAATATCAGTGGCCAGAGGAGGTCTGCAACAGACATCGCATCTCTGGCTGGAGAGTTTAAAGAACGCTTTCAGGATTTTGCAGCTATCAAAAAGGACTTGTTGCTTTTCTATTCTCACGGAGGAGGGAGAATAGGAAAGCAACAGAAAGAAAAGCTCCGCATCAACTGCAGCTGGAGCTCATTCAGCTTCTTTGTGACAACGAGACACCAGCAATTTTCTCTTGTAAACTTTCACCCACAGCTGGATAAAGGCAGCTTTCCAGAAATGTGAGCATTTGCAAAGAAAATGCTGAGCTTGTTCGGTTCCACACATTTGTGTGAGCAGACACTTTCTGTTATGAACTTGAACAAGAACCGCTTGAGGTCAAGACAAAGTGGCTTCCCCCTACTGTATGTGACATTTTATGCATCTCAACCACTGGTCTCAAACCAGTCCAGATCTCAGTATCACCCTTCTCATTAGTGTCGGTATATTACTAGTGTCTTGGACATCTGATGTGAAAGAAAGGTAGAATGATTTTGTTGAGATCTGTTCATGCCTAAGTGACTTAAATTTGGTTACATTCCCATTTGAGAGAATGACGATTGCCGTGCCTTTAAAATAAAATTGTTAGAAAATGTCAAAAAACAGTGCATTTCATGTAAGATTTGGAGTTGGCCCTTTGACATTTTCACATTATCAAGTCTGGCCCTCTTTGAAAAAAGTTTGGACACTCCTATTCTAGGTCATGGGAAGGTGAAATGCAGACAATGAACGTGCTATTGCGAGCAGTGCCGCTGGGGGCGCTGCTTCCTCGTAACTGACATGATTGTTCTCGTTTCACGGGCTTCCGGTTGGAAGGGGAGCGTTGTGTTGTTCTTATTAGCAGGGGTTTTGGCACGTTATCTCGTTCATATTTGTAAAGTTACGGTATTTGTCTGCCAGGAATATTGATACCGAGGTAGGTTTACACACCAAGCAACTTTTTTTTAATCGTCCCTCGGCCGCACTTAGGCATGCAGTCGTCGCACGTTATATTTACGTCGACGAAACAAGGCCGAAAGATACTGCTAACCCTTTTAGCGTTAAGCTAACGTGAATGATGCGGGGTGTCTCTTGTTTTTTCCTCTGCATTTCTCAATCAGTTTAGTAGCGCATTTTTTATGTAATAAACGAGGAAATTGGGTTATTATTTTGTTTCCGATCTAAGGGAGCTAAATTATTGCCAATATAAAATGTTTGCTTTAACTTACGTGCTGAAATGCCATTGGACTAATGCCTTGTTTATTTCTGCATATGACCATAGAGCTTTTGAGTCCTTTGAATCCTTTGAAGTACTAACACAGCTAAACATTTGGCACCTCTCACGGAAACGGTCCAATTTTGTCATTATCCAGATGTCGGAGGATTTGGTTAAACAGTTAAGCAGCTACAAAGCCCAGTTGGCGCAAGTAGAAGTTGCCTTATCTACCGACCAAGAAAATGAAGACCTCCTCAAACTTCAAAAAGACTTGCAGGTTTGTGTGCATGAGAAACTTTGTGTTGAAATTGCACACAAGTTTCAAGCTATTTCTCAGTGCTGTATATGTAGGAAAGCAAGAGAGGCTGTACACTTTCCGTTTAATATGTAGTTTAATGTATTCAACTGTTGAACTTAACTTACTTTTTGTGAATAATCTCACTAGGGCATCCGGTAGCTGTATTTTAAGACGAAACGTGGCCAGTGACAGCACTGAAAATTATTACTATTATCATGACCACTTTTGGTGACAAATATTTTTCTTGAGGGAAAGTTGCTCACACTCTCTTTGAACTTTTGACCCATATTATTAAATAGGAAGTCATCGATTTGACAAAAGACCTCCTGGCCTCACAGCCCACTGATAGTGCTTCCACTACCAATGGCTCAGACACAATCCCCCTGAAGCACAACTGGAAAACTGGAGACAGGTGTATGGCTGTGTGGAATCAGGATGGACAGTGAGTATCACCATCTTCATTTCAAAAAAACATGCAGCTTCATACTTTCTAGCCTTACGATTTGGGCTTTGATCTACACTAGCACAATGATTTAATGAATCAAATTCTATCCCTACATGTTAATTGTTAATCCTAGAGTTACCAAGATTCTGTGGGAATAATACCTGGGAGTAACTTGTTTATTTGCAAATAATATAATTTTTATTTATTATATTGTTTTTAATTTTTATTTAGGGAAGTGAATATTTGATATATTCTAGCAACATAAACTTGCATTTGGCTATTTTAATTTTGATAATTATGGCCTGCAGCTAAAAAACATATCTCAAAATATTACAATAATTCACTCTAACTTTATAAACCATAATCATCAAAATTAAAACTTAAAATTCTTTAATACAAGTTAAAACTTTTGAAATATTCATTAAAAATTCAAATACAATTTTTTGAGACGTACTAGTATACTTGTACTGAGATTAAAAAAAACAAACAATTGAGGGTTTGTTCTTATGGGGAACTATTTATTCTTGAGGTAACTTGTAATGACAGAAAATGCTTTATTGATTTATGCTAGAGCTTGAGACTTTGGCTCATACTCACCTGCTTACAGACCTGATTCTTTGACAGGTTGTATGAAGCTGAGATTGAGGAGATAGATCGAGAGAACGGGACCGCGGCCATAACCTTCTCTGAATATGGAAATGCTGAAGTGATCCCTCTTCAGAACCTCAAAGCTGTGGAAGAGGGAAGACGCGCCAAAGATGATGGGAGCGGAAAGCCGAAATCAAGGTATAAACTAAACTATCCTATTACTCACTTAATATGCAAATACCTATGTTTAAAAGACTGCTTATAAGCATTTAAATTAATAACTTGAATTCACTGCTGTGTTCTTTCAAGAATAACCTTTCAATTTCCAAGTGAAAAAGTATTTGTATTGTGCATTGAGAAACAGTTTGACTTTGATTAACAAATCACATTTGTTTCACTTAAGTTTGAGGACATTCTACTGTTTGAATTTCTCGAACAGTTGTCATGTCTGGAGTTAGATGGGGTAGCTCCCTTGATCAGTGGGGATTTGTGGGTGCTTTCTCATATAACCTATGTAGGTTAGTTAAAATGATAATCAAATCTTGGTTTTGTGTGAAAGTGGACAATGAAAAGTGCTTGAAAAGGGTGGCCTAAGTTTGTTTCCAATCAAGTTGTTGATTTTTTTTGTGGCGTGAGAGCAACCAAACTAACAGCAGGAGTTTTTGATAACAAATGCATTATTTTTAACTTGATTTTTAAAGATAAATGATGAATACATCCTTTTAATGATTCTTAAATGTTAAGGAAACAAGCTGGAGCTTATTGATCTCTATACAAGTTATATATTTACTATATATACCCTTGTGTATATATATTTATACAAATCTTTTGATCATCATGCTAACATATATCCATGTTTGCAGAGTTATTTCCTGTCACATGCACATTGACTAAATGGCAGGGAGTTCGGATACCTTTTTAGTATCAGCAAAGAATGCAACATTATATATACCATAATTTAGTCAATATATTTTGTGTTCATGCTGATATCGTTCCATTAATGTAGTTTTCTTCAATTTATTCCGTATTTTATAATTTGATAGTTGTTAAAACATGCCAGTGTATGTGTAAAGACATTTTAAATGTTTCTCTTTTGTACCTGACTTTCTAGGAAAGAGCAAATAGCAGAGCAGCGGGAGTATAAGAAGAAAAAAGCCCAGAAGAAAGTACAAAGGATGAAGGAATTGGAGCAAGAGAGGGAGGAGCAAAAGTCAAAGTGGCAACAGTTTAACAACAAAGCCTACTCAAAGAACAAGAAAGGACAGGTATTTTTATTTTTCGTAAGTTACTTGACGTCAGCCCTGACAAAAATAAATGGGGCAAGTACAGAGATGGTTATGCTGTAGATGTCTCATCTAAGGTTCTCTAATAAATCCACACGATAGGAATTCACACAGTTGCTTAATGTAAGTCAGAAACTCAAACTTCAATGATCCCAGAAATAATTGTATAAGAAAAAAAAAGTTTGTGTGGCTTTACTTGTTGAGTGCCTCAGACTTCAAAACCAGATTTTAACATTTTGATGCAATATTAGTATAAAAAAATTTTCTGCCTCTTTCAGTAGTCCTGTAAAAAAAAGAAGCTGTTGACACACAAAATTAGATGTTTAAATTAGATATCTTCAAAATAAGGATCCCCATCCAGACATGTTCTATTTAAATCACTTTTGGCTACTTGTGACTTATAAACTCCCTTTTCACCAAGCGGTACAGTTCATTTTGGTTCTTTGTGCATGTTTTTGCGTTTCCATTGTCAAAAGCTGTGACCCACTGCAGTCTGCTTATCGGTGGACAGAATCCCCACTTCCCTGCGACAGTTAACGCCGTCTCTCTCCTCGCCATACGCAGCCTTTTCTCAGACAGGGCCGTCTAGTTTGTGTGATAAACAGCCATACGCTGAAAAGAAACAACACAAGATGCTGGAGGTCCTCCATTGTTTCCTTTGTTTGTTACTGATTCTTCGTCCACTTTATTAAGATTTGTGTTTCTAAGATGTCATGTAACTAACGTAGCTGGTGTGGCGAAGCTACCCCTCCTACCAGGTAATGGTACCGTTGCCAGTGGAAACGCACGTCTGCAATGACCTTACCAAACTGAACTGAACTGTACTGCTGGGAGGAAATGTGTTTTTAGTGTTCCTGATAAATTTTTTCCACAAAGAAATGTCTTGATAAAAAGCTCATAATTACACAAAGCATTCTTTCATATTTTTGACTCTGTGGTAATGCAAGGAATTTATCATTTTAATTTCAGCTATTTTACTGCTTGACCTTTCATTCTCACTGTATGTGCTCTAGATTCTTAAATGTCCTTATTACGTGAGTTAATGCATAGTATTTAGGTTGGTCCAGAATTGTCCAGTTTGTGACACCAATGGGGCAAGACTGTCTGTTAAATTCTGATTTTCATTGAGCACATAGATTTCACTTAGCAATAAATGTGAAAATACCCCCATAATGTCAGATTTTGCCCTTAATGCTACACAGGGAAGCTTAAACTGTTAGACCAAAAAGGGTTTAACTGGAGGGGTACTTAAACAACGTAAAATAGTGCGAGTCAAAAGTCACTAAGCAGTTTTTGTTTGAAAATTAGATTATACTTTTTTTTTTTTTTTAAATAGCTGCAGTACTTTCAATATAAGTGCTGACACTGTAAAATAAAGTTAATGAGCACATCTAACTACAATGACAGAAGAGACCTCAACTCAGGCCAAATTTTTCCCTTAACTAAAGCCTCTTGTGCTCCTCTATGCCGATCTGCACCAAAATTGTTCTTCCTTGGCCCATTCCCTTTCCTCCCGCCAAGTTTTGTTGAAAGCCATCCAGTAGTTTCTGCGTAATTCAGTTTAAAACAGCCCGACTGATGCAGTGAAAACATAACTTCCTTGGGTAGAGGTAAACACATCTGTACATCCTTAAGTTAAACATCTGAGAATTTTTGAAGCTTTGGTGTTTTTTAGTGTAGATGTATAATTTTAAATAAATATTTCTTTCAAGTTTTCAAAATACTGATGTATTTGACGACCGCACTTCACAGCATAATAGGGATGTGTGTTTATAGTGTATAGTTAAAGTTTCTCAATAACTTATTGTTATATATTTCAGATCACTAATTTTGGCTTTTCTTTTGTTTTTTGAAGGTAAAGAGGAGCATATTTGCATCTCCAGAAAGTGTAAATGGCAAGGTTGGAGTGGGAACTTGTGGTATTGCAGACAAACCCATGACTCAGTATAATGACACATCGAAATATAATGTCAGACATTTAATGCCACAATGATTTAATATATTGTGTGTGTATATAATCCACTGTATACAGGCTGTATCGGTGCTTTCCATTGCATTTATACATGATTTAATTTTCCCAAGAAAGCTTTGAGAAATTTCTCACGTAACATTATTTGAAATATTGATGTAGTTTTGTTATGTAGGTACATTTGAAAATTATATAAATGGACTTTTTTTTTTTTTCTCCCTGCAATGAAACAAAGTCACCTATTATGTAAGAACAGGAAGTGGTGTAGTAAAGAAGCTATAGAGTCAAGCATTTGAATACTGTTAAGATACACCTGTAGGTTTGGTGTGTAAATTTGAATCTGGATTGTGAACACTGATCCATTGTTGCAGTCTGAACATTTTTTATTGGTGTTGATCTGAAATGGCTGAATTTAGTTTTAATTTCTGTATATATAAAAGAGTGAAATAAAAATTTAGTTTTCAGTTTTTTAAATGCTTGTTCCAACCTCATTTTTTTCGTTTTACATTTTATTTTTACTGTAGGACTGTCCTGCAGGTGGCAGTAAAAATATGTACACTTTAAACCCAGTTCATGAGCAACATGTTGCATTTGTCAAAACAGGCCATTTTCCTACTAAAGTGGCAAGATTGTTTTTCTTGTAATACACGTTTGATTTGGGTTAGTTCAAAATGTGGAATGCAACCTGCACAGCTCATTGACAACAACTGCAGTCTCAATTTTATTCAAGACATTGATACCTGAACATTAATGGTACACTTAAAGACAACAGTGGTTAATGTCTGGGTGGGAGAGGTTTATTAAAATTCCAAGGGCATTTATTGGGAAGTCTTACAAAGTATTAGCAGGGGACCAGCATCATATGTTTTGCAAACAATTCACCTTCGATGGCTGATTTAAGCACAAAATTAAACATTCTGGGGTGTGCTTTGACACACTTCCTTAACAAAAGCCTTTTTCATAGTGCATTTTAGAGATTCACAAACATTTTTTTTTGGGGGGGGGGGGGGGGGCGGAGACTTGTAACAAGGAACTTTGTGCAAGAGTCATATACCCATGTTAAGACACAATTTGGTGTTGATGTACTCAAGATTTAGACCAGAAATATGTAAATAAATGGTATCGTTGAAATGTCTTATTTGGTTCGATTATATCAGCAGTGCAAATCTGTGTCATATGAATTATTAACAGAAATTCTCCAAATTTCATTAAATTCTGTATGTTTTCTGCTACAATACAGAAAAGATACAGTATTAAAAATTAACAACCAAAATTAGTATTCTGTCATGTTAGTGACATGCTACAGACGTCTTCTTTTTTTTTTTTTTTTAGACTTGTCAATCCAAAGCAAATTTCAACATGATTAGACAAGCTACATTCAACACACATGCACCATATCTTTTCTTTTTTAATTTTTTTAAATCAATTACAATCATTTTTACTGTTGATTCAAAAATATATTGTATTAGTACTGGAGCAAGTGGAAAACTAGCGAACTGCAATTGTTGGACAGATAGATTAATGTACTGAATACAACCAGTATTAATATGCTAAAACTGGATGCGTTATTGCTTGGGCCTTGTGCTTGGACAAGTGCAGAATAGCTTATTGCTGTCTAAATAAAACTGAATTTGAGCACAATGCTAAAAGAGAGTGTCATTCTTTCAACAAAACACTGTTCTGCAATGCATTAAACCTGTAGCACTGCTTTTCTGGGGATTTATTTAATGCCAAGTATTTTGGTGAACATTAATAAAAAAGTGTTGGTTTTTTTGTTTTTTTTGTCATTCAAGCATGACCTAGACACAGTAAAATTAAATATACCAAAAATAAATACTATTTTCATATGAACAATAAATTAGAGTAATGCGGTTGGACTGCACCACCTGCTTGGATGCGACTGACTCCGTCAAAGAGAGGGAAACCACATGAATCATTGATAGTTGTGGGTCCTTAAGCACAGGTTATCAGGGTGTAATAAACCTTTTGGAATGCAGACACCGTAGCCCTTACGTCTGGCTTGCACACTGACTAGAAGTGCCATCTGGATACGTAATCAGGAGTAAGGGCAACGTTTTACAAGGCATATGGAGCAAACTTTCCCAATGGTGAGTTTCTGGCTGGTATTGCGTTTATGTTTTTGCTGGTTTCAGAGGCTTAACTTGATTAAAGGTAGCGTTCCCCCTTCAGAGTTGGACAATAGAGTGATCATATGTCCTGTACAGAGTGCAGGTATGGTTGTTTCAATCTTAAACCATTGCACCAAATTAAACTTCAAGGCTGGTTCTCGAGGTGGAGGAAATGCTTCGTTTGTCTGTTTAAGGTGGGATTGAGGCTGCTACTTCTGAACTTGGGTAACCTAAACTGCAGGGAAGGAATGAGCTGTAGGCTGGTACTTTGAAAGGTGAAAGCCATAAAAGACTGCCAAGGAGTCACAGTGTAGGCTGGTGTTTTAAGCCGAGAAGGCCAGTTTTAGACTGCAGGTGGAGTAGCCCTCGTCACTGGCAGAGCTCTGCCGGCTGCTGTGGTCGTCCAGGTCACTTGCACCACTGGTGCTTACACTGTCCATTTCTCCATGGGAGAATTCAGTGCTTTCCACGTCAACTTCAATCTCCTCTGCTCAGGAAAAATAAGAATTCAAATTAACAGGGATGCATTTGTGGGTTATGGTCTTAATATTAGAAAGTGGGCCTGTGAACAGATAGATTAGAAGATACAGTAAAGTTGGGATGCTGACCTCTGTCAGACTCTGAGTGGTCAGAGTCCACGCGGGAACCCAGGCTGTCTATACGGACCCTCTCCCACTCTCCATGAGTCTGCAGCTGGGCTAGCTGCCTCTGCAGGTGTCTCTGCTCTCTTTCTAAAGTCTCCAGCGTGTGCTGACTCCTCCGGTCCGCCTCTTCAAGTTTCTGAAAAGGACGAATGTGAAGAAAACCCAAAGTGATTTTTAAATTATGCATTTGATTAGATCATTATTACTACACCTCTGTAAATGTGTGTCATTAACATACTATACGAGTGAGAGGATGGTGAATTTGCAGTCATGTGACGTTAATGTGTACAAAGGCAGCAAGTTGATAGTTACGGAGGAGTACCTGGTGTCTGTGGGACAGATTTAAGTGAAAGATCACTGCATGACCGCCATATTCATTAACCACGCCATGTTTCATGTGTAGTGTTCATTAGGATTCTAAATTAAAACCTGTATATTTCAGTCAGCAAATACAAGAGAGCTCACTGAAATAATGTCTGGTTAAGCAAAGAAATAACCAAAGTCCTTAAGTTCTAGTAGTTAAGCACTATGAACCACAGCAGTTAAGAGGATCCAATCCATTCATAACATCTGAGCGGGCCATGAATTAAAAAACAAAACAAAACAATCAGTGCTGTGCTGTTTTGATGTCTGCACTCCTGGTAGTCAGAGCATAGGTTTTGTATACCAGATACGTGTCCTGATGCAGCCTTCCCTGTTGTTCTGGGTTTGAAAGTGGCAATTAGGACAGGGATCGAAGCAGAAACCTTCCGATCGGTGGATGACCACTCCACTTCCTGAGCCACGGCTGCACCGGTAATTAAGTTAGACAGTCTTATACACCAACACTTACTAACACAACACCAATAACTAATAAATAGAGATAATGTTTGTAAAAATGAGTGAATTTTGGTTATTTTACAACATTTTCCCAGGGAGATCTTATAACTGACTCTGATGTCTCCTGTGTTGTTTTTCTAGAAGATATTTGCTTTAACTGAGCAGTTTGAAGATTGGTTCCTCATTTACGAGCCTCTGTGTTAATGCAAGCTCTTTGGTCACCTTTCTGGTTGTGGAAAGGGGAATATAAATTTTAATCGATTGATCATCTGTGTAAAGCCAACTTTACATAGACTGTAAAGGTGCGTACTAATTCAACAACATCTTAGTGGATTTCTCAACTGCTCTCATCCTCTCAGACTGAGGTGCACTATACTGCTGCTGCCAGTCCTGAGGAATGTTTGAAGAGACTCTCACGTGATTAAAAATGCAGTAAAATCTATTTTGTATTGGAGTTCGGTACAGGGCCTCGGTGAGGCAGATCACCGTGCTTTTTCTGCACCGCTACACTAAGTTTTATTTAACCACCCGCAACCATGAGCTGGCTGCACCTGCACCAACCTTTTACTTTCAATAACCACAACCTCTAGTTCCAAAAATACAACAGAGCAGAATTTAGAAGCCACATTTTCTGGACTTGAAATAGGCCAGTCCAAAGACAACAGATGATGGATGTTACAGGCCTTTTATCCGTCACATCCTACTGAGATGACTCCCACAGACTGTGGCCAGGATTGTTTTCTCTCTGCAGCCCCTCAATCATCAATCTGAGTTTAACAATACTCCCCTCCCCTCAAAAAAGTAGCTTTGACTGTGTCCAGTCTTTCATGCTTTGCAGCAGTCAGTCATGAAGTTCAGTTACATTCAGTGGCCCTTCCAGACAGGCAGCTCTAACAAACAGGACACATGTGGTCTGACCTACTCATATTATCCTGTGGTGTGGAACACACATGGCACCAGACTCACCAAGGCTCCGAACCCTGCTAAGGGCAGTCCTGGCAGTATAGAGATGCTATTCAAAGTGGAGGAAAAACTGAAATGTCCATGTAGAACCTCAAATGTCCTTAAGCTGAAGCCAAAATGACTTACAGCACAGTTCATCTAATGGTTCCGAGACAGCTGACTGGATAAATGTGTTGCCGTACACGGTCGATATCTCAGAGAACTGTTTTTCTTAGGCAGGGCATTTGGATGGCTTTGTATGTGCTGTCCCTAATCTTTACTCTGGACGAGGAACTGAGCCAATGAAAAAATTGACGAATAAAAGTTTCTTTCTTTTCCTGGTGTCCGCTAAGACTCTGTCAACAAAGAAGCTACTCAATGTGGACATGTGTTATGCCTGCTCTCCACCCTCCTGCCTGTGATCTGGAATTCAATCTCATCCGTGAGCTATGAGGATGCACGGGTGTTACAGATTTTGAACTTAACTGTGTGACATCACAGAATGTGCGGTCAAATATTGTGCCCTTCACCAGATATTTTTCCAACCAAACTCCATGATGACATTTCACCTCGAAGTTTGGCACACTTGTGTTTTATTATAACAATCTCAGGGGAAAAAAAAGCATTTTAGCCAGAGGGAATTTTTTATTTCCAATACCACAAGTGTCCACTGGGCCAAATTGGAAACAAGGCTGAGCACTGTCGCCACTTCCAGGTTCTAAAAGACGCACTCGTGTTTTGTTTTGTTTTTCTTTGTGAGTTTAAAACTCAATTATATATGAATGGGGGAATTCACATTTATTCATTTAGCAGATGCTTTTGTCCAAAACGACATACTAAGGACATTTTAGTCAACATTTTAACATGCCAACGTAGGTCTTCATTATAATTAACAATGGCTGAATTCCATTTAGCTGCTTTGGTTTCACGGTCCTGGTACCACTGTCGCACTGTCAAGGCCATAAAAGTGACCAGGCATTTGCATTTAGGGCCCATGTCGAACAACCCGCTGTTTGAAGTCACACAGGCCACATTATTAGCATCTTTTAGTAGAAAATTTTTAGAAATTCTTCGATATTTTACTAGGTCTATTTTTCTACTTGTGTCATGTAAAATTTGAAGTGATGTTCCATCCCAATACTTTCTTATCCCCTGTTCTTCATGAGTGGTATTATTTGCTGTTTTCATTTCCTGTTTTGTGACGAACTTTGTAACTTTGTTTAGAAAACTGCTATAGAAATTAGGTTTATATATGATTACTTAGAGAGATACATGACTTAAATGGAGCCAGTGTTCTTGCTATGGTACCTTTTTAATATAAGTCAAAATGTCTGTTGCTAAAAATGGTCAATTTAACTATGTGGTCTTGTGGCTTGATGCTACTGTATTGCAGCATGTCAATGTGCTTACATCGTTACTTTTGTGCACCAAAATGGACTGAATTTGTCTCTTAATTCCATGTTGGCATCACTCCACAGGGGCTGCGTTTGACTACCACACCTTGATATGTGCTTTGGCCTTGTTGAGCAGTCCCAGCGTGGTGTGCCGACTGCAGTCTGGTCCCAGAGGGATGAGAGACTTCAATCTCTCTAAACACAGGCGGAGATGTGCTCGTCTGTGGGAGGAGACATTTCATTTCTCTTTACAGAGAGCATACAGAGAGTGATGTGCATTACACTGCAAATATACAGGATGGAAAACCAAAAACACTGCACTGATCCTGATTAAGCAAATATTACAAGACACCAAGCCAACCGAGTGCTCCCGATCAATTCTACTTAAGATATCATTAATCGCTAATTAGTCATTGATCCATCTATGACGAGCAATGAAACAGTCATGGTATTCGAGGACCTCATTTATGTATCTGACTGTACGACAATTATGTATAGATCTGTCCAGCCCCACATTAAAACCTGATGAGGTCAGACCGTTACATTTCTGAGGCCTGTAGGCCTGTACGTCTGACCGAATGCAGACACCAGCGAAGGATGCTCACTACCCTTTCAAATAATGCAGTAAAATGTAGGTCAAACTGTGATGACACCTCCTCTTTCTGCATTGCTCTTCATTTTTTAACACAATATATGCCAAAATAGATGAAACCTTCACCTTGAAGATGCAGTTTTTTCTTCTCACTGCAGCATTGCCTCACACCAGGTTTGATTTGCAACCTGGCTGGTAATCTAACGTTGGGATAAATGTGTCCTGACATTTGATTCCTGTTAAAGCGGAGGCCGCCTCATCCCGGAGCAAATAATAGCAAGCTGCTGTTGGATTTAAAGCTGAGAGGAAAGAGTCCTGTTGTCTGGAAACAGACGGTTCCCTTTTTTTCTGACTGGGGAAATGTGCGCAGGTCCTCCAGGAACAGAGCCGCTACCGAGGCTGCATCACAACTCCCTTTCATTTGCCTATCAACACGTACGCTGTGATTGTTTACCGAAGGCGAGTTTCCAAGTTGTGGACAGAATCTAAATGCTCAGCCTTGTGATGATAATGAGGAAGAATGCAATATATCTTATATTAAAATGGTATGGTCACGATGTTTAGAAAAGCACCAAAGATTTGCAAACATGGAAGAATGGAGAAAGCTTTTGGTTTAATCAGCCTGAAAATGAAACACTCTGTGTGCCTCATTTGTCGTAGCACTTTAAATACTGTGCTTCTCTTGCTTCTGTATGACTTTTGAATGTGTACGTGTATGTGTATGAGTTTATGTGCATATTTTAAGCTGTTTAGCTGCATTAAAGAAAAGCAGAGTGAGCTGAGGTGAAAGACAAGCTCAGCCCATTTGTCTGCCAGTATTGACTGTTTTTGTCCTAACTGTACAAATGTCCTTTTAAATCTTGTGTCACTCACCTATTTTTTTCTAGCTCATTGTGTGCAGACCTGTTGAAATATAAATATAAAAACAACAGTGTTACACAATTAATAGTGATGCAAAATACAACTTATCCAGCTCATAAGACAGCAAAATAATTTAACCAACAAATGGTGCAAATGTGGCAAAATCATGCAATACAACAATACTGGAAATGTGACTTTATAAATGATAAAATATATGTCCAAAATGTTTCCTACCACTTTTAATTTGGAGGCATTTTCTCAAGAATTGAACCTACCTATTGTGACTACTGTCCAACTTCCTGTTCTTGAATTTCCGTTGCTTTTGTTGATGTGCAGTCTGGCTTGCAGGATATGATGATGCATAACCATGCTCATATTCTGGTGATGAAAAAAAAAGGTAGCGAAAGGATCAGGAGGATTAAATACATTCCCTTGTTTTTACAAGTGGGCAACAAACAAAAAGGCTTCACGCAGGCTTGGATACGCATGATAGACGTGACCTCATTTGGCCTGAATTCACAATCACATTTGTAACCAGAGGCAACACATCCATGGAATTAAACTAAAGCGCTGCGATTGAAAGATAAAAGAAAATAATACAGTTTCTGAGCACTATTAAGGGTGTACCTCTCCGCTGAGTGACAATATTTGTTTTAAACACGTTACTAAATGGTGCCTACCCTTCCCATGAACCCCCATCCCGGTAACATTCTACGTCAGAGACGAGCCTCGGTGTGATTGGCTGGCTGCGGTGACTCTCGCCTCGTATCCAATGAGAACCTCACAATCTGTTCCATGTGGAAACCACGTGACCATCACATACAAGGAAGTAGTAGCTGCCTACTGGAAATCATAGGTGCGCTTTCAATTCCACACTTTTTTGCGGAAACTAAGCTTCAAAACCAGCAGTTAGCATCCGCAAAGCAGGTATCTGACATTTTTAATGGAAGCGAACGCGATATCGAAACAGGAATCGCCGTTCGGGGAGGTGCAATATTACGAAATCAAAGAGTAGGAGTCTCAAAAAAAAACCCAAAAAATAACAACACAGAATTGCTCACGTTTACGGTATAAACCTTGATGTGCATGTGTACGTGCACGCATTGAAAATGATGAAGACGCCGCTTCGTCCGTTCAGTCTCCAGAAAAGCAGCTTTAATGGGAGCAGATCATTCAGCTGCAGGCTATTTGTAGAAGCAAAATGC
>KV751325.1:8808966-8869628 GCA_001698575.1 Mola mola
CGTCCGCTGCGCGTCTTTTGTCGCCTCTATTGTTGTCTGCTCGGCGCATTACGCGTTGCTATCCCCGACCTCCAGCACCTCACTTACTTCCGCTGTTCTTCTCGACATTTTCGATGTAATTGGCCGCATCGAGCAGCACTTGCACGTTCTTCATAAAGGTGCCGATCCGGTCCATCGCGGAGCACTCGGAGTAGAAGACGTCGCGGAGAGAATAGTCGGACATCTCCCCGAAATCCTGCTGGTCCGCGGACGAATCAGACTCCGACAGGACTTCTTCGGGCTTCAGCTCGCTGTGCTGTCGCATGTACTTGACCATTTTACACTTGAGGCTTGTTTCTTTCTTTCTTTCTTTTTTCGGAGGCGGGGGGGGTTGATAAATGAGCAGCGCTGACAATCGACCTCCCTGCCCCGTCTGCGCACTGAGCGGATGACTGAAATGAACTGGGCTCGACGGAATTGCAGTCCTTAGCCTCAGCCACTTGCCCTACTTGGTGGATAATCCCTCCCACTAACGCATGCATATTGCATTCATTGTCAACCGTGCCATAATAAATCCCCATTATCAGTTCTGCGGGAGAGTGACAACACGCAACGCTGCTTTATTTTAAGAGGGAATAAACACTCGTGAGCAGACTTATGAAGTGGAAAGGCCACATGGCAGGAGGCAACACTTGGTCAAATTAACACTGCCACCAAAGCCATGATTTGGGGGTGATTTGCATCCTGAGCTGGGAGTTTATAATGCATTCGGAGGCATTATTTTACATGATGTTTAATCATTCTGTTCTTAAACTACTATAAACTCACATCGAGATTTCAAGAAAGGTAATAAAACGGTGAGATGAGGGTTTTATTCTGGGGTGAGCAGGGTCAGTCCCCTGGGAGCCGCTTTTCTGACCTTGAAAATGAGTGTACTTCTTGATGGTCCATATCTGGTGTCCCGTTCTTGACTGATTAAGAAGTCATCCCCCCCTCCACACACGCACACGCTGTGAGGGATGCAGGAGGACAGAGGGGAGAGGGCCTGTCTTTACAAGGCCAGCCATGCGTACAGGGTTGCGTTGTGCCTCGAAGACAATGGGTGCAGATGGCTGGCCGGCTGCAGATGTGGCCAGGCCTGTAACGGACGCCTGTGTGAGAGAGAGAGAGAGAGAGAGAGTGAGAGAGTGAGCACACACCCTCCCCCTGGAATCTATTTCAGCTGTCCGGCAATGCCTGACACACAGAGGCCGTCCTGAAACAGAGACACGTACAGGTTTAGTTTTTTCTCTAATAGTATGCACATTCAAAATTTGATCGATGGCCTCCCATATTTATACCCTCGTGCTCAAAATGACGGGATAACTGGAGTCAGGCGTGCACGGAGAGAATTTGGTGCAGCATTGGAGAGCATTTCAGCGAGAGAAAGGCCCATCGTCTTGTGCAGGCTGCATGCTGCGCACGGGCAGCGAGCTGACCCGCTGTAGGATGGTGTAGAATTTGACTCCAACTGGAGTAATCTGAAAAGCCAGAGGATTACACCAGCGGCTCGGCTCTCCAAGAGGAGGCAAAGTGACACGGCGCTGGTGTGCGTTCCTTAATGATACACACATCCCACACGGGTCTCACACGGCAGCCAGTGTGGTTTTTGATCTGACCATCTATCTGTTTGGTCTGATGGTATCCTCCCACATGCTGCTGGCTAACATGACACTCAGATTAAGCATTGTGCAAGCAGCAGTGGCCCCCTTGTTTTGAAACAACAGCTGCCCTTTGCCCTGACGTCAAAGCAGGACAGTCCAGTGGGCCAGACGTGCGTCACCTGCTCCATCCTCTGCTTAGCACTGTCAGGACATTAAGGGATGCTTTAAGGAAAAAAAAATAAATAAAAAAATATTTAAGAATAGATCCCCATCACGAAAGAAAAGTTATTCTCACAATTTAATATCCCCCAACTCCTTTTTTTTCTTCCTTTTGGTTCAGCTAAAGTGCATCTTTTGACCCTATCTTCTCATCATCATGCCACCTTGTAGGATGTGGGTGGTTTAAGTACAGATCCTGTCACTCCCCCAACATGAACACCTGTTGGAGACACCAAATCCCCTCTTTGTCTCCATAGACCACTCTCAGTGGATTACCATGACAACGCCCATTCATATCATGGCTGAGGGCTGATTATGCTGCTTCACACGGTCAATTATCACTGAACTGCTCGCATTGTTTTAAGGAGGACGCCGCTTGTTCTGAAGCGGGAAGGCTCTGTAAATACTTCGCCGTGACACTTTTTTTTCATATTCGAGCAGCTGTGTAATCTCTCAGACCCGGGTTTTAATTAGCTGCGGTTTCACACAGCGGACATCCCGCATCAGCAACACTGCTCATGTTTGAGTCAAGACAAAGAACTCCAACTTTGTAAGAAATAGAGCAATAAAACAATTATGGAAACATACACCAGCTTTTATTACATTAGGTGAGAGGCAAATTTAAAAAGGACTGACTCTAATGCAAAATGATTGTGATGTACAGCACCTTGGCTGGGGGGGGTAACATAAACAGAGAAGGAGCAAGCAGGAGGCACACAAATAATATATGCCTAAGTAATACAAATTGTAAACACACTGCACTGTGCATGAATTAAAAAAAACATAAACATTATGATGAAAGTAGTGTTAAAATATTGTTATTAGATTGTACGGTCACATTTCTACAATGTTTAACATTTGGTTTTTCATTTGACTGGGATGTAAATATATGGTCCGCTAATATAGTTTATATCAAACTAACAGTGGCTATGAGGACAGGCTTCCCTCAGTATACTGCCAGTAACTGACAATGGGACAAAAATGAGTCACAACATCCATCACGTTCAACTTTCTGTGAATCAGGCTTGGCACTTTCATTGTCCTCCAAACAACTAGTGATTTTCTGTCAGTTCTCGAAAAAGGTCGCACTTTGTTACTCATTCACAGCAATATGCAAGAAACATGATTTGCTGGGATCTTTCTTGTTAATCACAGTCAATCTTCTGTCACAATTACAATAAAGCAGCAACCACCGGAACAACACCACTGACAGGAATGTAAAAACAGCATGAATTATTACCGAATAACCAATCACAGCATGTTTAGTACAAGAGTTAGTAAGTTAGGTAGAGACTTAGACTTTGAAGTCATTTAGCTATTAAACACTATATTGTAATACCTATAATTTAACCAACATATATTATTACAAGGTAATATAACTATCAATATGTTTAGATACAGATCGTACTTAAGGCTAATCGTCGTATAAACTTAATGGTCAACCACTGTAACACTTGCGTGTTTGTAAAATTGTTAAGCCAGTTCTCTTTGCTTTCAGCATACATTCAACAACGACTTTTGTGCAAGAAGAAGAAAAAAAAAAAACTAATCATAGGGTCACCTTACCATGACAACATTGCTGTCTTCTTTCCATTATAAACCCCAATAAAAATATGGCTCATGACAACCACAAATAGGCATTTTTTTTTAAAAAAAACTCATCTTTCATTTGATTTGGAGCCCTTCAGGATTGTACACTCACAAATTTTCATTGGACATAATAAAAAAAAATTCATCAGGAAGCAGGAGATGAGCAAGATTAAAAATTCAAAACAATTCTCGATGTTTTTTTTTTCTAATGAAACAATAATTGTTTTTTTTGTTAACAGTAAACACCATTAGGATTCAGTTTTTTCTTTCTCTTCCTTCTTTTTCTTGCTCTTTTTCAAGAATGACGGCGTGCGGAACTTATTTTTCTTTTTCTTCGGGGACTTGATTTGGCTCTCCGGGGTCTGAGTCTCCCCTGACTTCTCCTTCGTTGTGATGGCGATTTCCACCGTTTCCACGTTGCTCACACTCATCTTCGATACCTCGATGCTCAGGTCCTCCTCCAGCTCCGCCAAGTGGTCTTTCCCATTAGGAATTGCGTCTGTCAACAAATGACACCAAGTCAGCGAAGAGGGATGTGGATGACGAGAAGGTACGAGGCTGTGATAGTAAAGATCGCTCCAGAGGGACATGAACCTAACAAGCAGCTAGTTCTAACAACTCATGTTTTAACTGCCCGTTGGGTAGATAATCACCTTGTTTAGCCGGTGTCATTATGGGAGAGAGAGAGAGGGAGATGGTGGAGCCGTCAAACGTTGTCATCTCGTCTGCATCAGTGGCATCATCCTCTTCTGTGAAGAGAGTCAAGGTAAACCCCAATCAAAGCTGGTACGTTCAAGTGAGTGAGGTGCATTAACTCTTTCAGAGTTTTGTCTTTTCAGTGGTCGCAGAAGCTACAAGACTAGCAAGCCGATTTGTAAGGAGGATAACAGTGACAATGTTAATGCTCAGTTTTTGGCAGATTTACCATCTCCAGTTCTCAGTTCCCAGTTGCTTCCCCTTTGTTCTAATACCACTAACAGTTGACCGTGGAATATTTCACGAAAATTCTTTCACAAATGTTTGTAGAAGCAGTCTGCATGCCAACGCGCTTGATTTTATACATCTGTGGCCATGGATGTGATTAAAACACCTGCATTTAATGATTTGGAGGGGTGTCCCAACACTTTTGGCAATAAAGTGTATGTAGATTAATTAGGTATTTATAATAACATGAAATACCAGGAACAAAACAACTCTTGTATCCTGTCAATGGCCTCAAAGAGCAACCTGCGTTTGTTCTTCCTGTAGGCCGACATATGGAGCGGCACAGGACCGTTAAACGAAACATCAAATTCTGATTTTAAATCTTTTATCATAACACACATAATTAAAGTGCTGTATGTGTGAATGTATGGTGACTTATTACTGTATATTTTAAACTACAATTAATGGCTGTGTCATAACAGGATCTGCGCCCTTGTATAGGCCCACCAGGCATATGAGGTCATATTATTTATTTTGTAAGGATATATGAATATAACAGTCAGACAAATATAAGCTTAAATCCTTTCAAAAGTTTTGTGCGGTAAGTTTGATAGGCGGAGGTGCGGAGGTAGACGCTTAGTACTGAGTTATTTTGGTCGATACGTTAAATACTAAGTACCGACATCCAGTTGTCGCTCCAACAGTTCTTATACAGGTGGCAACGTGTGCTAGAGAGGATGCTTTTTGTTTTTTTGGATGCAACAACTTTTAAAACAGCAAAGAGTAAAATGGTAGCCAGCATCAGACCAAATAAATTAAGTAACTGCAAATTGTGCAATAACTTTAAATGTTTTTTAAGTCAGATGTTTTGAGTTAATAATTTCTTTCAAATCTGCATTTGAAGACATTCTAAACTAATCTTCTTTTTTTTTATTGTCATTGCTTGACTACAGATCCCCATTTACCATATAATGTATATGCTCATATTCTACAAGGATTATATCAGATGGGATTTTATAGTAGAATTAGTTTAAGTTGAGGTGCTGTGCCTCTAAAGAGTAATGGTATACCTTCTTGGCCTTGTTGTCTTCGTTCTACAGTATTCTTGTATTCCTCCAGCTCCTTCTCTGTCAGATTATCAAAAGGGTTGGGGGGAAGAGAGCGAGTGTACTCCTCATCCTCCTCGATGAAAGCCTGGTTGGAAGGAGAAAACGTTACAGTCACCTGACATAATGCATTTTGCAGTAATTGCGAGTAATTACTCATATGGAACAATGAGGTCGGCTAATGCATTTGTGTTTCCATTTTGACATTTGGTCATTTGGTGTCACATTAAGTTTTGTGATTAAAAAAAAGAAGCTCCATTTGGATATTTGACTTCAATATTTGCTTTCCTGTGTTTTCAGTTGGTATCATTGGAGCTAGAGTTGGCAGATTGTTTTTTAAGCATTTTATGCTTGGCCTTTCTCTGTAGGAAAAACCTCTTCATATTCTGACAGGAATCAATAAACCAAATGTCTGCTGGCTGTCAAAGGCCTGCATTCAGACATTTCAATCACATCATTGAGCCAGAATGAAACGAATAACTGGATGACCTACCTTTTCATTTCCTTTTCACAAGCCATCACAAGGTTAGAGAAAATGCATCTAAATGTTTCCTAAGGCCAATTGGACTGCTTTATGTGTTAATAATAGCAGGTAACTTTTTTACATTCATTATTATAATGTTAGTTATGTCTGAGGCATGAGGTAGTTGGAATCAATTATCAATGACAATGATTTGCTGCACCAGTTTACACACCCAGAGCTGAAGACAAGGTCATTCATCAGCGACAGACTTGTCCAGCAGCTAACTCAGTAACAGAAAGCACACACCCACAGAGGTAAGTACTAAACCCTGAAGGACAAGTTGTTTCAGCAGCAATAGACTGTGGTTAACAGTACAGTTAGCACAACGTGCACTCTCACAGTAGTAAACGTTCCCATCTCTTGTTTTCTCCGTTTGCACATCTTCCAGCATCCTCAAATACCTTTGTTAAACTAAAATGTTCAACTTGTTCAACTCCTGTTGAAGTTTATTTACTGGTGGGGACAACTCACCAGCTTCTAGCATCCTAACGTCTATATGTTTGAAATACATTTCACTGAATTCTACTCTATTTGTGATTTTTTTGCTTCCTCCTATCTTTGCTAAACTCATTAGCTCAATACCTCCCACGTTAAAAGTATAAATTACGAAATCCATAATAGTGAGTTAAATATCCAGTGATTTAAACACATTTTGTCATCTTGATGTCAAAGATCAAGTTTGAGAAGGAGTGTTTTATGATCAATCATTGACATAAGTAAGTTTTATGAGGCACATTTGTGGTCACTGCGGGCATTTGCTGACAACAGGTTCTTGCATTTGTAGGATGGGCTCAGGCAGCCGGTATGCACACCAGATGAGTTTAGGCCTGATTTTGGACTCATTTTCCTCCCCCAGCGATCACAGAGGCGTGGCTTGATCCTCGGCTTGTCGCAACCAAGTATTTGTCCAAGTAACCCTTAAGTGTGTGGCGTCAATACAATTATCTTACTGCTCCCGTTCAAGTTGAAGCCTCCCCGACATTCCAAATCGGGCTTCCTCCTACAGAACACCCACAATAACCACTGAGCCCGAGCAGACCGGCTAATGTCACCAGCCAAATGCTGTGTCAACGCTGGAATTGAAGTCATTACTATAAAAGGCAGATGTGTGGCCTTGCGTGGCCTAAGATGGCCTAAGAGTTGAACATGTGTGTAGCCAGCCTAACCTGGGTAACCGGTTTAGCTTGATTTGTATTTGTGACGGCTGTTTTGTTTGTTTAAATGATTGTGGCATTTTGACAAACTTATTTATAAATTAATTGGACTAAGAGGAAGTTTGTTGAACTTGACGAACTTGCTGCTTGTGTGATTACTTATAAAATGAACTGACTCTTGCTGGTTTCACTAATCTTATTAACTGCACCTTTTGTATTTATTCACAACTTGTAAAATCTGTATGTAGTTTTGACAATGTACAGTTTCTTTTGCTTACAGACTTTTGGGCTCTGACATTGTGAAGGGATCAAGGTCTGAGAATGTCTCTTGCAACCAGTAGGCACTTTTTCGAAAGACAATGGAAACTTCATGAAGGCCATGCTCACTACTTTGGGAATTTGATTACACAATCTCCAGTTTTCTTTGTTGTTTTGAATGAGCAATATATCTTGACTTAGGTCACAAGATAAAAGGCAGGAAGATAAAGTTTATAGGCGATAAATAGGAAGTGTAGTTCTATAATGTTCCTAACATCTGACAAGTTAAATGTTCTGAGCAAGTGTCTTTTGAGAGACAAATCAAGTGTTTTAATACTGAGTATAAGATATTATCATGATTGCTCTTAGTGTTTTGAGAACTGAAACCGTGTTTCGGAAAACATGCTTCAGCAACTGAGAAGTCAATGCTGTGACACTTTCTGT
The DNA here is from genome assembly GCA_001698575.1 of Mola mola. Classification (NCBI taxonomy): domain Eukaryota; kingdom Metazoa; phylum Chordata; class Actinopteri; order Tetraodontiformes; family Molidae; genus Mola; species Mola mola. The sequence continues at coordinate 8,816,807 of KV751325.1, forward strand.
ATAATGCAGATTGGTTAAACCTGTGACTTTTCACAAGTGGTAAATATACTCACTGGTCCTGGGATGGTGTCCACAACAATGCCTGCTAGTAACTGAGATTTGGGTCCCGGAGTCATCTGGTCCCCTCTGTGCCGCTCTTTTATCTGAAAAAAAAAAAAAAAAAGTATCCAACAAATCACACTAAAGTGCCAGAAATAGCTGATATTACGGCAACATTAAAACTGTGATACATCTGTGAATATGAGTGGTTTCGGGTATACTCATAATGAAAGTAGATTCTTCACTCATCAAACACCTACTTTTTCACTTCAATGGCAACAGTAACAGTAACAGTAACAGCCTAGCAAGTCAATAATCAATTCATCTGTATTTTTCAAGTGCAACTGCTCTGTATTTCCTGTCTCTTGCTTTTTAAAATGTGAAGTTTTGATGCTGTTCTTTGTCAAGTATGACAGTAAGCTGAATATACTGTATTTACAGTATATATATATATATATAAAAAAAATGGGTTTAGTAGCAATTTTTCTTCCACACACACCATACAGTAAACAATGTTAAAATAATGTTGTTTTTTTTTTATCTTAAAACTAAGCACTTTTAAATTGCTGACAAGCTAGAGGCAATACAATTGAATGAAATTAAGTCCTGTTAAGTTTGGTTTAAAAAAACATAAAATGAATAATAATGATGAAGATGGAACAACTGACCCGATTTCTCTTATCCGTAACTTCTGAGGGATTGGTGTTGAGTGGCACAAACTGGTTGGGATCTTCAATCTTTATTGGTGTGCCGACTTTATTGCCTGGCTGTGAAGATTTCATCCACTAAGGGGTATAAAAAAATTAAATTTAATAGAAATCTGAAAAATTGGGTAAAGAACTCAAACAAGATGTATTTATCAAATGACCACAAGAGGGCAGGCTAATACAAAGGAATCTCAACCACACCATTTTCTTCAGGGGACAAAACAAGTTATATTATGACACTTGTTACAGTTTTACATGAAAATCAACGCACCATGGTCTTGGTCCTGGGGCTGATATCCCCACTAAGTGACTGTTCAGGAACATTGACCTTCAAGTAGCTATTGGGTGAGTTGAGCCACCGGGTCCGTTCTCTCTGCTGTTTCTGCATCATAAACTTGAAGGGGCTTCGCAGTCCCAGCTCATTGTCCTCAGTTGGTACAGCTGACACTGTTGCAGGAATCTCCACGTCATTCTTAGAACGGGGTTTTTCGCGGACAATGGGGTTCTTGTAAGAGTAGCTTGTTCTGTATCCCTAGAAGGCCGCAGAGAGGAAACATAATCAAGTCAATAAGAATAATCAACTACTAAAGATACAAAACAATGCCCCGGTAACCCAGGATCCACATACACAATACTAAATATTTAGCAATCCTATACGTACAAACAGCTCTTTTACACATGCACCAACTTTTGTATGGAAAAGATAAAAAGGTGGTTAAAAAGCCTGTGTTGTTATCAATACAGCAAAGATGAAAGAGGCAACTAGAAAGCTGATGGGAGCTTGCAGTATGAGGCACTACAAATTAAACCAATTTGAAGGGAATGCCTAAGAAAAAACCCTGCTTTAGGCTTTGGATTGCCAGTACATTTAAATGTGCAACCTAATGCACAGGTTGCAATGAGTCTCCACACAGTGCCATGCAGTAGCTGCACTTGTCAAGTAAAGACTTCACCAGATTTGCATTATTTAAATAATTAGGTTAGCCCAAACAGGGTAGGATACTCTCGTAAACAAGCTAAACTGCACATATACTTTTAATAATTAAGACAGCAAGCAATATGATATACTTAATGTGGAATTTATTACAAATAAGACTGCAAATACAAAAAAAACACGGTGGGACAAAGCCTCTGAATTTCTCTATTTGCACCTTAAAAATATGTTTCATTAAAGGTAGCACACGCATCTCATCCACCATGGCTCTAGCTATATTTCATGATGCACTATATACAGTCTGCCAGCCAAGGAAGAGTCATGAGAAATAACTGGTCCAATCACCACAGATACCCGATTGGCTGCAACACTCATTGGCTTTTTCACGTAATGCAAGTCTATGAGGTTACGTGGAGTTTGGAAACCAAGATGGCAATAAAATACTGTGATCTCTATGATTCATCTAAAAAAATGTAGATATCGTATGCCTTCAACATCAATTAGAATCAAAAGTGATCATATGCCAACAGCAGACGAATAGACTTCCTGTAGCAAGTGACATTTGCACCCAGCGCCATTTGAAACGGTCTATGAGAAAAAGCCACATATGATTTTTAAATTGAGTGCACTAGAGTCTTCACACTAAGTGGTTTTGTATTCTGTGTGGCTATAGCTGCCCACAGCATATTTCTCCAACTGGAAGCTATGATTGCGAGGTGGGCGGGCTATGATCACACAGAGCTAACACAGCTGCAGCCCTCTCCAGCCACAGTTGTTAGTGAGTAGCAAGCTAAAACAGACATAGTCTGACATCCCGTGTCTACAGAACATTTCAGTAACTATGTTTAAATACGCAAAATTTCTTAATCAGATTAAAAATTTTAGCGATCGGAAATTCCGAATCCACTTTTTATATGGACACTAAATTAAATCATCCGATCATGACGTGCATATACACGCATCTACCTGCAATAGCAGAATAGCAGCATTTTGACATTCGCAATTTCCTTAAAATACATGCAGAAGAAGTCATCTGTCTGTGCTATAAACAAACGCCGATGTGGCTACACTTCGCACTTTCACGCTTTTACCTGCGATTTAAACTCCACACTCTTAAAGGATGGACCTGTGGCAGGTTCTGAAAGCCCTACTTTTGTTCCTGCCTTTTGTCTGTGATCAAGCTTCGGGCTCAGCAATGCATAATGCTGCTGCGTTACAGGAGGAGAGAGCGGGAGGAGAGAGCGGGAGGACAAGAGCATCCCTCCAAGTTTAGTGCTGCTGTCACGCCACGTTGTCATAGGGCACACATGCCCAGTGAGGGTGATTTTACCCAAACAGGAAGTCGCAAATAAGTGGTGTGCTAGTGTGTGGTCATTAGCTCTGTAGTTAGAATAGCAGGGATTTAATTGACAGCACAGCAGAGGTGTCTTATAGTTGTAACAAGACAGTAGACACCATGTTAGCCACAAACTAACAGCAGTTGATTGTACTGAAAGCGGCTTGACAAAATTTTAATCAATTTTAATGTAATTATAGTGGAAAAAAAAGTGTCCACCCACAGAAAGCCTTGAAAACGACATGTTTCAATTACATGAATCATTATGGATTTGATCAGATTAGAAGAAAAAATACATCCAGTTTCATTGTGTTCTGTAATCAGACACTTCCAGAGGAAGAGCCAGAGACAGGAAACTCAAAGCATGATGGGTAAAAGTCATGGGTCAGGGTTCACTCACCAGGTTGTCCAGCATCCTCATAAGGGACTCGAACTCAGCTTCACCCACTTTCCACTTGACCTCACTGTTCATCACCAGCTCAGCTTCATGCACACCCTGGGTCAGGGGTTTAAACTTCTCCCTGTCCAAGAGCACGAGGTTGTCCAAGCCACCTGAACACCTCAAAGCATCTACCTAGACAAAAACACATTAAAACAAGATTATTATTAAGTCATCTGGAGATAAAAGACATAACATCATTCTTTGCAAAGTTAATGGGGATTTCTCCTTGCATTTAATACAATTCTACATTTACATAAAATACTTAGATGTTGAAAAGGATTGGGATTATATTATATATGAACTGTACTGCAAGATATTTAGGGGAAAAATTCCTAATTTCCTTCCCAATACAAAACAGGTGTCTCACCAACCGGGGTTATATTGAACCAAAGTGTTTAACAACATCAAGATTCTCAATTTGAATACATTTTTTTTTTTTCATATAGATTAGAGATTAGATTAATTGAAATGCTGAACACATTTAATAGGCTATCATCTTTTTCAGAAGGGATTAAAGTAATTCACTACACTCCAGTGCTGATAGAGCAATGTTCTAATAGCTTCTGTAAAAATAAGGCAGCGTGTGCAAGAATGAGAATATAGCTGCAGCCAATGATTCCCACCTTGCATCTTATGGAACAGATAATTGCAGTGAGGTGTGCAGGATATTACACAGCAAAAATTCTGGTTTTCACAGTGATTAGCATGCCCTTAAGTCAATGTAAAGGTGCAGTTTTATTCGGTAAATAAAAACTGAATTTCATCAGTAAAACTAAAGGGAAGATCTTGTGTGAGAGGGATGAGAATCAACTTTTTTTCGGTAGGGAAGGAAACAGCTCCTCTTCTTTTAAGTTAAATAAGTTTTTCCTTATTGTGGTTACATACATGCAATTTGTGGTGCATTTAGATCGCTAAATGCCAGCCTTATTTATATCACAGTTGCCTGCTTCCCTCTAATGATGAAGCAGGAGAGCAAGTAGTTTTGACAGCAGTAAAAATGTTGTTTTAGCGGTTTAACAGCTTCAGTTCCGATTCATTTGTTAAATGAAACTATTACAAATTTTGCAAATAATTAAATTTCTGCTTCTTTTAAAAACTTTTTAACACTCCAATTCCAATTATGTTTATAATTATTTGGACAATGATGGATTTGAAATAAAAATCAAAACGTGATTGAATTGCGGCTTTAAGCATTTTACTGAAAACATGGCATTTACCATTTAGGAATTCCAACTGTTTTATGCAGACTATCCCCCTTATCAGGAGCACAAAAGTACCTGGACAAACTATCATAATTACAAGAGTGGTTTTCATTGCTTGATTGAAAATTTTGCTTTTCAGAATTCATCCTGATACTTCCATCGGTCGTCACATCATCAAAAAACACATTGACCCAGTTTCTCTGTCAGCCATACATGCCCATGTCATAACAATGCCTCCACCATGTTTGACTGATTAGTGTGGTACCTCTCAGATAAACAGCTGTTCTTCTCCTTTTCTAGACTTTTCTCTTCCCACCAATCTGGTTCATGTTCATCTTTGTTTCCTCTTTCAAAGAAGTTTATTCTAGAACTGGGCAGGCTTTCTAAATGGTTCAGGTTCATTCTAATCCGGCCTTTCCGTTCTTCAGTGTTACCAGTGGTTTGTACCTTGTTGTAAATTGCCTATATTTACGTTTATTAAGGTTTCTCTTGATTGTAGACTTGCGAATCTGACCACCTCACTGACCTGTCTAGAGGTTGTGAAGGGGTTTTTCAGTCACCAAGGAAATTATTCTGTGATCACCTACTTTAGTTGTCTTCGATTTTCTTTCAGGCCATTTGTAAATAGAGCGCCATCTCTCTGACAGATTTATTTTGTTTTTTTAGCCTAATGATGGCCAACTTGACTTCCTTGGACTTGACATTGATGGTTCAGGTCAAACAGCTACAAAATGCCAATTCGACACTTAAAATTAACTGCAGAGCTCTGTATCATTTGTCTTGAAGTGATAAGGGAATAGACCTCAGCTGACCATGACACTGCTTGCCAGTCAATTGTAAAAAAATACCTTCGAGCCTGTCAGACCTGAATTGTGCACTCCCATGTCATTATCAAAAAAAAAAAAAAGTATGATCAAGAAAAGAAATGGATTTTTTTGTACCTGGACTTCACAAGCTTGCTGTGAATGGTACATGTAGTGAAAAGCCTCCTCTACTGTTTCTCCCATAGCCAGCAGCCCGTGGTTCCTCAGCACCATCACCTGAAAGACACAGGAAACACATAAGCTTTATCTTGGCACACTATAATCACTAGGATAAACTAAACAAATCAAGCTAAGCCTAATTCATAATCAGATATGTTCGACATATACATTAATTGGCAAATTTTCCCACGTAAATGATGCCGTGCTAATACCATCCCTGCATCCTAAAGTGAAAAATCCCCCATTAAAAACTGCACTGCTCATTGTGCCCTTCTACTAATTTTGGAGAGTGAAATGGGGAAACACAACCAACTGTCTCCCCAGCTGTAATTATGCGCATCAGTGAATTGATGGTGCCAGCAGATGACACCTTTCTGGGTTACTATAAATCTTTCCCTCGTGAACCTGAGTAATATTCTAACATTATTCCCTGTCATTCATGCAAATGCACAACATCCTTATTTAATCTCTGGTGGAGATTTACAGACTGGTGTCTAGCTGCTCATCTAACTTTCAGCAATTGAAGCAGATAAGTATATATTCCAAAATGTTATACTATTCAATCAAACAAAATGATTCATGCATGCAAATTTGTAAGTCATTTTCTAGACAACTTTCAACATTCTTAAACGCAATAAATAGATAGTCCCATGAGAAAGTGAGCCTGTCACTAATGGAGGTCCTTGGTTTTACAGTACCTTGGCAGTAGGGCCCAGAGCTTTCTGAAACTCCACCTTCTCCTCTTTATTTTCCAGGCTGCCATGGTAACCAAAGCAGCTCACGTCTCCCAGAAGCAAAGCCTCCCAGGAAATGGGCAGGATTCCACATTTCGTAGCAGACACCTGTTAACATACGAAAAAAGCGACTAAGGTTGTGACACACAAAGAGCTAAAAGCAGGCACATTTTGAAATAGAACCCCACAGTGTGCTGCGGATTTTACAGCCCTGCCTCAAAGTTAATGTGTTCCAGGGGGTGTCTGCATCGGATATAACTAAGCACATAGAGGGCTGTTTAGAATTCTGCCATTTTACTCTGGCACAAAATTAGGAGAAGGTCCTTTCATATTAGACTGGAGCATACTTACTGCAGCTGTAGCAGGGGTATGTATGTGGATGATACATCTCACATCAGGGCGCATTGAATAAATGGCAGCATGTGGCGCGAACCCAAAGTGGTCGATGCCCATATCAGTAGCACCCTGGTCCACCACCTCACCGATAATGTTTACTTTCAACTACACGTCAGACAAAATAAACAAAGAAGACTGTAAGTAATTACATTCTTTATGGATGAAACATTAACACAAACAAAAAGGCACCCTGTGGAATTTACTTGTAAATAAATTAAAATCTACATTACATATTTTTTTAATACCACATATTTATATAGGCCTAACAAAGGGTTGAATTAATTGCTTTAAATAGGACAAAATTGCATAGCTTCTTTATTGAAATATTTAGACAATTGCATTGTTTATATCTGGTTATGTGCATGTGTATGCTACACAGATCCCACATGTGTCCTAATGTCAGGCAGATGCAAAAACACAGCTTTATAGCACTATGACGATAAACACCGCATGTCACCTCAATACACATGGCACTGCATCAGCATCGATGTTTTGTTTTGTAACAAATAATAATACTCCAACCATCCAGCCAAATATTTTTACAACCTGTAGTGATAATCAGGGTAGGAATTGTGTTTAGCGTCTGTTTACTTTTCAGGGGCGATTGCATTACAAAGAAAAGAAAAGTAAAGCCTGACTGGAAATGGAGCTTTTTTGGTCTTGAGTGTGACACACTAAACAGTTATTTATTATCTTTGGAGAAAAACAATCTGTAATTAGAGTAAACAAATTGTAATTGTATTTTTTTTGTGCAATAAACAACCTGTTAAAGTATAATCTTTTTTAAAACTTACTACCCTTCTCACCACAAATGCCCCCAATATTTCTTGCTTCCCAGTGAGCGACTGAGAAAAGTGAAAAGAAAAGAGAAAAGTATAGCGATGTCACTGAGAACTGGCCATGGAAAATGCATTATTCCTGGTTGCACAGCTTCAGATCACTGCAGTCTTTCAAAGGAGAAAGGCAGATGGATGTTATTTTTGGACGTTTGCTTCAACCACTCCCAATTCAGGTTCTTTGGTTGCGTACAGCTCACTTTTCAACAAAGTGCAGTGAAAATAAGGGACTAAAAATGAAGACGACGAAGCTACTGAGCTGCTCTGTATTAATCAACATGGTGTCACTTGTGTTGAAGTTTTAGAGTGTTCAGAAAGAAGGTAAATCGGTTACCACTATCAATACCAGTCGTACAGAAGTTCCAGTAGGAGGGAAAAAGATGATGAGCAATGATGATGTACTGAAGGAATACGAAGAGCAGCACCCATTAAAAACCCTCCCCTTGTGGTTCTTACATTGCATACAAACATAAATTAATGTTTGCATGTGTCTCATTTGCTTTTGTCGTATTGATAATGATGTCATATTTGGTTATGAAGGTTATAAAATGTGAAACATATGATCAGTTACCATACTGGTATTGCTACAAGTGGGCAAGCAATTATCGGTTATGAGTCGAATAAAGTATTTATGCACCGTTTTTCGTTGTTGTTAACAGAAATATATAAGCGTTTACGAGACACAAATAAATTGCATTTAGTTATACATCCAAGTGTTAAGATGCACGACCTTTAAAGTTTCCACAGATTTACAATTCATTTAATTGGCATTAAGAATGCATTTTAAATGCCCGCTTTATGTTGTACATTTCTCTGACGATGCAGTCCTCACACAAGACATGGACAATGACAAACACAGAGCCGTTGTGCTTACCAAATTTGCTCCAGTCACCTCAGAAAAAGACAGACCCTGTGGGCTGATCAGAACATGGTCCTGCTCTTTATTCACACGCACCTGTGACAAAATCCACACGATTACAGATCAAAAATGTATCTAACAGGTTATTCTAAATCGACGTTGAAATATATGCATTTCTATGTTGCCCCTGCAGAAGTGTTTTTCCATAAATACATGTCGTGGACAAATTGTCTGTTAAAAAGCTATGACGCCACAAGAGAACAAATCTCTAGGATAAATTCTGTATGCTGGGTTAGCAGCTACTCGGAGCAGGGAGACTTATTTTACAGAGTCAAGCTCACAGGACTCTCTGAACCATAGAAGAAAAGCTCTCCTCACTCTGACAAACTCAAAAATCACTCTGTGGGTTTATATAACTTACTTTCTAGGCTTTGTCTTGGGGGAAAATTTGAGATTTATATCTTGACATCGCAGGTATTCATCAACCATGTCAGTGTAAATTCTTGCTGTAGGGGATCTGTACAAACTCACAATTGTGACTCTTCCAAAGCGTAAATAATATATGGCTTCTGAAAATAAAGAGGTGTTTCCCTTTAGGCATTCCCAGAGCCAAGGAACAAAGCCCACATAACGATACACAAACCTTGTGCAGCATACATAAGCAGAAAAGTAGCAGAGAGGGATGTTGGAGTTGTACTCACAGTAATGTAAGAGCTTGTAAAACGAGCCCAGCTGAAGAGGTCAACAAGCCTGTAGAGGCTGGCCAGTTTACAGCGACTCTGTTTCTCCCCTTTAGTAAAGGAGGGGGACTCGATGCCGTACAAATCATTGACTGGAGTCACCGTCCCGCAGCCTGCCACAGGATATATAACATTATTGGTAACATTAACAATTGTTAAACATCTTAATGGATGCTTACATTGTTCAACTCAGTTGCAAAGATAAAACATCCCACGGATCTGAGTCTCTGAAGGTTAAAAAAGACCCAAAATTCCCTTGAGGAAAGAGAAGGGTATTTTTGGCTGTAATACCATACAAGGCCTTAATGATACAGGACCCGATCTTTTACAGCCCCTTTAGCTTTTTCAAAGAGCTGGTCTACCTCTGTGACTTCACAGCCACTTCTTACAGGGACGTTTTCCAAACATTTAGTTTTTAAAATGAATTTTTCCAGCTCCAAGTTGCTGTGAGACTTCCCCAGAAACAAAAGGCAAAAGAGTTTCTGCCAAGATAATTAGCATCGCAAACTGCTTTAATTCATTACCAAGACTGGTTATGAGGGCGTCTTAATAGAAAACACTGTCAATGAAGAATGCTGTCAACAACTTTTCTGCTGTTTCAGGGTTGCTCAATGTCACAAGAGTCTGACAATTCAGCTTCTCACAATGAAGATATTCAGCCTGCATAATGCACACAGAATAACAATCAGGTCCGAAGGGAGAAAGACTCACACACAAACAAGCACATAGCTACTCACTGATTGGCGAAGTCAGGGGACCAACCCCTCCCATGCAGCTGGCCATGACCAGGTCAGCAATCTGTCTCAGAGCCAGGAGACCTGTAGGGTTGTTGCCCTTCGTCAGCTGGTCCTGAATCAGGCCTTCCAACTCATCCTTGAACACCTGTAGACGACAAAAAGAATGGGTTTCTTTCAGAGTGAAGTTAGGAGAAAAGAAAGAGTAAGAAACACCTTTATAAAAGCTCCTTTAACCTGGCAACAAATACATAAACAACCTAATTCCTACAGCTCCTCAGGAAGTGTCAGGGAGCATGGAGGCCTCGTAATACAACTGCACAAAATCATGTCAGACCACTGAAATCCCCTTTGTGAAAGAAGCAGTGGGGATTACGCATTAAAGCAGACTATCAATTTTCACCTTGAAGAATATTCAGTGAATCTCAAGTCAACACTGTTTTCTTGTGTGCTGCAGCTAAGTCAGAGCATTCTGCTTCATCCAAGCACAGTTCCCATGGTGATGAGATGAGCTCCACTTGTTGGGGCTGTTATGCAATCGCAGATAAGTGTGGGCTTATTTTCATGCACTTCATTGGCACTCGATTACTGCTCATTCTTGCACTCCATTTAAGCAGACTGCTGTGCTCTGTTTCTCAACCATTTGGCTCCTATAATATACAAATAATAACTACCATCATACAAGGGTGCACATATAAAAGTATAATGCTACTATTAGTACTATAGCCAAAGAATATTTTCCACTATCACTGAAACCTTGGATATATCAGGAAATACTGAACATGCCTTTTAAATTACTTTCCCCTCTCAACAATTAGACTAAACCCAAAGATATCAGTGTAATATTGAGCAAGACAAGGACATCCATCAAATAAACCTCTTGAGAAGCGACAATTATCAGAATTGGTGCTAATTAATGGATGGTTTCTTTGGTGCCGTCTATTTTACATCCACAATCAACCTGGAATAACCAGGGTTGTGTATTGTTTAAAAATGTTTGATACCAGTTGATACCAATATCAACCCCTTTATGTGATACCAAGAGAGATACTTCATTCAACACGTTTAATTGAGTTAAATACCAGCACTGAGCTGCCAACTGTTCAAAAATACACTACATTCCCAACACATATGGTGCAGGTTGTACCTGATGGGCAAGTAACATGAAGCACTAAATCAAAAAGACATGACAGAGATGCTGCAAGCAAAACCAAGTACAGATGCTAATGTCTTTTAAATAACACACAGACAAAGAGATGAAACATGACAGGATACTTAAAACACAATTACGCGTCCTCTGTGTTTCTTTATCCGAGGCACATTTCATTGTAAATACAGCTGCATTGTAAGCCTGGCACTGCATGATAAAGCTCTTAAGTTTCGACAGTGGCAATATACTAGAGCAAACTCATAGCTAAACTTATAGTGCAGCACAGTGCATGACATGACCTTCACATATGTAAACAGCAAAAATAATAATGAATCTCAGTCAGTCTTATGTGAAGGCGCACTATGCCTCTCCGGCTTTAAAAGTGTTGCTCATGACTCATCCACTCTGAAAGCTTGTGTAGGAGGGCACTGCCGGCTACATACCGGACTCTCCAGGATCTGGGTGACCCTCTTCTTCTGCTCCATCATGTTGAAGTCCTGCATCAGGTCGGGCGACATGGTCCTGCTGCGGACGCACTCGGGGTCACTCCCGTCCGCACGGTCAAAGTGGCGTTCCTTGGAGCTGTTGCTCGACAGGGGCAGGGTGAGAGACCCCGCTGCCTGCCTCACCTCCACCAGACTCATGTTGTCACTACACGGCCTCCTACTCGTCCTCTGGAAGCCGCGCCAGGGGAATAAAGCACAGCTTACTTTGCATTCTGTCAAGGCAACGGGGTGGTTGTTTACAAAAGAACTGATAGTGCTTGGGTTCTGCGGTGACTCATGTTATCACAGCCATGGAGAGAAGAGTAATTACACTGTTATATGACTGATGCTGCATTCAAGTGCAAAGCTGTTCAGAGGCAAACAAAAAAGAAAAGAGGTTGAGCCAGGCACAGCTCCTGTGGATGCATTTAAACATTTTTCCAGGACTTCAGTTTAATACCCACAGACTTAACAATTCTTATTTTCACACTCTGCACAGATGGGGGCTAGCTCATAAAGAGTGATTTAAAGCAGTTGGAGAAGGGGGGCTTCCTCAGCTCTGAACAAAAGATAGGCCCCATGTAAATTAGCCAACTTTGAATAGCAGCTAGCACCTTCGGAGCTGCGCGGTACCTGGAGGTGGGGGGTGGAGGGTTACAGGACACTCTCCCAGCGGGATACCGTGCGCTAACGGCCTTTTAATTAAATTCTTTCACCACACAACTGCAAAATAAAACTTTCGTTACTTATTTGTCAGCAACGTGGGTCGGGGGCACTAGTTGCATAGCGTCAAATTACAACCTGGAGCAGTTTATAGTGCCACTAAATAACGCGGGACGATGGAAATATTAGCTTAAACTACACTTTGAAGAGTTGCTCAAGTCTCGAGGGGACCCCTTTCACTCTTAAATAGAGATTACCTGGGACAAAATGCTCCTCCAGACGATGTGATATCGAAGTACTCCGACAGAGGCTCCCAAAATGCGCGTAAAAGTAAAAGCGGGCGGATGTTGTGGCCGGTGCAGGGAGCGCTACATTGTGGCAAAAAAAAAAAAAAAATAAATAAAAAAAAAGGAAGAAAAATGCGCAACTTGATGCTGCTACAGTATCCAGAGGGAGCGGACTGCCCGCTGCGGGAGAACAGTTGGGGAAGAGTGAAGAGCTGCTGCACAGGAGAGGATGTGGGTGTGTTTGTGTGGGAAAAAGGAAAAATGACCATGTGACTTCAGTCGTCCACCCACCGGGGCCTCATGTATGTGCGCGGCGGGACAAAGCAACGGCCACTCAGGATCAGCTCAGCTTATTTAAGACTCTTCGTTACAACCACACTTTAGGGTTTCCTGTCATAATTCCAACACTGGCTGCCAGCTCTGTCGCTCTGCTTCATCGCTAATCTCAGACCCACCTTCTTATATGGTTGCTATAGTTCTTGGTGAGGATTTAAAGTTTGGGGTTTATGTTTTTTTTGAGTCTGTATGTGATATTTTAGCTCTTTGCCGCTTCGTTGCATAAATATCGGGGGCCCCTGTGTTCCCCCACAGCTCATCAGCAGTGTAGCTTTTCATCAAAGCTTTTTGGCTCAGCCATACCAAAACAGCACCACAAAGCAGATCAAGTGCTTTTCTTTCAAAAAGAAAAGGGAAAAAAAAATCCAGTATAGATTTTGTCTCAAGGAAAAAGAACCTAAAAATTTTTCATTCTTTTATTCACATCAAGCTTCAACAAACACATACATACATTTGGTTTTTATTAATTTATTATGTGGATTATGTGGACACGCATTTTTGCACACAGAGAAATTATATTGTGCCCAACTTCATTTAATGCAATGTTGGAAAAAGTAGCCAAAAATCATAATAAAATCATACAAAAAGTCGTGGTAGTAACAGTAATGATATTTTGGAAATGCTCATCTCTATCTTTTAAGTATCGGATATTAGATATAATTTAGGGGCAAAGAATGTAGTAAAAAAGTACAAATAAATTTACAAATATTTGAATGTATGCACATGTATGGAAATTTAGAATGGTAGAAAATGAAAATACTCATGTGAAATACAAGAACCTCAAAATCGTACTTAATGTCATGCTCCATTAACTAAAATCTGTATATCCCATTTCTGTTTTGTAAAAATTACATACTTAGATATTTTCCTCATGAAAAAAAATCCCCTCGTTGCCTTAAAATGCCTTGTGGGGATATATGACAGTACTACTTTATTCCCATCTCAGAGCGAGCCTTAGTTTTCTTGCTCTGTAGTCTTCCAAATTTTACACTAGTCTACTATACACTGCACAGTGGCAAGTTCCAACAATCGAGTAATTCAGTAATTGGAGTAATTCACACATGTGATCTTGTTCTGATATATGGCATTGAAATTGAGCACTTAAAAGTCTCTGCGCAAAATCTGCTTTTATCAGATCATTATCTTCTAACATTTGAATTTCTGCTCATCGACTATAAACCAAGAGTCACTAGTTATTATAGCAGATGTATATCTGAGGACACTGTTGAAAATGTTAAATTGATTATTCCCTCTGCAATAATTTCAGTGCCATATCCCAAAATAACAGAGGAGTCATAACAGAGGAGTCATATCTTAAATTTAGCCCCTCCCAGCTTGATCACTTTGCTGATTTCCCCGCCGGCTCTCTACGTGCTTCACTCGATTCTATTGCCCCCAGTTAAAAAGAAAACAAAACCAGTCAAGAGGCTAGCTCCATGGTATAATCTTAATACTCACAAGTTAAAACAGAAAACTCATAAACTTGAAAAGAAATGGCGTTCCACTAAACTGGAAGAGCCACACATGGCCTGGCAGGATAGCCTTAAAGTATACAGGAAGGCCCTTCGCCGAGCAAGAAAAGACTACTATTCAGCATTGATAGAAGAAAACAAGAATAAGCCCAGGATCCTTGTCAGCACTGTAGCCAGGCTGACTGAGAGCCATCATTCTATTGAACCATGCATCCCTAGAAACCTCATCTGTAATGATTTTATGAACTTCTTCAATAATAAAAATAGGCTTATCAGAGAAAATATCCTACACTCCACAGATTCCAGTTCAGCAACAGGAATTATAGAGGCTGTTATTAGTCCTGATGTGTGTTTGGAAAGCTTCCATCCAATTGACCTTAAGGAACTAACGACAACATTATCTTCATCTAAATCATCAACCTGTATACTAGACCCCATACCTACTAGGTTGCTCAAAGAGGTTTTACCCCTAATTAGAAATCCACTACTAAACATTATCAATCTATCCCTTGTAACAGGTTATGTGCCCCAGTCATTTAAAGTAGCTGTAATTAAACCGCTCCTAAAAAAACCTACCCTAGACCCAGAAGTTTTAGCCAACTATAGACCAATATCCAACCTCCCCTTTCTTTCAAAGATTCTAGAGAAAGCAGTAGCGAAACAACTATGTGGCTTTCTTCAGTATAATAGTCTATTTGAAGAGTTTCAGTCAGGTTTTAGAAAGCATCACAGCACAGAAACGGCATTGGTAAAAGTTACAAATGACCTCCTCACTGCATCTGATGCAGGACTTATCTCTATACTAGTCTTATTAGATCTTAGTGCAGCTTTTGACACTATCGATCATCACATCTTACTACAGAGGATGGAACACCAAATTGGCATTAAAGGATCTGCTCTAAGATGGTTTAAGTCCTACCTATCTGATAGATATAATTTTGTTCATGTTAATGATGAATCATCAAGATATGACAAGGTTAGTCATGGAGTCCCACAAGGTTCTGTGCTTGGACCATTACTATTTACTCTATATATGCTTCCTGTAGGTAAAATTATTAGAAAGCACTCCATACATTTTCACTGTTATGCAGATGACACACAACTATACTTATCAATGAAGCCAGATGAAACCCATCAGTTAGCTAATCTACAGTCATGTCTTAAGGACATTAAAAACTGGATGTTTCATAACTTTTTAATGTTAAACTCTGACAAAACTGAAGTCATTGTGCTGGGCCCCAAACACATTAGAGACTCATTATCCAGCAACATAGTTAATCTGGATGGCATTGCCTTGGCCTCCAGCACCACTGTCAGAAACCTGGGTGTTATCTTTGACCAGGAGCTGTCTTTTAAATCACATGTTAAACAGATTTCAAGGACCGCCTTCTTTCACCTCCGTAACATTGCTAAAATCCGGCACATCCTGTCTCAACAAGATGCAGAAAAACTAGTTCATGCGTTTGTTACTTCCAGGCTGGACTACTGTAATTCTTTATTTTCAGGTTGCCCTAACAAAATTTTAAAAACTCTTCAGTTAATCCAAAATGCAGCAGCGCGTGTACTGACTAGAACTAATATCAGAGACCATATTTCCCCCATACTGGCTTCTCTGCACTGGCTCCCAGTTAAATTCAGAATAGAATTTAAAATCCTTGTTCTCACCTACAAAGCTATTCATGGTCAGTCACCATCTTATCTTGAACAGCTCATAGTACCCTATCGCCCATCCAGAACCTTACGCTCCCAGGATGCAGGGTTATTGTTGATCCCAAGAATCTCCAAAAGTAGAATGGGAGGCGGAGCTTTCAGGTATCAAGCTCCTCTCCTGTGTAACTATCTCCCAGTCTTGGTATGGGAGGCAGACACACTCTCTGATTTTAAGAGTAGGCTTAAAACCTTCCTTTTTGATAAAGCTTATAGTTAAGGCTGGCCTATTTAGGCCTTAGTTAAGCTGCTATAGGCTTAGTTGCTGGGGGAACACTCCATGATGCACTGAGCTCTCTTCTCTCCCCCCTCTGACTCCGACTCCTTCTGTGCTCCTCTAAAAGTCCATATCCTTACACTAACTTTACTTCTTCCCCGGAGTCGTTGTGCTTTACCATCCTGCAGGTTTTTCTAGGTCGCGGTGGGAGCTGCTGCTGTGGTCCTGCCTGATGCCTCCTGGCCACATTAGGACAGGAGATCCTGTGATTTGGATCCTGTGACTTGGATCCTAGGCTGGATTTCCAAGTGCAAATCGGGATCCACAGATTACAATGGCTTCTGGCTCAATAGACTACACCCGCTTCTTGATCCCTCCACTTCACATATCCCTGGATTTACAGATTCCACATACTCTTGGACTCAGGGACTACATCAGCAACACTCAGATCTTGCTACATGGTCTATAATGACTCCTGGACCAACAGAATACACCTGCGTCTGGATCACTAGACTTCCCATACATCCGGATTTATAGAATCCACAGACTCTGGGACACATGGTTGTTTTATACATTGTAAGTAAACTGTTATTATCATGTTGTTGTGTTCTGTACAAATGACATCTGTTGCATGTCTGTCCATCCTCTGTGGTTCTTCCTGAGGTTTCTCATTTTACCTGTTTAGGGTTATTTTTTTTAAGTTTTTCCTCACCCAGTTCAAGGGTCTAAGGCCAGAGGATGTCACATCTGTACAGTTTGTCAAAGCCCAGTGAGATAATGTGTAGATTGTGATTTTAGGCTATACAAATAAGTTTTGATTTGATTTGATTTGATTTGATATTTGAACCAGACACGGTTTCGCAGGGAGAAGAGGAGGAGTTACTTGTACAAAATCGCTTACAAGTTGATGCATTAGAAAGGTAAGCTTCAATGCCACAATTTGCCCAGCCCACAAGTCGTCTGGATTCGTTCCTTAGGTTTTCGTAAAAGAGAACCTTGGCAGTCAGAATTTGTTTTGGAGACTGCAGACTGCGGAATGAAAACAGAAATCCTCAGCCATAATGTTGACTGCTTATTTCGGCCATGATGCATGTCTTAGTACATATAAAACCTCATATTTGATGTAATAATATAAAATGTACTTTTCATCAGAGACAGTCTTTAAGTAAATCTAAGCTAAGT
The DNA here is from genome assembly GCA_001698575.1 of Mola mola. Classification (NCBI taxonomy): domain Eukaryota; kingdom Metazoa; phylum Chordata; class Actinopteri; order Tetraodontiformes; family Molidae; genus Mola; species Mola mola. The sequence goes on from KV751325.1 coordinate 8,834,248, forward strand.
GAATCTAAGCTAAGTTACATTCCATCGCTGATCTAATGATAATATAATGGTAATAACAGCTAATGGAGTCTCTAGCTTGGTTACTTCAGAGACACTCACACTGCTCTTTTTCAAGTGAATTAAATTGTCTGTTATACAGTAAATGGGAAAATAAATATCAAGATTAAAGTAAATGTAAAGCTGTGAAGATTTATCTCGCCAAGTGAGAGCAGGAGGGATCTTTTTTCTGTTTCCACCTTACTGGTCAGTTTCATTAGAAAGTATTGCAGCAAAACATATAAATGCCCTCCATATTAAGTGAAGGCAAATCTCTGGTCTCTAATTTTTCTCAGAGCCCAGCCCCTGCCAGCCCATATACTCCTTTAATCACTCACACAAATATCTACTTTTTGGGAGTAAGAGAAGGATTGGATCACTGACTGACATAACAATTCCAGGAAACAGAGTGGAGTCTGGGAGGCGGAGCAGATATGTGGATATATGGGTTGATGTAATGAAAAGCAGAACTTTCTCACTCCAGAGCTGTGTGACCCCCTAAAAACCCTGAAACATGGCCTCTCTCCTCTGGCAGAGTTCCCACCAAAATCACATATGAATGTCTGCACACACCCACAACATCCTCCCTCCTGCGACCAGCCCCCACATTCTCGATGACTATTTGAACTTTCTGGTGAGGGCACTCTATCTTGGAAGCATTGACCAAATGTCCTGTGTTGTTAGTTGACATCTCATACATACATATTACTGCTGAGAATATTGATGTCTTCAGTTAAAGGAACAACTTTGTCTTTTCACAAAAAAGCTGCTCGACTCGAGAAAGGCTCCAAATGCAGGGAAAAATCAATGAAAAAAAAACCCCATCATGATGACTGATATTGATGCAATAAATGAAATGCTCTTAGGCCAGCTTGGCTGAAGGAAACCCTAAGAAATAATGACACTATAATTAGATTTTTTAGCTTCAAGCATTGCAGATTGCAACCAACTCAATACCCTTTCTCTGAAAGACATGAAACACGCAAAAGAATAGAGACACTGTCTTGTTTGTTAAAAGCTCCTGCAGAAAAAGTGAAAATTTCCTCTATGAGGATAAAGGACTGATTTTAAGGGAACAAAAAACACAGTTATTCTTAGTTTCAGATGATTAGACACAGATACACAATTACAAATACTATTTCCAATATATCCAACGGGTGGTCCTTTATCCTGTAACTTTAAGATATTTAAGTAAGATTTTTATTGAAGGTTTTCATTTATACTGGAAAATTTTAACTATTATTAGTATTTTACCCGAAGAATGGATCTTCAATACTACTCTTACAACATTAACAGCACAATGGAACATATTTAAAAAAAATAATCCATGTACATTCTTTGTCACCATCAAAACTTGGTACTTAAGTCATCCAAAATTTGACTTCTGACAGTCTGAACAGAGATTTTATATATAGTATATATACTCTGCACAACTTCCTCCAGAGCTGCAACAGGCTTTATGCATAGAATTTCACCTTGTTTAAAACTATAAGACAAAAAAGTTCCAGATAAGGTTCTGTGAAAGGGAAAGTTGCAAAAAAGCATTTTGTGAGATGAAGATATACTGGATGAACCAACTGTATCCATTGTAAAACAGTCTAACTGCAGTAAAAATTTCAATTGCACAATATAATAGCAACACTGGCATTTACATTGATTCAAACCCAATTTTACTTTGCAATTTTGTCTGCCAATCGGTGTGATATCTCATGGGGAAATAAAGGCTGACTGGCAATCCGGCCAGGTTTGCAGCCTGGCACATTTTCTTCTGCTGCATTTCCATTTGTTTGAATGTTTATGGACCAAAATTAATAGGTAACCTCACTTGTCCTGTATCTTTGGTAATGGTACTGGGAGGAAAAATGTGATTTTGGTTGCCTTTGCAACAGCGGTGCCAAAATTATACCTCTCAGAAATGCTGAGCAAGGTTGTTAGTCTTTACTTTAAGAAAAAAGCCTTCATAGGCAGGCAGAGAAAGTAAAGATGCATGAAGACACTTTTGCCCAGTCGATTCTCTTTTTTCTGTAGCTCATGGGCTTAGTGGAGGTTTTTGACTACACTGAGGCTGGTGCTACGTCTGGTTTTTCTCAACAGAAAAAAACTGAGGGATTTTTGTCCTTTAATGCCATACTGTTGAGTAAGTTTAAAAGGAGTGAGGAAGACACTGAAAGTTTGTGCAAACAAATACTCACAGTATTCATTTTTTGCTTGCATGACCAAACAATTTATTTTTGGAAAGCTCTATACATAAATCAAACAGCATTTCATTATTTTCATGCCTGGACCTGATTAGTGATAGTTTATATTACTAGAATACATCAAGAAGGCTTTGGGTGATGCAGTGTTGGTCAACCAAAAATTATTACAATGACTGTTAATCAAATAACCCATCTTATAGCTGTAAAGACAACATTTGTCTCTTTGTGTGAAATCTGCAGTCTTCTCTTCAAGCTGATGGTCAGTCAACCTATGCTTTTAGATAGCACAGCTATCATCAAAGTACGGCAGGAGAAGAATAAAACTCACCACAGACTTCTTTCTGTGGATTTTGTTGGCTTTGATGCAAAATTGTCTAACGGTTCAATTGTAGCATTAAAAGGAGCCCTGTACAATTTTCTCATGATTAATTTGGAGGAATAAATGAAAAACTTTTTTTGTCAGGTCTGTGCCAGTATGGCTGCCGTGGTAACCAATGCTTACGCTGTCTCCAGGCTGAGGTCAAATTAGGAGAAGTGTGAATGGCTGCCAGATCATGTTCAATTTTACAGATGAGAGGATTCTGTCAGCCCTCCGCATGAAATAAAAAGAATGAACTCAATCAGTCTACAATCGGGAGAAGTCATTTACTAAGCAGATGTGACATTTGTTACTCTGCCTCTATGACTCATTGTTTTTCCTTGTAATTGACGCACAAAGTAAAGGGTTGTTGTATTCCCACATTAACCAAAGCTATTCTGTGTTGATTTCCTAGAAGACTGAAATTACGACTACATCTTTAACCATAACCCTATCAGTGTTTTGCCATTTCAACTTCACCCTGAGGACATGATAAATGGTTAGGTTATAAAGAGCCATATAAGTTATCAGTAATAAGTAATCTCCAACACAGTTGCACACTGTGTGCCCTTAGACAACCCTTTCCATGAAAGTACCCAATGCCCGTTAACTTTGAAACAACTTTGTGTCACACAGATAGTATAATCAAGTTAATATAGCTGTTTAGATTGTATGCTAGGTGTTCACTAAAGCTTATTTTTAACTTGGATTTTTTGACAATTTAATAACTGTAAGGACCGAAATAAAAATAATGGTACACAGAAGGAGATAGCTGCATCACATGAAGCTATATGGAATAACTTCTATCTGTATTCCAGGAACACTACAGTGAAACAGACATTTGCTTGAAGCCAAACTTGTACACAAAACTTTTGTGTCACTGATGCAAAGTTGAAAAGAGACAAGAACCTGCTTCTCTGAGTTTTTATTTTTGCTACCAAACAATGTCTTTGTTCTGATAACTTCACAATAATATATAACTCTGCAACTTTTTTGCTAAAAAAAAATGGCCCTGCTGCATTCCCACAGCAGGGTGGGTGGGAGCAACAGAGCACACTTTGAAACTCGAACAATTTACATTATTACAGTTGGATCAGTGCCTTCACAGGTTTTGGGTGCACAACTGCATCGAAACACAGATGCAAGTAATCACTCACACACCCTCACACACATGCTGCGTTGGTGTAGAAAGAAACAGACGTTTACTTTAACGGGGGAATCTGGCTGTAGCCCTTGCTGTGGTTGTCTTTGGAGAGCCTCCATAACAAAGAGCTAATGGTTAGTGTGTGGTTTTCTTTAACTCAGGGCTGAGGTAGCTGCCGTGTTGTCACGTTGTAAACCAACGCTGTGGGAAAATGAAGTGCTGATTTCCAATGAAGTTAGGCTGTAAAACTAATGTAAGCCACTAACCTTTACACAAAAACCTGACATTTAACAGTAAAATATCCGACTGTAGCGCAGTTATAGAATACCATTTATTATGAAATTCATTTCGTTTGATGATGATGACATCATGGATCCTAATCTAAAGTAAAATTCCTAAGATTTAAACTGTGTAAAAATTGCAAACTCGAGCAGGAAGGGTTTGGGTCACGACCCGCCTTTTCAGGTTTATGGCTGTGTATAACTCACCTCACCAGGCATGCATATTATGAAATCCTGTGCCTCCTTAGCCCCACATCTAAAGTCAACAAGTGCTTGTTCTGAGTAATGTTTCTCAAGAGTGTCTTTAATTGAAAGCAGCTGTTTGAAGCCTCTGCAGCTGGAGTTGACAGTGCAACACACACACAGCACACAGGCTCGTTTAGCAATGAAGATATATTGTTAGAAATGCTGCAAAAATTAATTAATCTACTCACAATCATGAACACCAATTCTTGATATTTCATATATAGTACACACAATTATGAAAAAGTGAAAACTTGAAAGCACCCAGATAACAAAATGACAGCCACATAACATCTTTGCTTTGATCCAGCTCCAGTGAACGCCTGCTACAATGGTTGCAAAAGATAAAAGAACTCAACTCACAGCGTTTGTTGTTGCTACAGTCAGACCAGTCCTGCAGGAGAACTCTTCCCCGTTTTGCTTCAAACTCCCACGGTTCCACTAGTTACCAACTGTTTACATTATCACTCTGAGGAGGGTCATCTGGCTTTTCCCAGAGGAGACGCAACTGCTGCTTTGCCTCTGATCTCCTGAACTCCCTCCTCTGTGCTGCTCTGTGACAGCAGCTGCCTATTCTCACATTCTAAGCAAGGAAACCTGACAGAGGAGCCTCTGGAGCCAAAGCGTTAAGATGGGACAGGACTGGACTGCAAAAAAAAAAGAAAGGGAGGGACAACTTCCACCCACAAAACTGACCTTAAGCATGTTTATATTTATCCCTATCATCCCTTGCTACAATGTTGACTAATTTAAAAAATCACATGCATTTTAAAGCACTTTAAAAAAATAGATTTCTTTCGTGTTAATAGGGTTTTATTGAGCAAAAATCAACGGCAAGGTTGGATCTAACTGTAAATGGAAGAAAACGGCAATCTCCTGCCAAGCATATTTTTCCTCTGCATACTGAGCTTCATGTTCTAAATTTTGCCGTTGAGAAGGACGTAGCACACAGAGAATCCTTGCCTGCTATCACCTCCTCCCACATATGCTCTCTTACAGTGAGTGAGTAGGATGTGCTGCTCTCCCGCTGCACTGCACCACCTAAATGCATCGCGTATCTGAGGAATGCCACGGCTGAATAGACGTAGGAATTACAAGGTACGAAGGTAATTACAAGCTTTGGGCAGTGACATAAGGTTTTGACAACAAATGCACAATGATGATGAACAGTCAAACTATCTGGGGGAAAAAGAAAATCACATTCTTATGACGGATGAGTGTGGGTATGTTTTGTCTATCATATTATCCGCATCAAAAAGCAAAGAAATGCATGGTGTGATGTGATTTCCAGCTCATAATATACATAATATGGCACTGCTGCAGGATCTGTATCACATTTGTTCTCAGAGCGACTCTTCCCAACTAATGAAACTCCAGATGTTTTGAAGAGAAACCAACAGGAAACTGTCCACTGATTGTTTTATTTGAGTTGGCAGTAACAAATGAGTTAAATTTAGACGTCTTCATTCTCTTCCTACAGTGTTGTTGTTTTCTTTGAGCAGGCTGATAAAACATTCATTTCCTGAGTTTTCTGCAAACGCTGAGCCACACCCACAGGACCTCCCCAGCCAAGAGCAAACCAAGCGAGGCCAAAGGTCACGGCTAGATGAAGATGAAAATGTATTAAAAATAGAGATCAAATGGTGAGGCCCAGATACTTCCTCCCTGCTCGCAGAACTATGAGCAGTTCATTTTTTTTTTAACTGCTCATAGTTAACTGAGCAGTTAAACACATACACAGTCAGAGGAGAGCTGAAACGAACTGCAAAAGATTCTTAAATGACGCCATGTCTAGTGAAACTTGTCAAACAATATTCCAACACCACACTGCCACCTAGTGAGGGCCAGGCAAACATAATGACTGTAAAAGATCTCACCGTCTCCTGTCACAAACACTTTTGTGCTTGCTTTCTCATTTTGCCTTTGGACAGGTTGATCCAGCTATCTGGAAAATCAAGGAAATAAGCTGCTTGGGACAGTGGAAGCAGGAGACGTAACCCTGCGGCTGGCAGGTCTGACTGAATAAGTTTTTGTCTCTCAGATTTGGGCACAACATACTTCTTTTTTTTTCGCAGCGAGCAGTGTCAGTCAGATGGTTTGTGTCACTGACATGCAGTAGTGAGTGAAAATAAATCAACAAATGTGTTCATTGTTTAATTTTACGATATTTCAAAATAGGTGTTGTGACACCAAAAACTACAATCTATTAATCTGTAACCAAGCTTTTCATATACAAGTAATAAGTCATACGCGTTAGTCAAAGTCAAAGTTTTTTTATTGCAAATAAACTTTCCCCAGCAACTTTTACGCAAATATTATTTCATGAGTATTTACTGTAAGCATAAACATGGCCTCAGCATTAGAAGGATTTTCTTCAGGTCACAGAGGAGGGTGATGACATGATCACAAAAATTGGCTACAACTGTACATCACAAAGCGTACAAGGGGGGATTGTCATGAATGTTGACATAAGGGTCCTGTGATGGTTGCATGAGCTCCAGGAATTATCTTGAAATGCACAGATGAGACTAATGAGCAGCGATGAGCTAAACTTTTCAAGGACTTATTATGACTATTTCAAATAAATCTTTGGTTAAAATGTGAAGCCTTGATCCGGATCCTACAAAGCAATAAGTATAAAAAAAAATGTTTCCTCTGACAGAACAGATATAAGTGTCATCGCTTCATCAAGTATTAATGAGATAGGCTGGAAAGCTGCATGAAAATGAGGAGGAGTCAAAAGAGTTGCACGAGTCTTGCAGAAATTTCACAGAGGGAGGCATCTGCAAGAGTGACTGTGGCTTGTCAGAAGCACTGGCATCAAGCCTATGCATCCCTTCAAAACATGTACCCAATCAGTCAGACATTTGGAAAGCTGATATGCATAGCACATCACCTTAATCTAGCAGTTGAAGTAGATGCTCTGATGGCAGCCACACAGATAGTACGGGACAAATGAGCTGTTTCTTGTCAGGAAGAGAGATGCTGGAGATGAAAGTTCCGCTTCTTTCTTGAGCTGCTTTCATGTCGGCAACAACATGCACACACCCCACCCATGTTATTTGCCGGTGCTGCTACATATCACAGAGCCCAACTGTTTGTAATAAATCTCTCTTGGGAATGCGGGACTGTGGCCTTTGTGTTCATAAGGCTTTGTGACATACCTTTCTCCGACTGCGCTTCAAGGACCCGCCAAAACGTTTGCTTTGGTCATTTACAGTACCAGCCCCTTCACTGCACACACAAAAATAGGATGGAAAATCTATTCTCCCTCACTGACTAGCTAGACCACCCTTGGCATCCCTGGACCTGTAGCCAGGGCTTAGCGTCTGCCTTGTAGGCCACAGTATAAAAGACGATGAATGGCTCTGATCTGAAAGGCAAAACCCCAATTACGCTTTCACTTATGCTGGAAAAGTACAGGGTGCTGTCAGACTGAATTTCCAGGTATTTGAAGAGGCTGTCTCAGGCACAAAACAATTAACTGCGGTTGTTGTTACGATGGAGCCGACTGGGATGAGCTCCTAGCATAAGCTGCTAGTATCCTAGCTGATAGCATAACTCTCAGCTTTTATTTTCCATTTTATATTTATTCATTATGTTGTATTGTATTTTCACCCTAAGGAAAAAATAGCAAAGAGCTCACATTCATTGCAGAGACACTCATTGTGAGGTACTTTGCCTGACAACAGACAGTGCGACAGCATAAATATTTGAATGGGTGAGGATTTGCTCCTAAAATGACCCAAGGTAGCCCAATATGATGAAGTCATGAAGATCTAATGTAAGGTCCATGTGCAGCACCATAATGAAGACGAAAATAGCCATTTTTCAAAAACCATTATCGTCATCTCAAACAAAACCAATGGACTCAGACTCAGGTTCACTCAGGAGGACACAAGGCACTCTCCAAGCTCAAGCACTCCGACGTTGGGTTAAACACGCATATACACTCACATGCACATACACTCCACCACAGACTGCCAAAGCCGCCACTATATCTCCTGCATGTATGTACTTGATTTCTAGAAACCTGAAAAAAAACCCAGATTCAGACACAAGACTTTGTGGTGGCAAACTCCTGCAAATTAAAACACCTAATGTCATCATTCCTACTTTGTTATTTTGAAGTTACATTGGTTTCTTGACCCCGGAAACAGCATTTGGAATCAACCCTCTAACTGCTTTAAATTCATAGCCACAGATTAAAAACAATAACTGGCTAATGGTGTAAATGCCAGTACTGGAAAGGTGATTACCAAAAGGTAATCAATTGTTCTTTGGCTCTAGGCTTCCTGTACAACTATTCCGATGTAAATCCATTACACTTTTAGATATTTCACGGAACATAATGAATAAAAGGCGCAGGTAATAACTGAGCTGATAAGGGATAAATATTTAATAAATCCTGAGAAACTTTCTATGTTTTCTAGGTCAGTGGTTGGTTTCTACCATGAGTTTTAAAACATAATTATTTTCTGGTTATTTCTAGTTGAATAACAAGGGAACACGCCATTAAAAGTTACTTGCACTGACTTTTAATGACTGAGATATTGATGTGGACGATCACTCCCCTGAGAGCTGTAATGCTTTGATTTGTCATACAAGTTGGCTGATACAAGAACTTCCATATGTAGGAAAAATAAAACACATTGAGAAGGAATTACCTCAAATTTTGTTTGAATTTCTTGGCCTTTTTTGCTTTTTAAAGCTAATCACATACCACATGTGGTCATTATATACCTATTGCTGTGAGATCAAAAATATTGTTGATGCTGTTTCTCTTAAAAATATTACAGACATAATTGTAGTGCAATATCCTCCTGAAAATTAGTCTTATTCTTAGACAGGACATTTCATGGATATTTGGATATTTCTGCAGTGGCAATTAACAAAGAACTTTAATATATTTGTTTTATGATCATTTCTGTCTAAGATCCTTAAAAAAAAGCATTCAGACTATTTAGCTATAATTGTACATGTACTGTACTTCTATTATAGCATGTTTAGTATCCACTTGTACTTTATCCCTAGGTGACTGGATTTGATTATCCTTTAATACTTGAAGTTTTTCACTCTGCAAGTAGACAAAATGCTCCTGTTGCAGAACATGAAAGGACTTTCTAGCATGAAGTCAATGCTTTATCAAGAAGCCAAGGCTGTGGTAACATTTTCATTGTTGGGGGTAAAGTGAGGAAAACAAGCTGTTAGGTATGTTTAACTTTTGTTACGTGTTACCCACTTTCTTGTCCCGATTAAACAATCTACACAAATTTTAGCAGAGCTTAGGGGAACATTAGAAACGCTGGTGCTTTGAGTTTAAGGATAAATGTCAAAGCTTTGCAGGTAGTGATACCAGGTTGACTGTATTAACTTAACCTGTTACGCCTTCTAACACTTGCTAATTAACACTAAATTAAGAGACAACTAAGGGATATACTGTTTCAAGTTATTCTGAGGGCAACATAACAATCTGCCCAATAGTTGTTGATGAAAAAGACAATCAAGACATTTCACTAACAAACAAATAACAGTATGTCAAACTCAAGATGGACTTAAAATTTAACCTATTTGTAGATTAATATGATGGACTTATTCAACATTCGAGCTATCCAGTTATCATGGCCAAGTGATGATAATAATAATAATAATAATACCGTTCTATGTAAAGCATCCCTCAAATTGAATCAGATCTGATGTCTAGTCACTAAAAGTTAAGGTGAGTTATTTTAAGAAATGTTGCAGTCGTCTCCTGTCATTTTATGTTGGGTGAGAAACAAGAGCTCCATTGGTGAAGAGGAGGCACTAGCAGGCCCGTGTAATCAAATTCCGTTTGACTTGTGTACTGCTGTTCCAACATATGCAACTTTAAAGATAAAAGCAGAGTGGGAGCCGCATTGTTTTTAGGATAGAAAATGGGGCCATCCATTCAGAATGCAGCAAACAGAGTCTCCTGAGTTCACACTTCACTTAACTTTGGCTACAGCTGACAGTTTAGAGCCACAGATACAATTCAGCCCTGGCAACACAAGGGAGCAAGCAGGCATGAGGAAATGAGAGAAGAGGCTTAATGATTTTTTGTTGATGTAGAAAGTAGCAACACTCAGACCTTTTGTGCAAAGTTGTCATGACTGTCTGTATCGTGACAGTTTAGACAACAAATCTCAATGGCTGTTGATTCTATCTCCAATTTACAGATGTACTGAATTTTTGGAGTTGACAAAAACAGCAAACAACACTCAACAAAAATATAAACAGCAATATAACAGATGTAAGGTCTACTTATATACGCACAAAAGGTTTATTATATGCAGGATTATTGCACAGGTGTGCCTTGGACTGATCTTTGGAAATAGGTCATTTGTTTTCATGTAGGAAATCTTACAACTTTTACTTTAGTTAAGTGAAAATGAAAGGTAAGACGAAATTGTTGCATTTATGTTTTTGTTGAGGGCTTTTTGGTTTTTTGTTTTTTTTTTTAAATTATGACTTTAAAGGGCCTCAGGTCTCAATCAGGTCTTATCAGCTTATTCAAAATGCTGCTGCTCCAGGAATCCTTACAAAACAGTGCAGCACATCTCTGTTCTCAGATTTTTGCACTGGATTCCTGTTTGTTGATTTTAAAATACATTTTTTTAAAAAAAGAAAAAGCAACCGATAGATTTGGGCTGACATACGTCTGTGATCTGTCCAGATATTTCAGGTTGTCTCAGGCAATTTTGTTCTCGGTCACCAGAGTCAAAGCTCCTACATGATTTGATGATCCTGTAAAGAGAGAGATTGCTGTAAAAATTAGCACACACACTTGTGGTCACCAGAGGATGAATTGTAATAACGTTGAACATATGACCTACAGCGATCATCAGGTCATTTTATTTTGCCCTTGGGTCCTCAATTTAATCGGCTAAACTGATGACATTACCATAAGCCATAATGCCCATAATGAATCCACTCCTCACAGTCACATTAACACACACATTCCCAGAGACACTGGCAGAGGTGGTGGAGTTGCAGCCATTTTCAATTCTGCCTTATTAATAAACCCTAAGCCCAAACAAAAATTTCGTTCATTTGAAAATCTCATTCTTAGCATTTCCGATCCAACCATGAAAACTCCAATTATGTTTGTTATAGTGTATCGAGCACCTGGACCCTACACTGAATTCTTATCTGAATTTTCAGAGTTTCTCTCAGCTCTGGTCCTCAAAACAGATAAAGTTATTATTGTAGGTGACTTTAATATCCATGTAGACATTGAAAACGACAGCCTTGGTACGGCATTTCTCTCACTATTAGATTCATTCGGCTTCTGTCAGTGTGTACAAGAATCAACACACACTTTTAATCACACCCTTGATCTTGTTCTGACATATGGCATTGAAATTGAGCATTTAAATGTCTCTGCACAAAATCTGCTTTTATCAGATCATTATCTTCTAACATTTGAATTTCTGCTCATCAACTATAAACCAAGAGTCACTAGTTATTATAGCAGATGCATATCTGAGGACACTGTTGAAAATTTTAAAGAAATTATTCCCTCTGCATTAATTTCAGTGCCATATCCCAAAATAACAAAGGAGTCATATCTTAAATTTAGCCCCTCCCAGCTTGATCACCTTGCCGATTTCACTGCCGGCTCTCTACGTGCTTCACTCGATTCCATTGCCCCAGTTAAAAAGAAAACAAAACCAGTAAAGAGACTAGCTCCGTGGTATAATCTTAACACTCGCAAGTTAAAACAGAAAACTCATAAACTTGAAAAGAAATGGCGTTCCACTAAACTGGAAGAGCCACACATGGCCTGGCAGGATAGCCTTAAAGTATACAGGAAGGCCCTTCGCCGAGCAAGAAAAGACTACTATTCAGCGTTGATAGAAGAAAACAAGAATAAGCCCAGGATCCTTTTCAGCACTGTAGCCAGGCTGACTGAGAGCCATCATTCTATTGAACCATGCATTCCTAGAGCCCTCACCTGTAATGATTTTATGAACTTCTTCAATAATAAAATTAGACTTATCAGAGAAAATATCCTACACTCCACAGATTCCAGTTCAGCAACAGGAATTATAGAGGCTGTTATTAGTCCTGATGTGTGTTTGGAAAGCTTCCATCCAATTGACCTTAAGGAACTAACGACAACATTATCTTCATCTAAATCATCAACCTGTATACTAGACCCCATACCTACTAGGTTGCTCAAAGAGGTTTTACCCCTAATTAGAAATCCACTACTAAACATTATCAATCTATCCCTTGTAACAGGTTATGTGCCCCAGTCATTTAAAGTAGCTGTAATTAAACCGCTCCTAAAAAAACCTACCCTAGACCCAGAAGTTTTAGCCAACTATAGACCAATATCCAACCTCCCCTTTCTTTCAAAGATTCTAGAGAAAGCAGTAGCGAAACAACTATGTGGCTTTCTTCAGTATAATAGTCTATTTGAAGAGTTTCAGTCAGGTTTTAGAAAGCATCACAGCACAGAAACGGCATTGGTAAAAGTTACAAATGACCTCCTCACTGCATCTGATGCAGGACTTATCTCTATACTAGTCTTATTAGATCTTAGTGCAGCTTTTGACACTATCGATCATCACATCTTACTACAGAGGATGGAACACCAAATTGGCATTAAAGGATCTGCTCTAAGATGGTTTAAGTCCTACCTATCTGATAGATATAATTTTGTTCATGTTAATGATGAATCATCAAGATATGACAAGGTTAGTCATGGAGTCCCACAAGGTTCTGTGCTTGGACCATTACTATTTACTCTATATATGCTTCCTGTAGGTAAAATTATTAGAAAGCACTCCATACATTTTCACTGTTATGCAGATGACACACAACTATACTTATCAATGAAGCCAGATGAAACCCATCAGTTAGCTAATCTACAGTCATGTCTTAAGGACATTAAAAACTGGATGTTTCATAACTTTTTAATGTTAAACTCTGACAAAACTGAAGTCATTGTGCTGGGCCCCAAACACATTAGAGACTCATTATCCAGCAACATAGTTAATCTGGATGGCATTGCCTTGGCCTCCAGCACCACTGTCAGAAACCTGGGTGTTATCTTTGACCAGGAGCTGTCTTTTAAATCACATGTTAAACAGATTTCAAGGACCGCCTTCTTTCACCTCCGTAACATTGCTAAAATCCGGCACATCCTGTCTCAACAAGATGCAGAAAAACTAGTTCATGCGTTTTATTTTCCCCGCTTTGGGTTTTTTTTAAGTTTTTCCTCACCCGGTTCGAGGGTCTAAGGGCAGAGGATGTCACATCTGTACAGTTTGTCAAAGCCCAGTGAGATAATGTGTAAATTGTGATTTCGGGCTATACAAATGAAATTTGATTTGATTTGATTTGATAAGCCTCAGCTGTACTTTCTGTGTTAAGAGCTACTAAGGAAATGTTAGCATGCTAGCTCTGCTGAACAAATGCCCCAAACTGTATTTACTCATAATGAAATATTAATGCTATATTAACACTGATATTTGTTTTCCTACAGTGAATTATCAATGTGAGTTTTCATTTCTGGAAATGGGAATGGAAATGTGTTATGGGTCTAAATTTAACTCAGTGGATTAATGATATGTTGATGCCTATCTTGCATTTTATGGATGACCTGATAATGTACAGTAGGGTGCTTATAATGAAACAGTTGTGCTATTATTGTCATTGTAGTTTGACTTGTAATTTGTATCCCTGCTAGTGTAACTTGGTTTTATATAGTAATAATGGATAGCAACTTGGTTGTAAGCTTGGTTGTGATTACTATTATATATTATGTCATGTCAGCCCTGCGATGAACTGGCGACTCATCCAGCGTGTACCCCGCCTTCACCCCAAGATGCTGAGATAGGCTCCAGCCCCCCCCGCGACCCCTAACGGGATAAGCGGTAGAAAATGAATGAATGAATGAATGAATTATTTTTATATTTGTTTGTATGTTTTTATTTATCCTTTTATTTTTCTAATCAAAAAGGTGTGGTTGGGGGTAGCGGTCATGAATGTTTGAATTTTTATTGGTCTATAAAATGAGTTAAAGATAATAAATATGTTGATTTAAAAAAAGCGTGGGTTCTCTCCGGGTACTCCGGCTTCCTCCCACAGTCATAAAACATGCAGACTGGGCATTAAGTTAATTGGACACTCTAAATTGCCCGTAGGTGTGAATGTGAGTGTGGATGGTTGTTTGTCTCTATATGTCAGCCCTGCAATGAACTGATGACTTGTCCAGGGTGTACCTTGCCTTTGCCTGAAGATGCTGAGATAGACTCCAGCCTTACAGGATAAGCGGTAGAAAATGGATGGATGGAATTAAGGATTTAGAGTGAGCAGTATGGATTTTATAATCAACAATGAACATTGAATCTGTGGTGTGTCTTTCAATGTTTTCTTGACTTCACTATATGAAGATACTGTAAAAATAATTGAATTTTATCTTTTATCTCACCTTTTATCCCTGATATCCTACTGCGCTTTCCACTGTAAAAAAAAAAAAAAAAGGGAAACTGAAGGATTAGCTAATATAGGGGATCTTTACGTAACCTATAATTCACAAGACTGAATAACAGCTGGAAATGAAATTCCTTTTGGTTCATGAAATATTACCCAGGGTTGATTGCCATACCTGGTGCTGGTGCTGTCATTACCAGCTCAGTTAACAGAGAGAATAAAGGTCATGGCTTTAGTATCTTGGTTCTGACTTATGTTCATCTACTGTCCTGCGATTTGAACTGTGGCCCTTTGAAGAAAAACTTCAGTCACTTTAATGAGTTCATCATATTGCTTCTGACTGAGATGTCCCTGGTGTCACTGCAGGGTCCCCACTAAACATATTCTATTGTTGTAACCATTGTTTTTTTCCCCTCTCTGATACATCCATTTTTCATGAGCTAAGTCTTTTCCATGCTCCCCAGAGGAAACTGAAAAATGACACTCATGCAGTGGCAAGGTATGGTACCAAGCTCTATATGTGGTAAGTGAAGAAGATCCCTAAAATAGATTAAAGAAGAGAACTGTGCACTCCAGAGTGAACTCAAGCATCACTTGAACATTGTTCTCGTCTCATGAAGGTAATCGTCCTGCGCGGAGGCTGAAACAAGCTCCATGAACTCAGCGCAGTCTAAAAGTGGCAACAATTTAAGAATCAACCCCGCCTCCAAAACTACTTTGTATTTGACGAAATGTAATTACTGCACAAGTTATGTTTCCAAGAAATATCTTTCCAGCTTAGAATGTTTTTGCATCCCCATGGAAGTTCTATAAAAGTGATTGGGAGGATGGTGGGTGTGGAAAGTCCTGTAAGGTTTCAACAAAAGAAACCCTATAGTCACTGTAAACGGTTTCAGCATTTAATCCAAGACCACAATGTGTCCCGGACTATAACTGACTGATTTAGCTCACTCAGTGTAACTGTGTAACAAGACTAGACACAAACCCTACTGACACCATCTAACATCTGGCTTTTGTTGTCAGTTGGAAAGTGTACAATTTCTATTCACTCACGCATCAAATGACTTGGCAGTAATCCCATGCATTCACCAGCTCCAGCACCAGTCGGCAGTGATGAAAACAAGACGCAGGGTCAGACACCTGAGATGTTAATTTAGCATGTCCTCATGCTTTTGTCAGTTGAGGCTGAAGGGAATGTCTTCTTTAAGTATTTAGTCATAAACTACTAAAGTAGCAGACAAATAAAGATTTTATTGTAACGATGGGTCTGCAATTATTGCAATTCAATATTTCATGACAATTCTTCCCTTACTTTGGTAAAGGCCAACCTCACGGTGGTGGTCCAGAAGGAGTGAATAGATTATAATTAAGGACCATTTGATGTTGAGGCAATTCTTTCATGGACCAATGTGAGCTGACATCACAATTTATATAAGCGTACGTGCCACTATTACAAAAATACATTTGAGGCCGCCTTGGCTCAGGAGGAAGATTTTTTGCTTCACTAATCACAGGGTTGACAGTTTGGTCCCCGGCTCTTATTGTCCACAGTGTCCTTGGCCAAGACACTGAACCTCACACTGATAAACCAAAGCTACAAAATAAACGCATTAAAAAACCTATTCTCAGTTGCAAAGCAGCAGTGCATAGATTTAATATCAACCCTTTAGCATGGAAGGACCTGACATCAATCTAACGTTGCAAGAGAAAATGTGATTTAAAAAAAAAATATATTAATTAAAGTGGACAATCAGTATCACATGTGAAAATATTACAGATAACATGATTAAGTCTTATCAATGTTAATCGGGCACAATCTACACATAAAAGCAATTTCATCTTGGCGCTATAATTTGGTCTTTAAACTACACCAAATTAGTATCATGCTAAGCGTGTTATTGTTCATCTTGATTTACAACGTGTGACAGCTGCTGTGACTGATGTCTTTATGAGCAGAATTAATGGGTTACCCAGGGCTTTATCAAAACCACCATGGGTGAGGAAAATAATGAAAATTTTGACTAAATCACAATGCAATTAAATCATCATTAGGGCTCTCATTGAGAAAAATAATGAGATCAGAACCTTAAGACACCCAACTTTTGATTGATGTCTTCAGTGCAGGGCAATATGTTCGGAGCTGCTTTAGAAAACATAATTTGAAATTTTGTTGGTGTGTGTTTTCTTCCACAAACGATCTATTTGAATTGTAAAACAACCCAGACAGCATTTCTTTTTGTTGCTTAAGCACACCCATGTGAACATCATATTTTATTTATGAAGTCTGAAAAGTGTGCCACAGAGAAGGCTTGGCTTCCTACATCAGTCTTCAAAAAACTGGATGGCGCTCATAAAAGTTTCAGCTCCTTTCAGAATGGAGGGTTTAAACACGTTGCCTTGAAATATTTCATTTCACATTAAAAGTTTGAAACTTTCAACCCCATCTCCAAAATGGGAATATTTTCTTAGTGCATTCTGGGGGTAGCCCCCTAGTGGAACTTATGTCCTCATTCATA
The DNA here is from genome assembly GCA_001698575.1 of Mola mola. NCBI lineage: Eukaryota > Metazoa > Chordata > Actinopteri > Tetraodontiformes > Molidae > Mola > Mola mola. Next base: position 8,851,488 of record KV751325.1, read on the forward strand.
AAACATAGGCTATTAGTAAAGTGTGGTGTGTCTCCAATAACCGTATCTGACTGGCTTCGCTCTTAGATTCAATTGTTGTTTATATCAAAAAGAAGCGAATATATCAGATGCCAACTTTTCACGTTCCTTTAAGAAATTACACATTCAGCAAACGCACGAGATACGAATACTTCTTTCACTTCACGGGGAAAGATAGTAGCTACTTCAAAGTCACACTCTGGTACAGTTAGCTAAGAATCAAGTGGAAATAGGTGGACCCTTGCTTTTATGCTACATGGGCTTGTGTAGAGGGTCCACAAACACATGGACAATGAGATTTCTGGAAACATAATATAGTGCTGGAACTCATCATTAGGAAGAGTTTGCCTAAAAATTTGTGGCTTTGATGCCAGCAATATTTCCAATGCTGTCACATCAGAAATGTTCTGAGGAGACACTGAACTCTGATAATCCCCCCCGTGTGAGATGCCTGTATCTCATTTGTGTCAGTCGAGCGACACTGATGAGGTCATGCAGTTAGATAAAGTATCGGTGTCATCACCCCAACACTGAATAGTAATGCTTCCATAAATAGAGTGTCTGTTGACGTCACGATACGGCTTCTTGCAAAGATTCATTTGAACCTACATTCCTGATGGCCCTGACAACTCTGTCTTCTCTCACACCTCCAGTATAAATCAGTTGAGGAATCTGCAAGCCTTTGTATGTGCTTTTCACAGAGACAAATCTCAGAGGAGCAGCAGTAGCATGTTGTGCTATGACAGTTGAGCAAGGGATGTTGCAGTCTCGCACTTTTCTTCTTTTGTCTTTTGTTTTTTCCCCGTTCTTGGATACTGAGAATAGGCCGAGTCTTCCCAATTAGCAGTTTTCTGAAGAGGTGTTGTGACACCCAGGGAATACAATTTACAGTTGTTCAAGCGCATCTGAAGTCACTGTCAGTACCCAAGAAAGATAATATTAAACTTGATAATTATCCCGAGAACTGTATGAAGTGAAGTATTGTGATGATTGATTGAAAAATGTTTGGATCCAAGGCGATCTAATCCTTATGGCACATCTGTCCAAGCCGCTTAAAAACCCCCCTCCAGAAATGACCACCTGCAGCCAGATTATAGAGACCAGGCGCACATCACACCTGCCTATTGTGAGCTGGTGGGAGGCCTGCACAGCTTAACTGAAAGCAGGAAGAAAGTTTACTGTGACTAAGAAAAGAGACGTGAGATTACTACTGTGTCCTCAAAGTGCTATGGGTTTCATTTATCGTTATCTGAAGCCGGACAGTGACCAATGTGTGGATGACAAACAGCAACATATTCCACTTTCACTTTCACTTTCACAAATACTTCATTTGGTGGCCTTAAAGTGGCTTGGCTGTAATTCCATGCCTTAATTTGGCTGCGTGGATCGATGAATATGTTCATTTAGCCCCGGCCGTCCCTGCTCATCGGACGTTGTTCAGTCATCTTCCAACGTTTAGGGCTGGTACTCACCAACCAGACGTCGCAAACTAGCCACGGCAGAGAGACCCTGTTGTGGAAAGGAAATGCTAGTAGTGCAGGACACTCCAAAAAGATGAGGGTGACCTAAGCTCAGAGACATACCTGATTGCCAGTCATTGGCTTGGAATGTGCAAGCCTTTAAGTTCAATCATTGGAGCTATTCAGCCATACATATTAAAACCCGATACAGATTCACAGGAAAAATAGGAAGAGCTATTCATAAAACGCTGTCAACAAGGTCTTTGACAAAACAGTAACTCTGAAAACAGCAAATTCAAACATAATGTATTATTATGCATCACACCTCTATTGTCCAAGCTTTGAGTGTAAGCATGACGCTGCTATCATCAATGTACTTAGTGTACCACATGTCTGAATCATAAAGGTGATCTCTTCTTGCCTCCTGGGCCACGCTGTGAGGTGGCCAGAAGAAGAAGAGGCTCTGAAGAAGAGGTATTGATTTCCAATGGTGGTTTTAATCTGGTGGTGGTGCCATTATGTGCAAGCTGCTCCAGTGAACTCCATTGATTAAAGTTGTCATTTGAAATGGCAGCCATGGATCTAGTAAATCTATTTCTTTTGTACTGATGCAGAGACTCAATATGTGGTCTTCTACTATATTGTTCTCAGATTTCTTCGTCAACTTTGTCCTCCACTCATGGCTCAGTGTGGCTGGGCCATGACCAGTCTGATAAACCAAGTCTGTCAAAAAAAATACACGTTGGCATGTTTTCAATAGAGGCATGCCCTCTCCCTTGCTGTGGAATAGATTCATTTATTTCTATGTTTATTCTTATACCGTTTGGGTGCCCAAATGTCCACATGTGTATTTTAGAGATTATTGATACTGAGGCATCATAAATATGAGTGCACACACACAGCTGCAGTACAGTTTTCTAAAGCATGGTGCAGTGCAGTCACGCTCGCTGTATAATCGAAACTGGGAATAGCAGCGAAGGGACTGACCTAATAAGAAAAGAGCTGTGCGTTTCAGACCTTCAAGACACTAAAGCCAAACCTTCATAAATGGAGATTGACAGCAGTTTCCTTATGTGCTTAGGGATTCTTAGGGAAGTGCTGCCAAATGCTGTGCCAGCGTCCTTGAGGTGCGGTGCAGGGTCAATGCTGGAGGTGGCCACCTCAGCTGGGTGTAAAATGGCCAGTAAATCACATGGGACAGTGCTCGCGTGGAAGTGTGTGTATTACAATGCTGCTCATCCTCGGATCTTGGTCTACACACAAAGCACAAATGAACAGCCAGGAGATTATGCACTTGATAGGATAGTCTTTGTACTGTTTACGTTCGCCAGCATTTGCATGTGTCTGTGCAGGTCACCCTGAAGCTGCCAGACCAGATGCGCCGGAGTCTGGACTGTGCGGAATGATGAGTGGCTCCCTCGCTGACTCTGCAGACTTTCAACAATGCACAGAGGTCTATCCAGCTAATGAGCTCTCTATATAGACAACACACACTGAGAGCTCTGCCCACAGTTTCAATCAGGACCTCGATATCTGGGGAGTAGAGCTTTTATGCGTGCGCTGGCATCAGACCAAGGAACTTGATACAAAATGCAAATCAGCATTGAGTACCTGAGGTGGCTCCGGTTTGTTTGTGTCACAAGGTGGAGAGTGACATTTTCTCTGGATCAGGATGGAGTACCTTTAGGAATGCAAAGGCAGCAAGGCTGTTTTGTTTGCCTATACACTTTCTAACAAACACAAATTCATAGGTTTAGTGAGTTCCTATTGCATACTATTCTGTTACAAAGCACTTGCTGTATCTGTGAAGGTAACCAAAAACATACATTTTAAATATCTTTAGAGGTATGTTGTAAAGACAATCATATCGTATCACGTTTATGCATCTCAGCACAAGCACGGCGATGAATCATCCGTCTCGACGTTGCAAGTTTTCTGCATTGGAAAGCGCTTCTCTGCTGTAACCAAATATAGGTTACAGAGGTTTAGGGGGTGACGCAGCACACTTCGAGGCAAGTGTCCAGACATTTTCATTTTCCATTTTCCATTTCACTTCTAATGTCTTCGTTTTGCAACAGTGCTTAAAACAGAACCACTGCCGTAACTCAATGAGAAGCTGCTAAAAAACATTACATAAAAGTTCACTCATCTAAAAATCTAAAAATATACTTTTTGTATGTGCTGGAAATCTACAATAAAGCCTCTATGGAAACTGTGTCTTACTATAATTAAAAGCATTCACAAGTGGGGTAAAAGTCTTTTTATCATCACTGGTAGCATCACAATGAAACAGGGCATTGGCTGAAATCTAATTTTCCCACAACTAAAGATGACTCTGATGAATCAGGAAACTGCAGGCTTTTAACCTAGGGTAAGTTTTTCCACCTTCCTTGTGGTTTTTAACCTCAAGGGAACTATAGAAAACACCACACCACATGTTTTTTGACAGCTTGTTGCTTATCTAAGGTTGGTAATGATGTTTTTTTTTTGCACAACAGGCAGTTTGGAATGCAAATCTACTCCTATGCTACCGATCTTAGCCTGGTAGCAATTTCATCAAATATTAATTTCCACAGGAACCTTATTCTGTGATGGTGCAATGGACTATACTTCTGATGGAGAAGTACAAAGATAGACTCACATACCCTACAGTGTTCCTCTACCATATCATTTGCCTGTCAGGGAAATCACAAAAACTCATGAGCTTGCTTCAGATTTCAAACGCCTAACCTTTCTGTGTCAGGTTTGTGTTTTTCTGGCAGCGCTAAATATATAAGATGCCCCCTAGTATCTTACAAGCCTGCTGTTTTGATCTATGAGGTTGTGATATAAGCTTTGGTTAATAATTGATGTCTGGAAGGATATCTCGCTGCAGCTCCTTCGTAAGAATCAAAAATGACATTCCTGAAAATAAGCGGGGTCTTCTGGATGAAATATTTTGCTTTGTGAATTACTAATGCACTGTGTGGGAGTCTCAACCCTGTCCTCACTCCCTTGTTATTTTGCAAAATTCAGTGTTTTCAAGTCTGCCATGGCCTTTACACTAGTAAGAAAAAGCTGTGCTGACATCATTAGTGGTTACTGGCCAACACATTAAGCTAGTGAACTGTGTCCTGCAGTTTTGTGCTAAACACCAAAAAATAATCTTCTCTTTTTCTTATATGTTTTTCCCTGTCTAATTAATTTAGGAAAAGTGGCATTAGAAGACAACTGACAAGTTGTACTGAGAAACACAAGAAAAAACATGTTGTTGCCAAAATGTTGCTGCTACAAAGGATGTACAAGTCAAACAGTATTTACAGAGAAGTGTACAAAAAATTTAGAATACAGAAAATAACCATTAATATGTGATAGAAAAAGTAAAGTTATAACCAGTACTTAGATAGCTTAGCTTAGCATAAAACTGAATGCTGATGGTTGTAGCCTCATATTTAATGCTCAAGCTTGAGAGACTTCCTTGCCTAATTCAAATAACTGCGAACAGTGAGAATCAGTCATCTTTGCCAGTAGGTTATCCAAAAAAATATTCTGAGAACAAAGGTGCCCTATAATAAAACACGACACCGTACAAGCTGTGCTCGAACTTTAGTCTCCTAAGTCCTCCTTCCTTTGCCGTTGGCATTTTACGACATATGTGTGGGGTCCACACCATAAAAACAAAAAATTATTCTTATAAAATGGAGTGTTTACGTGTTTTTGGCACCGTTTTTTATCTACTAGCTTAATGTGCTTGCTCCAGATCTGGGTGATACAGGTCTAAAAACAACTTCTACTTATTTTGATTTGTCCGTCTCAAGAATGACCACATGTTCAAAAGGAGAGACAGAAACTGACTTAAAGAAGCACACTGCAGTTTGAATGCATCGTGATGTAAAAAAATCTCACGAGTTTCAGGGGGGCTAAAATGTAATAAAATTCACAGTGCAGATAAAACCCCAAAAACTTTTGTGTAATACTCAGTTGTCAAAATCATTTCTCTCAAATGACTTGACATTGAGAGTCACAGCTAATAATAAAAATTCCCCCAGCCGAAAAAGTAGCCCTAACGGACTGGGACAACTGACTACCCTCCAGCAGTACTAGTGGCAGACTCAGCAGCAAGTGAAATAACAAGGACATCGTCTGAATCAGGCTCCCATCTCCTTCGACTGGTATCTTGCAGCCTTAATGTCTAAAGTATTAGCTAATTGTCTAATTATCTATAAATGCTGGAACAGACAATCAATTGTTTTCCATTGATTCAGGCAACCTTCTTATGCTTGAATCACTCAATATTGGACAGAAGAATGCATGAAGGCGGTTTTGTGCTTTGTGTGGTACATCCGGTGTGATTTTAACTTTAGGTAACTTCAACTTAACAAGCAAAGGGCTTGCTTTCATCTATTTATATCTGTATGAATACTTGTTTGTGTCCATCATGAGTGAGAGGCACGTCAGTATTGGTGTACAGTGAGCCGACCTGGACCTCTTGGTGACACAGTTTCTCTCTGTTGGGTATGTTTCCTGATTGTTTGACCTTCATATTGTGCCTTGGAATTCTTAAAAACATACTACAGTCAGGAGTGATTGTTGACGCATTATTGTATGTAAATTAAGTTCGGCTGATGATTGGGCAAGTTGGATGGCATTAAGATTGCTAAATTAGAGCAGCTGCTTGTGGTTTGTACTGGTAGCAACCAGGTTAGGGTTAGGTCGGTGTGTAGGTTGATAGATTGGAGAAATTACACTCAGTGATTAATACCTGTATTTGTTTCCTCTAGCGGTTGTGTACTTTCAAGCAATAACATATAATTAGCGGAAGAAAAGGAAGAATGGTGCCTAAAATAGATGGTTAATGGCAACCACATAGGGAGCGATTAAGACTTCTTGTTATATAAACTCAAAAACTTCATCAGATATGGATGTTTTCTATCAGCTCTTGCCACAAGGCCTAAAAACATTTCTTGGGGGAAACACTGGCCCTTGTTCATCAGGATAATCCACATGGTGCGTGAACATTTGCAAATTGCCTACAAATGTTAATAGGAAGGCTTACGGCATCGTCTGTGGATTTCTAGCGACCTGTCACGTGTCAGTGAAGGGTTAATGTGTCACCCAGTGATACCTACCAGTACCTTGCATGGTTGTAGTTTCATTAAAAGACACTGATGAACACTGGCTGAGATCAGTTGAACTGTCAACATTTAATGCTTATGATTTCTGGTTCCTGTATCTAAACCTTAAACTTATGTCACATTATTAAAGGAGCGATAAGACTCTTATTTCTGGGTCAACAGGTACTGTCACTTTGGTACCTTTGGCTCACTACCAGCCAAAGTGTTAGTTTCTAGACGACCCATTAAACCAGTGTTGGTATTTGATGTACTGCGAATGAGACTGAACAATCAACTTATACAGTAAATTGTACTTCCTCCCAGGATTTATTTTTTATAGATACCAGTGGATATATAGAGGAAATTGGTTGAATGCGGACATCTATAATTGATAATTACACATCAGAGCTTCTGCGGAGAACTCATTAACTGCATCTGACTGTACTGAACATTGTCTGACTTGTCCATCTAAACGATGAGGACTTGGTCAGTCCCACACAAGGCCAGGAACAGTCTCCAAATGTGTTGCTGTTTAAAATTCTAAGGATTTCTGTCTTTATCTGCAAACGTAATCACCTGTAAAGAGAATGGGTCAAAAGAAAATTAGCTTAATGAGAAAATTGTCAGTGGTTGGTCCAGGCTTCTGTCACTTGCATGGAGTGTTAAAGAGGACATGATGGACTTCGAAAAGTTTTAATTACTTGCTACTTCTGGAGAACTTCAGGCCTGCTGTGGTGACATTTCAATATTTGTCTCAGATATTAATGTTTACAGCCAGTCTTCAATTACAGGTTCTGTTTTTCCACCTTCCCTTTGACCACCTGAAATCATCCCTCAGGAATCAAAATTGTGAATCTAATAAAGGGAAGAAACACTTTTCCATAATTTCCCCAAGGACATCAGTTTTACAACAACTGGTAAGACGTTATCTGCAAACTTGCATGAATTTGAATGCGAAGAATCTTCTCCAAATTACGGTACATCTGTACTTCACAGTTATATTTGTTAAAGAAAAATGGTCACTCAAAAGAGAATCAGCACTGACATCATGTGCTTTAATGTAAGCCTACATTTTGGCAGACATGTTTCCTCATGAAACAGAACGTTAATTTGGGACATAATGCAGACAGAGCAATCCAAATGTGCAGACTGGTGGGATAAGATGTGTTTTATTTTAATGAAATGGCTCAAATATATATCATGGTGTTTTGTTTATTTACATTTGTTTTATTCAAGCATGGTCCCACCATTAACTGGTTCAAACATAATGTTTTCTGGAAAAGAGTTTTTAAGATTTTTATATTCAGAAATGGAAACTGAACATTGTTTTTAGGCTCTGTTGCTAAAAGGATTTTTTTTTTTATTATTATGCATCATTGTTATATACATTTTATATATGTCATTATTTATTCTGGAGGACTTCATTGTATTTACTCAAATATTTCTAACATTAATTCAGCAGCAACCAACTATTAGTCCGTCTTTTTCCATTCTTATCTTATTTCAACATGGTAAGAACTGCTGAGACCTTTCACATTAAAGCTAAATGATACGCAAAAAAATAAATAGGACAAAGAGAGAAAAGGAGAGAGGCTATACTCAGAATCTTAATGCATATTTAATCAGCGATGCCTAATTTTTCAGTTTGATCGGAGTTTCCTAAACATTGTGGGTTTAGATGCTGCTTTCATTTTTCTTCTCAGTTTTTTGAGTGAATGACGTGCACATTTGCTATGGTCTGTGTCAAAGTAGCTTGTGCTCACCATTAACAAGCTTTTCATTATGCTCTCTGCATTCTTGACGTTGCACAAAAAAAACCCTTTTCATCCAGATATGCATAATACAACAATTCATGCTTTGTGAAACTGATGAAAGCTAGACTGTGGATTTATTGCATGAACAAACCTTGTTCATGCAACTGTCTTTGAACGTTCACACCAACCAACAAAACTAATGTAATACAGAACAATTTGTCTGCACTGTTGTTTGACAAAAACTGTCCGCAAGGTCAATACGGATTTGAGTGAGTGAGTTGGTAATCAGAATATCAGCACATTTTCATTATAGTGGACAAATAATACCTCAAAGAAATATGTTCCTTACTGGCTTATAGCTCTAACATTGATTATTGATGATTATTCCAAATATAAGAAAGTACTTCTTTACACCAATGTTCATAATGTCAGTCTTTGATTATTATAAATCGGATGAAAAATTCTTACCATGACCCAAGACAGAGGATGCATCTACACTGTGCAACTATCGTAATGTTAGTTCAACAACTTGACTTATTTGAGCCTCAAATATTTATTAAGGTTCCGATAAAAAAATAATTTCAAATCAAACATGCCAAATTTCTTTGGTCATTTACATAATTTGTTTATAGTGCTCAGGGTAGAAATGTTAATTGCTTGACGCCTCAGGCGAGAGTTTTATTTCTTCTAATTTTACAAACAGGTCAGGCCAGTAATGAACTCCCACCTATCACGCTAATTTGTAGCTTAGAGAAGGTCATGCAACATCGCTGTATTTAAGCTTCTTAGCAGGAGTACTAAGAGTATTTTATTCCCTGTAGCTGAAAACGTTAAGTTATCAAACTGTGTGAAGAATAAGCTTTTTTTTTAATAACTGTGTGATCTTCTGCTTTTATCGTGAGCTGCAAGGAGATAAATTCTAAAAGTGCAGGTTTAACCAAAAAACACTGGAAGAATGAAGATTACCTTGAGGGGTGGAGAGATGCATTGATGGGGAAATCCATGTAAAATGTATAATAAATAAATTATGGTTATAAATCAGAGCTAAAATTTGCAATATGCAGAGCAAGATGGTAGTCAATCAATTAAACCTGCACTGAGTGTGTAATAAAAAAGGCATAAAATAATAGAAAGTATTTCGATTGATTAGTATTTTGATAATATGTATCAGTATAAATATCAATTTTTTTTATCTGATTTTACAAAATAGCATATAAATATCATGCAAGTGTCATTGTCTTTTTTTTTTGTTTTTAAATTTTTTTTTCCATTTTGCATGTAATTTAATGCCATTCACCTTATATCCGATTTTACAAAATAGCATATAAATATCATGCAAGTGTCATTTTCAAGTCTTTTTTTTTTGTTTTTAAAATTTTTTTTCCATTTTGCATGTAATTTAATGCCATTCACCTTAGGATTTTCTCATTCATTTCTAGGCATTAATGCGATGCAGTGTAAGATGAGGAGCAACAAATTGCACTTGAAGGAGTTGTGGGTGGTGGATGGGTTGAATATGTAGTGGACCTTCATCCTTGAGACTGGAGTTTGCATCCCATGTGAAATTCAAAATTGATTTTGACTGTTGTGAATGCTTATCTTTAAGTACTGTAATGTTTGGAGCTTAAGCAACATTAGTAACAGTAATATATGTTACTTTTGTTGTATGTATGATGTGATGTATGTGAGGTACATAGCACAACAACTGGTTAAAATCCACATACTTCCGCCTTTTTTTCTTTCCTTAAATGACCAAGACGATCTGTTGCAGGCCCAGGACACAGCAAACCAATGTCAGAAACACTCCACAACAGAGAGACCATCTCCTGTGTTGTCTTCCATCGCGTACATTAGGTCAAAAAAGTTGCACTGGTGCACACTGCAAAGACGCTGGCAGACCTCCAACTAGTAGGTTTGCTTAATGCAATAAGGAAAACTGGAAGACGTATCTGAGATACAAATTGTAGATCCAAAAACAGTGTTTGCTTATTACTATCAGTCCCTCATTCATTCCATATTGCTGATGAGAAGATGAAAATGTAACTGGTGTTGTCAGCCCTTGGCCTATCGGTTGTGCAAGAGGAAAGGCAGAACCAAAGTAAAAATTCAGGTTGAAACCACATCAAATGAGTGAAACCGTGGAATGGACAGTAACAGGCTTAAGGAAAGGACCTTGGCCTTTTCATCACTTCAAAGGCACATGTGACCGAACTCTCTCCCACAACTGGTTGAATGTGTGCGGGTTGGCTGAAATAAACGCCAATGAAAGACAATGCAGACGGTGCGTGACACACCGAAAGACTAGGGCGACAGATGCTCACAGACCTTTGTGAAGAATGAGCTTGGGCTTGGCATGAACTGGCCTTAAACTTTACCTAACCAATGTGAGGAAATGTGAATATTGCATCAGTAGGTCTTATAAGCGAGACATTAAACGTCACATGACGAAAGTTACCTGACGTTGTTTCCTCCTTGTCTAATAGTTATTAAATGCAGGCAGCATTAAATTGATATTCTTTTTTAAATGATATGGTTAAAATATGTGAAATTACATGTAAGACAACTTTGATCGGCATGCTATCATGCCCTCCCATGAGATCACTTTGGTTTGTTTCAATTTTACTCCTCTGATGTTTCTTCCCCGACACCATTACAGATCTAAAACCTTATACTGCATATTCAAAAACTCAACCACAGGATATGTGGTTTTCACCATTTCACTCAGGGCAGAACACTTAACGTGCTGCCTGTGTTGTATTTCATTGTATCTCCCAATCATTTGATTAAAATCATTATTTGACAAATGTTCTCTCCTGGTGCCCTAAAGGTGTTTTCAGCAGTAATTAAAATGAACGTCTCCGGTGTCCGCTGCGCCCTCACACCGTCTTCCTGTGTCCGTGTTTTGTAACATTGGCATGAAAGCCTTTAAGAAGAGGCTTAGGTGCAGATAATTGAATGCTGAGAACAGACTTTTCTATGGCAACCGTGTAGATTTGTCACTTCCTGATATTTCTGTGGAAACTCAGTCCTAATCACTGAAAGCAGATGTTAGCTTTTTTTTTTCATAAACCTATTTAGTGAGAGAACGATAGTGAGACAATGTGCATCAATAATGTACTGAATGTGACTCTTTTTTCTGCCATGAGCACCAGCGGATTTAGGATGGTTATGAAAGTGAAACAGCTGTCATATTGTATAGGTCTAATTCCAGAGATGTGCTACTAAAATTAACTGTTCTAAAAAAACAAAAAAACAAAAAATAAAAAACAAAAAAATGTATCGACATCATCTTGTTCCATTGTCTGCTTTTACACACCGTCTGCTCACAAGTTTCCAACGTAGAAGTATGAGCTCAGGGAGCATAATAGAGTTTGTATTCAGCCTGTGTGACAGGCAGCAGGGCAGCAATCCTGTCTGTCAACAGAACAAGATTCCACTCAGCTATCATATGATTTCAGTCGTGAAATCTGCAACCTTGCCCAGTGAAATTTAAAGTCTGTGAACAAGTCAAACAGATCCTCCGTGCTGTACATATCCAGGAATTTGCTTAAAGCCTTCGTATGCCAACATGTGTCACATGATCCAAATTAGCCGTGTTTTTCTGAACAATGTCACGCTCATACTGTGGAATCAAAGAGAGAAAATGATTCAGTTAGAATTTAAATAATAGTCTAAGAAATGAATAATTTAATTAGTGAAAAGCTGAGATCGTTGTAAGTTGAATATCTTTAGGTTCTTGGCTGTTTTGCATCAGAAATCCCACCATAGTTTCTGGAAAATTGTGTTATACATCTTATTTTGTTTTTAACAGTGAACTGGCGAAACTAGAAAAAATAAACATCAGCAGTTTAATTCATAACAAAAATAGTTGTTAGTTGGCCCAATCTTGGGGAAAATTCTTAATCAGAATATTACAAACTAAACATGACAAAGTAATAAGATTTTGACAATCCCAGCAGGTGCACGGCCAACCATGTAGAAAATTAGCAGACAGCTCCGGCAAAAATCCATTACGATCACTCCACATTGTCATTCCGGATGTATCGTAGACACAGCAAGTTAGAAATACATGTAAAAAAGTCCTACAGGTGCCGCACATGCATTAGTTCATTGGTTTACGGCATGTCAATATGTGGACTTTGGGTTTGCATTACAGTCAGGAACTAGAGCTTTTTAACCAATGTTCCCCATGATTGAAATTCTCAGTCAGCCATCAATCTGCATAATTGACTGGTTTCCCCCTTGTCTGGTGAGGGCTAACTGAAACAGATTGAGACAGCTCTTGCTCACTGCATCACTTACGGCTGCCAGTGAAAGACGTCTCAGTGCAGCTGACCCGTATGTGGAACAAGTGCACGTCGTAGCTCAAAGCGATGGGGAGAACAGCTCAATATAGGGAGTCTCTTCGGCATCAGTCACCAGTCAACAGCATCCTCATCAATATTGACTAAATGTTGCCCAGAAATACAATCTAATCACGGGGGTTTGGACAGGCTCTCGTTCTCCTAATGGTTTACCATTTGCTGGCTGGAACAAAGCCCATTCATGTAGAGAGAAACGTAGAGATATATCTGCATTACACAGCAATAATCGGGTCTCTGTTATTGCCACAAAGCCTCCATACTCCTCGGTGTTTATATTCAACAGCAGGGAGCAGAGACCTCTGGTTTAAATCCTCATTATTTTCTGTCAGAAAACTCCATTAACCCTCAAAGAGGGTAGAAAAACTAGGTGCGATTTTTGTGACATGGATGTGTTTTCGCATCGCAGCTGTGTTCAATGGATAATACTGCTGTGCCATTTTGCAGTACAGGACCAGAACAGCGCCATTACCTGCATGGCATAATTGCCAGTGAACGCAGACAGTCCTGTTAATTGATTACCGAGGTCTGTGCTAATGGGAAACGCAAAGCCTCATTGTAACTTCCATAAAACCCCCGTGAGAAACATTTTCACAACCACAAGTAGACACATTAATGTTTCTGGGCTTCCTCCCCGGGATTCAAACGTGGCAGGACGTCTCAGATTGTTTTAAATACAATGGGATGATGTCCAGTCAATCAATTGGCAAAGTATTTGATACTGATCAAAAATAGGATCAAACCCCCCTACAACCCCCCTGAGTTAAGAGTACACCCAGCTGCTATTTCTTCCCCTTCCAGGTTGAGAGGAGGATGCGGGTGATGGGGCCCCCTCTCCCCTCTCGTCCAGGATTCAGCCTCCAGCTCCTCCTCTGATGCATCGTTTGCATCAGTACTTGGGAACATTTGTCCGCGCACTGCTGCACCTCCCAACAGAACATTCACGGACTCCACTTTACCAGGTGACGACGGGCGAGCGCTCCGTTGTGACAATGATATGTTTTTAACACACCTGGAGTCGGAAATACCGTAGAATGGAGACGCGTCTCGGTCCGTGCCTTTTTAACATTTCCTTTGAGTGGATTTGGCTCTTCACCATAACTTCCCTCCTGGGTGGGACAAAGGCGGAGGTTAGGTGCCATCCCTCGTGCCAGTTGCCGCTTATCACAGCTTTTCCTCGGGATCTCCGAGCGCTGGATTTGACTCATTTCGGCGACGCACAAGCGGAGGAGTTGATTGGATTTATCGAGGGTTCACCGGCCACCGTCGGCGGGGACGAAAGGGGCGACGCTGCGAATTTAACCTCGAGCGAAGGAAGTTCAAGCCAAGTGCCGGCAGGGTTAGAGGGTAATAACGCAGGTTTCCCCCCAAAGTACGCATTGGACGGCCAGCAGAAACTTTCCCACCTCAAAGTGTTTCCTCTCAGTGTTTTACGCGCGGCTGCCCTCTCTCAGCCCGAGGCGGACTTAGACGACAACAGCACACATGCTGGAGAGAACACCAGCCTTAACGTCGAACATCTGGCGATTGCTGATGTGAAGGAGAAGGAGAACACGGATGTGAGCGGTTGGAGAGGAGCGCGAAGTGCGCGGAGCGCAGAGAATTGGTCTGGCTTTAGAGCAGAGGGCGTGGAGGATGCTTCGTTATCCGACCAGGAGGAGTTCCAGCTCACAAGTTCGATATTTGCGCTAGCCGGGGACACGGCTCACAACCAGGCGATGGTGCACTGGTCCGGACAGAACAGCAGCGTAAGTGGTTTATGTGCTCCACATTTACGCACGGACCCTTTTGACGCGGCGTGGCCAGTGCTCACTCTCACGTTTTTTCCCCCCGGTCGTTTGGGTAATTGACTGATGTTTATGAGGGGGGAATGACTGCGCAGAGGACAAGACAGAGATTAAATGAGGGGTTGGAGACGTGCCTCGCTTATTCATTGCGTTTACTTCACGCGCACGCAGACACACAAAATCTCATCCTCAATCTATCCCATCGTTTTTTGATTTCCTTGCTACGCAGGTAGGCTGAAGTTTAAGAATAAAAATTACAAGTCAAAATAATATATGTTCAATTCTCTACCCAGACATTTTCACTCATGCACAGCTGCAGTATCTATGTGCTTTTTTGGTCCAAATCCCTGATTTTGGGAGTTTTTTTACTAGCACATATTTCATGTATGAATTAGATAAGTCTTGCTAAATCTTCTTGTATGAGAACCTCACTGGCATAAAACATTGTGCCCTCAGCTTTAAGCATAAGTCTGACCTGGAGTGTAAAGGAGGTATGATCAAAAAAATAAGAACGTGAAAAATAATAGAATATTTAAAATTAAGATTTTAAGGCATTATGGAGGACTCAAAATGACCATGCTTTATAACGATAAATGCATATAGGAGCAAAGAAAGAGAGAGATAATTCTAAATTTAACGACAAGTTGAAAGCTTACAGAAATAGATGTGTTTAACCTCTTTGTTGTCTCATTGATAACACGAGTACTGGTTATCCCCAGTTTAAGAGTGTCCAGTTCTCTTATATCTATTCTGACTATCTAGAGGCCCACAGTGGAGTGGCGGATGTGCGTTAATGTGAAGGAACTGTCATTCAAACTGGTCCCAAGCCATTAAGAACAACCTAATGTACAAGAAAAAAAGAGACAAATATATGTGGAGTCCTCTGAAACCAACTCTTGCTCTCTTTGTCTGGAGTCAAGAAGGATTATGTCTAAATATACATAGTAAGAGCAGAGAGATGTGTAGTAATCTAGCCAGCTTGAGCTGCAGCGAGGAGCTTTTTGACATCTTGATCACCACATATTGGCAATATTAACCTGAGATGAAAAACAGATGTTTGCAGGATATTCACATTTGGCCCCACAGGTCTGTATAACTGCAAATGGAAGACATTGTACACAGCATATAGACTGCGAAGAGCATAAGACAAAAGCGGGCAGATTTAAAACAAACAATATATTTCTCAGAGAGACAACGAAGCTACCAGAGCGACACAAATTTCCTACATGTCATGCATTAATTAAAAAGATTTAAAATCCATTCAGCAAGACCCACTCATTTTATGAGACCCCCTTCTAACGATGGTGCAACATAAAACATTCAAAAACGCAAAAGGTATACAGGTGAAAAATGAGACACCAAATAAATCCAAGTAAATAGATAGTTTCGCTAAAGTATTTTGTTCAAAGCCCCTTTCCTTATTTGGAGGACCTTTGCTGGCTGAGCACACATTGGCTTGCCCCGCCCCTTCCTGTTATGTTTCTACTTCAATGGGATTTGTTGACTTGTTGACTTTATTGTAAGCTGGCTGCTTTATAAAGTCACCGAAAAAACAGCATCTGCAACTGCAGTGCTTCTCTTTAAACAGCATGTGAGCCATGTGTGGATGCATGTGGAATATATACTGTATATACGTATACATATAAAACAAAATACATAAATGAGTCACCAAATGTATGTATTGATCATCTAACTCTTGACAAGAAATTAATTTCTTTAACCACAATGTGAAACTATTCCGTTGATTAAAATAATTGAATTGTAATGAGAATGGAAACACTTCAGGCATTAAAGCGCAGAGGTGTTTCATATGGATGAGTGAGCCACGCAACATTAATAAAAAGTTGAAATTATTTGGGAAAATTCTCTTTCAAATAAGCAAAAATGACCATGCATGGCTTAACTCCTCAACTTGATATTAAAACATTTTTATTTGAGTCATTACCAGCAGGATTTTGCCAAATCCTTTTCACAGTTACATGACACCCTAGTAATCGGACTCACTGACAGTGTAATGCGTAGGTAGGTGCAGGCCAGGTGGTCAGAAAGGAAAATCTAATTTCCCAGCTGGTGTACATTAAAAAAAAAAAAAAAATCTATTTAAGGTAGTGATCACTTACAAAATGAGCCAGTATTCCTTCTCTGAGTTAAACATCTTTGTTTGATTTGCTAAGTCAGACACAGTGGCTGCAAGCTTCTCTGGCTATGATTTGAAAGAAGCAACCAGTCACACAACAGTAGACAACCTCAGCCGACAGGCCGAATGTTTGCAGTGTCTATGTACATAATATCTCCCGTGGCTTGTTAATATGATTCGGTTTGTGGTGGAAAGTGCTGCTCTGTTTTGGCACTTCAGGCAGTTGTCCGCACATGTCAGTTTTGTCATCGGTGAAAACAAGCTTTCTGGACGCCCACACTGAAAAAATCAAACATTTGTCAGGGTGCAATATTGTGCAGGCTACCATAATGAGTTTGTTGTATATTCTGAAGTCTAAAATAATGCAGCACATCAGTCGGTGTGTTCGTACGGCTTTTGGGACGCATCATGAGCTTGTTATTTACTTGAGATTGAAATTCTCTACAAATAGAAAAATCAAAATGATAAGAATCTGTGTATATTAAGAAGGCATTCATGCTTGTCGAAACTGATGTCAAACCATGTTTTTCCACTTATGGCCTTAATGCCCTGCTGTGGACCAAGTGGCTTTGCCCCTAAAATTATGACAACCCTGGCTTGTTATTGAGAGGCACAAACTGTGGTTAGACCGTCTCATGCAGCATTTCAGCTTAAATGTCCTCTAACTGAATTTGAACAATTTGATTGGAAATGTTAAAACCTTTTTGTAAACATATGGATTTGGCTTTTTTTTAAATATAAGATTCTGTACTCCAGGAGTAAGTGTTTCTGTGACCTATGCTGTTGCCCTATTCAGCGTTGACACAAAATGGAAGAAGCAAGTTAACTTCAATTAGAAGTCAGAACGTGCAAACCTCTTCCAACACAGCTAAATTTTCCTAAATCATTTTTCATATAATTATCTGTGGTGAAAACGACTTTTCAGCAGCTCCTATTTTATGTTTCTAGTAGACTGTGGAATTTGTGTTTGTTTATGGCATTTGTAATGGGATTTCTTTTTTCAAGTTAAGGTCATTAGGTGCAAAAACGAGCACTTGGTTTTGGCACCACGTGATGTGTAACACAGGATCGGCAGAGCCGGCTGATTCTGGCTATGTGATGTATTCTTGGACTAGTTACAAAATGACACCATTTGCAAAACAGTATATCGGTTCCTTCTGGAGATATATCACATCAATGTTTTCGACCTTCCAGTGACCTTGACATTTGACCCTAGAAATCATGTAGAGCCATTGCTGTCAGCTACCCAATGATACCCATTAGACCTCTCTATGTCAACTCTGTGTGGAGGTATGGCCAAAAAAAATCTTGCTTTTGACCTTACAGGGAACTTGATGTTTGACCTTTGGCCACTAAAATCTAATCTGCTGAAATATGGGCAAAGATACAGCTTTGGTTAAAAATTTCATCAAAATCTATCTGTAATTGTTGTAGTTCGTGGCGGTTATCAAAAAATAACTAATCTATTTTGGATTCAACATCATGGGAAAAAAAAATGCCTAAATTGAGGATTTACTGACTTTATAAGTTT
>KV751325.1:8869857-8884635 GCA_001698575.1 Mola mola
TGAACTGAACATTAGTTATGTCCAATGACAGTTCCAAGAAAGTTATTCAACTGAGATAAGTGTGTCCTTGGCAATATTGACCTGGAGAAGTTACTTTTTGAAAAGACAGCAAAAAAAACACAACAACATAAAAACATGGAGCCACAGGTGTCATAACAGAGACACTTCAGTCTGTTCTCAGTTGTCTCTGAATCACATCACAGTTGCATTAAGACTACTTTCTTAAGAAACACTACAAATGAAACAAAGATATCTACTTACTTAAATATTTATATTTTAGATTTAGATTATGATAGTGTTTGAATGTATCATTATATGTATATAATTAGTGGTGTATCATCTTCTGAAAAGCGGTTATCATGGTTTGCATGATCCCCATTATAGTGGTTTTCTCTAGTTTTCTCTCTCAGTCCCATGTGAGTGAGGTGAATGAGAGAGTCTCCACTGCCTGTAGGTATGAATGCGTTTGTCATTCTGTGTGACTGTCAAGCTGTCCAGGGTGTTACCCAGTGCATATTGGGAGAGACTCCAGTACCTCATTACCTTCCACTCTATCCAGCTGTTTTAAATGGTATTTGCATAATCTCAGCATCTCAAGCGGCCAATAAATCATTTCTTTTTCGAAAGAATGATTTCGAAAAATAATCTGGTGTTTGTGGCAATTACGGGGATGTTATAGGCCCATCCAATAATTTTAACTGACCTGGATGAAAGGATTGGATGCCTACTTGCCTCTCTAAGTACGTATTTGCTTGTGATTACCCAGGAACTCTGCCCATTCAATCAGATACATGATGATTGTCCCCAACAACGCCAGGTGGGTGTATTTCTACTAGCATGCTAGTAAGCAGAGGAATATTATGGAAAATGCAGCAATAATACCAACATGCTAGCTTGAATGCCATGAGTATATTTGTTGCTTACGTTAACTGTGATAATGGAACTTGTTATCTTACATGGAACAAGATGGGAGGTAGTTTCTGGACGTGGTGGGGAGCGTGGCTTTGGAGGAACATCAGTGGAGAAGATGTTCCAAATAGCATACTGTACGAAATGAACTTGGTTACTTGAGCGTTTCATCCCGTGCTTGGATTGTGGACTCCACCGCCCTCTTTTGGATACACACCTTGTATATGATGAATAATGAAGTCTCCTCTTCTTAACAAACCTGATGATACAAACTCAATTTCTGAATTCTTACTTTCGTCAATTATTCTCTAACTGCACATTACATTCGTTGGCATTGTTCACGTTCCATTTAAGGGTTTTTCTCCAGGTCGTTATAAAACCCGAGCATTGCTGGAGTATCTGTCATCTTTTATGTTTGTTGTCTTTGTTGTGTCTGTTGATGTATTAGCTTTGTAAGTCTTGTATGTTTAATCTGTCAGTGCATCTTTTGTTGATTCAATGTAAACAGTAATCTAATTCTATTCAAATAATATAATATCTTTAATTTTAATAATTAATCTAAGTTTTGTGCGGATGGCATGAAGCTGATGTGCCCCTACACACATATGAAAGATAACACATGCTGCAAATTTCATGTTTTTCTTGTTGCAATTACCCATAGACATTTAATTGAACAAGTGCCAGAGTTGTTGAGTTGTTTGTGGTCAACAATCTTTTAAAAAGCAAACAGCAAATATTTTATTATGGAGGAGTTGATTCTCATCTTAAAATTTTATTTAGATGAATTTACCTTGACTATGTCAATGTGTGCAGGAAACATAATGCAAGTCATGATTACATTTATGCAGGAAAAATACAATATACTGTATCCTTTAGCACTTGTGCCGATAGGGAAAACAAGCATGTTCTGATCCCCAACTCAGTAGGTATAGACACTTTGCCCCGGTAGCACATCCATATGTAGAAGATGTGTTTCAGTGTCAGGCAGAGACACACTCTGATGATGCGGAAGTGACGTAATATCGTGCACATCAGTTTCAGGCTGTGTGACGCAAGTTCCAGCCACAGAGTGCAGAATAGGGTGAAGGGTGGGGTTGAGAGGAGTGTCACAGTCTGTCCAATATGCTAAAGGGAGGTTCAGCCTCGCTCGTCGCTCGTCAGGGATGGCTTAGCAAGTCGACCAGGTTACCTCGCGCATCAGGATAAAAAACGGTACGTGATCAGGTTTTGGAGAGCAGAACAGAACAGAGTCAAAAACGAAAGAAAGGCACAACATTTTTTTCATCTTAACTGCTGGCAAAAAATAACCACATTTCCAAAAAGTTCAACAATTTCTTTTAAAACAAGATGAAAAGATCCTTTCAGCAGTGTCATTATAGATTGATCATACATGGGAAAATGTGTCTTTACAACTAATCATTTATTTTCCATGGCCTTAAATGTTCTGAATGCGCAGCCAAGTTCAATTGGTGGGCTACCACCAATTGAACCACCAATTGATTTCAGCTCATACTCTGTATGTCAGATTATCATATTAAGTCACCAGGAGACTTAATATGATAAATATTTAAACACATTTTCACCCTGTTATCTTAACCTGGCTCCATTCTGTCCTCACAAACAAGCTTTTGTGGACATGGTAGTGCATTTAATTTCCTGCACATAATATGTTGACTTCCTCAGACATCCCTGTGTCTCATGCTGTCACTCTTCTCCCCTGCAGATGTGATGGACAGGCTGTCAGGGGATGGAGGGCTACTCTAATGTTGTTTCAGGGAGCGAGCGTCGCACATTCCACTAAAGAAACATAAATAAATTCATGAAATACAGAGTGATAAGAATTGTAACACCTTGACTCAGCCTGAAGACAAAAAATCTATTCTTCCTGGCACATTAGTGGATGTGGCATTGTCTTCATGGCGCGGATGAACAGAGCGGCTGGTATTTAAAGCTCAGCGCTGCACAGAAACTACTGGCTGCCTGAGTGCAGCTCTGCCAAGCCAACAATCCCTCCTGCAGTGAGATTCTTTATCGCCTTGAAATCCTGCACAGTCTGGTTTTTTTTATATTGGCGAGCTCTGCTCCCTTCCTGCGTTTCCTGTCTTTCTTCCCCACCTAATACTGCCTAATAGAGCAGAAATTCTACAAAAAAAAAAAAAAGCCTTCCAAAGATTTTATCCCAAACCAGGATAAAGTTCATTTGACGGGAACAACACATGTTGCAAGATGAAATCTCATCACCCCCTTCCCCCCTTATTTTTGTTGCAGACACGTCTTTGTATTTGCTCTTCTTGTGTCCTCTTACATTAATCTTATCTTCTGCAGATCCATCATCTGTTGTGCTGAGACCGTTTCCACCTGAACAGAATAATGCCTTGAATTAGCATTGGAATCATCACTGCGACTATGACCTTTAGCTTGGGTAGTCGATGTGTTTTAAAATGAAGCTGTCAATACCTTGGTGCATGTTCAGTGCAAACACATGTTTTCGGTTGCCAGAAGTGGCTACCTGCATTACTCGCTCATACCAGTGAGTTTCACCATCGGGTCTTCCATTCTGAAGTTTGTTTTTGAGATGTCTAGTGATTGTGGCAAATATTTTAGACACTGCTTTAAGCCCAATGAGACATGAGTGAGAGAAATCCCTCTGCAGCTTATTTGATCAGCTGTTCACTTTCTTTATGTTGGAGGACATACAACCCTGATTCCAAAACACTCAGGACGCTGTAGTAAATATCAGTTAAACTTACACTTGATTGCAGCCATTTGCATGAAGTGTGTTCACTCTCAGTGGTTTTATGGCAGTGAATGACTGATCCTTTTGAAGATACCCGATCATGATACTCTCATGTATTACCAATGAACGTCTTAACAAGTGGAATATTTAAAAAATTGCCCCAAATGTTTGAAATAGAGTATATTGCAGCTATCATATCATCTTTTTGCATGTATTTAAGTCCGAAGCAGAGCATTTGGCTCAAAACGTCATTTTGGGTTGTGTGGGTGTTCGAGAAAGTTCACATAAAAGAAGCTACAGTGTGTGGACTCACCTCTGAGGTACATTCTCTTAAAAATTACAATAGGTTTACAAAAACTGAATGAGATAAAACATCAAATATTCTTGTTTTCAGTTATTCTCATGGATTATAAAATATTTTGTATTTCATTTGTTTTACACTGCATCCTGGCTCTTTTGGAATTGGGGTTGTACTTACTTCAGCATGCTACTAATCCTCTGCCATCACTCTCAGCACTCCCAAATCTGTCAAGAATTTAAAGTAGTTTGGAAAAATGAAAAACAGGGAGCGCAACTATTTTCTGGGATTGGGTTGAAAATCCCACCAACTCGCAATCTAATCTTGCCTGCATTGATCCGACCGCCACCTCGTGCACGCCAGGGCTATCAAGCTCAACGTGTCACTGTATAGACTAAGTGCAGAACTAGACCAGGCTTTCATTTGTGTTGGAGAAGCAAACGATTTGAAAGCAAGAAGCCTGGAGTAGAGGGAGGCCGTTTCAGATGCCTTATCAACCGAGCTGCTAATTCTACTCAGGGCCATCTCCTCAACATGAGGAGTCCAATAAAGTCAGACACGTGCTGTTGTGCTTGAAAGCTTGTTAGTTAGAGTATCTGTTCCCGTCCCATTTAAAATGCAGTTTGTTTAATGTACGCAGAACTGCGGTATCACCACTCACATAATAGCATAATTCAGAACTGGATTTTGAACCTACTGTCAAAGACTAAAGATGCTTCATTCATCCCGTTTCACTGTGACTTGACATTCTACTCATGCAGCAGGTTTTATAAGGACAAGTATTCTATATCGGGACTGCGTTTCTACAAAATAAAAAGTTGCTTTGGAAACATACAATACAGTACAAAGAGAGCTTGATTATGGCAAGTCACCTAATCACAGTTATTTTGTTCAATATCAAATGCCTATTATTCATTATAATTACTAAGGTTGTTCGGCATTTACCCCCCAGGTGCAGTTTGTTTGGGTTAGATTGAACACAGTCCAAGACCTCTGATAAGCACCAATCACTGCAAGATTCATTTCCTGTTTTGGTGGCTGAAGGAGAAGTTAGCAAGTTGTGAGTGGCAGGGGACAAATGCGGAGCTATGAATGACAAAAATTCTCTCTGGAAATATGGACAGAACTCAACTGTTGGGAAAAGAACATGGAGGTGTTCAAAATCTGCAGCGAGAGAATGAAGCAGAATGGATTTAACCGAAGTGCTGAGCAGTGTCATGTACAAGTTAAGAGCTGGCGTCAACAATACATAAACGCACTGCATAAAAGTGACAGCTCTTCTGATATTAAAGACAATTTTATTTGGTATGACGACCTCAACAATATTTGAAACACAACACTCATGATGAGTCAGCTGTCTTCATTAGTATATTCTCATTATTGCACAATGTCTTTCATGAAAAGCATCAATTATTAAAATATTGAGCGGATGTTCTCCGACCATACCTTCATATGCACCACCTGCTAGAATCAGCTAATATGCACTCCAGATCAAGACGTTAAAGGTTATTTTAACATATTATTTTAACCTTAGCGAAAGGAAAAACACACTCCAAATGTATAGCTGTGGTATAGATTTGGAGTGTGTTTTTCCTTTTTACCTGCTCAACTCTGAGCAATTATTGAATGGAATTCCTTGCGCACGAATTTCATTTAAAATGATATTTATAATTGTTACATTTATCAATAATTACAGTCCGTTTGACATTTGCCTTTGTGAACGTGAACTGAAGCAGTTAAAAAAAACTTTATTTGAAAGTACAAGAGTAACAGGATTACACAATGACTGAGTCGTAATTAGGAGTTACCTTGTTTGTGAAGGTAAATCACAAATATTAGTCAACCTATCATTAAAAATTCACCAATATATATCTACTGTCCTGTTCCTGAGCAGCTCACCATTATCATCCAGTCACTTATTCAGGAGTGACTTACAAATGACTCATTAATTATCATGTTGTACCATGTGTGTACTGCATTGTAAGTGTTAGCTTTGCATTATAACCCTTTATAATTTATGATTACAGTGGCGTGTTTTGCATGGGCGAGCCATCCTCTCTGACTTCAAACAATCCAGCTTCAGCACAACAGCTGGTGTACGAGGAAATGTTGCCTCTGTTAATGGAATGCTATAATTTGACGTGACAGACAAAAGCTCCAGTACACTGTGTGTCGTTGAGGTGGTATTGAAGTACCAGGATGTGCTTTCTGTTGCTGCGGAGCAAGTCGCAGGCCTGTAAACGATGTAATGGAAGTCGACGTTTGTTTCTTTACAGAAGGTGTTAAACGATGCTGTTTAATGCACTGCTTGTCATCAAGTAAAGCTACGTACAAACATGGCGGCTTGGATCTTTGACTTAGTTTGCTTAGCTTTGTTTTTTTTGTTGTTTTTTTTTTTGTTGCACACACACAAAGATAGCAACTGGTGAACTGGGTGAATTATTCAACAATTAAAGAGGCGGATATTTCCCTCAGAAATGAATGTAGCACAGGAAAATCCTAAGAAGTGAATATTGGACTACGGTTCGACAGGTTGACACAAACATGGCTTCAAATGATCTTCAAATTGGGAACCTTTTAACAGGTCCAACCTGCTGTAGGTCTATTGCTGAATTGACAAGTGAAAAACATCTTTGAGCAGCCTAGTAGTTATTGGGTCCCATAGGCAAGTTAACTGTTTAGATGAAGATATTTTAATAGGCTCATGAAGGTCAATTAGATAGAAGCTTTCCAGACACATATCACGAGCAGCAACTGCCTGTGACGTGTAGGATATTTTCTCTGACGAATATAATTCTATTATTAGAATGAGAAGCTCATAACATCATTACTGGTGAGCGCTATAGGAATGCATGGCTCAATAGAATTATGGCTAGATATCCTGTGATGTAACCTGCGATTGTTTTCATGGAACCTACCATCTGTTGCAATATCTGTGTTTAAAAAAATGCAAATTTTTATTGATGAGGCAGCTTGAGTTCAACAGCTGATAAGTCCGAATAAACAGATTTGTGACAGTAGGAATGAATTAGAACACCTTTTGCTGCTGTCTTTATCTCAGGTGTAACTAAATCCTCCCCGTTCTGCTTTCTTTCCTCTACCTCTTCTTCTCTTCATACAAAACCCACCGTCCAGATCTCCTCACCCATAAACCCTTTAAGTCTCCATTAAGCCCTCATTCATCCTGGAGTTTGGATGAAATTTATTCCAGTCCATTTGGCTCATAGGTCTAAGATTTATTAAGGATTAGAGGTTGAAAAATCCATTTGCTTGCTCTTGGATGGCAGGTAATCCAGTTCAGTGATATGCTGGTGCCACTGCAGTTTAATGGGCTGCACATGACATGGTGGCCGGCATCAAGGGTGACAGCTTGGTTTAAAGTCAAGGGGAAAAATACGCTAATGATATTATTATTCAAATTCAGACAGCAAGTTATGTAATCGTTAAAGCAAAAGGCTTTGTCTAGTGATTTGAAATGGCAGTTTCGAGGCTTCAGTGAAATGCTGAACTTCAAACACCTGTTCCACACTGAAATATCTACAAAGTGAATATTGTATCACTGTATTGCTGCATTGACTGCAGCCATAGGGCTTCACCTTACACTTTGAACATTTCTCGGAACACAGGAACCCTTTCAGTAGGCAATAAGGTGGATGCAAATTTTATTTGACTGATACCTGGAACGTTCCCAAGTAAATGCATAAAGTTAATTGCCATGCAGAGTAGGGAGTATATTTTGTCCTAAATTTTAGACTGCTGCGGGTTGTAATGTGCATGACGGTACCCATAAGGGTGAGGTTTTGGAAGATATAAAGGCTGCTTTATTAAACGACTAAATCTGCACCCCATTCTGGTGCCACGGCTATAACAAGCTACATGGATTATCTCTGACCTGTGCTCATTTAGAGCATTTCATACATTGAGCACAAAGTCACAACAGAGTTTTTTTCGTCGACTTATTCACCAAAAGTTCAAATAAAGCAAAACAGCTTCATAAACGGCTTTAGAAACTCGTATTATTGGCAAAATGGTGTGCATTCAGTATTCACAATACATAAACTTAACCATGAGCAGAGGGATGAATGTGCAGAACATTTAGCGCAACATTATTCATTAAACCAAAAATGATTAGTCATTTCATTAATTAGTCATTTGACAGAAAATTAATCAGCAGCTTCTCTGATAATCCCTTGTTATTTTTAACAGAAAAATAGAAAACATGATCTGCTTCTGGCCTCTCATTTATGAGGCTGTGCTGTTTATGTGTTGCATGTCATTGTAAATAAAATATGTTTTTTGTTGGACAAAACATACATTTAATGCCTTAGCCTTAGGGAAATTGGGATTTTTCCACTATTACATGTTTCATCGTCCAAGCATTTAATTAAGAAAAAGATAATGAGTCATTTTCTTTATTAGACTTCATTAGCTTTTCTGATTCTGTCTATTGATAAAGAAGTCAATTATATCAGAGAATTGGATAGTGGCCTAAATTTGGGGCGCGGAACAGAATATTGTTTTGTGTTCATAAATGAAACACACCGGTTATTGTTTTCGTGTTGTATCTGTAAATCATTTCAGCAGAATCGAGAAATTCTGCTTGGCAAAGATGGGATGCCATGAGGAGTCACATTGTGTGTCTGTCACAGTTCTGTTTCACTGAAGCCGCTGATTCCCAGAGGTGTTGGGGCATTAATTTAGCAGAGACAAGGATGATTGACTCTGCTTTAGAGCAAAAGAAAGGCAAGAGTATGACGAATCGTGTAACTGCGAAATGTAAGGTGGTCTGTTGATGCCTTTATACGAGCTGACTCTTGCAATAGGGGATGTTACCCCAAACACTCGTAGCACTCAATAATTAGCCCAAAGTTTTGAACAAGCTATACAGAGAGGCTTCTGCAGGGTTTATGACGGGACAGCGCAGA
Source organism: Mola mola (assembly GCA_001698575.1). Taxonomy (NCBI): domain Eukaryota; kingdom Metazoa; phylum Chordata; class Actinopteri; order Tetraodontiformes; family Molidae; genus Mola; species Mola mola. The sequence goes on from KV751325.1 coordinate 8,878,727, forward strand.
GAAGGCACTGCTTGAGTGATTAATTTATGTAGAGGTCGGAGGGGACAAATTGAGTAACAGTTTTTGTGTAGAGGACCGTTGAGATCTTTTTCATGGATCGTTGCGAAAAAATGCACCTTTGACTTGAAAATTAATATGATTGCTGTTTTTTTTTTTTTCAGATGAATGCCTCACTAAGCGAAAGGGAGATCACAAGTTAATGCATGTAAACATGACTTCATGAATTAGTAATTATACGTTTACAAGCACACAGGCTTTGATTTATAATGTGTGATATTTGCTGAAGGAGAAAGAAATATGAACAGTGAACCTTTAGTATCTGGGTTCATTTATGCATCTTCGGCAAAGGCCTGTGTATTATAAAACATATAAACCACATTTGACTTTGACAATTTTTTATGACCCTCTCCAAAAAAAGATGTTCTTGATTTTAATGAGGTCCGGCCTTCTTTGACTGGAATATGTTTTTTCTGTGGCTGCAATGAATTTATAATAACATTGACTTATTTATTCATTTAGCTTACCAGTGGTAGCTGTTACCTTTGGTCTTCTGGGCCTTCAAACCAAAGTTTTAGCATTAACACAGTATGTCATCAGTTTATCCTCAGGGAATATGCAGGTTTAGAACTTTGCGGGAAACAGGGTAGTGGACTGACAGGGCATCACAGCTATGTTTGTTTTTAATAAAGTTGTGGCTGTCAGGTTCTTTAAAAGAGGTGTACACAGATGGCTCGGCTTGTCTGTCTAACACGTCACTGCTGTGTTGTTTTTTTTTTCATGATTGATGATGCGTTCACTTCGCAGGCGGTAACCTGTTTGATCTGATTCGTAGGTGATCCTCATGTTGACAAAGTACTACGACTTTAACTCTGGCAGAGTAACAGAGAGTTCTTTATGGAGGTAAGATCTTCTGTCTGGTGTTGTTTTCTCTATAGACGCAGCTTTAAGGTCCCAGAGAAGCCTCAATCACAACACAAAAGTCACATTTAACATTGTTTTATCTGCTTGTTTTATTTTTGCTCAGAAATTATTCTTAACCGACTTTGACACAAATTTGTGTGACAGAACATTATGCATTACTTCTCTTTGATGTCTTATAGAGACACCAGCTGTAAAACATGGTTAATTAAACAGCTTTTAAAAAGTCTACATACACTTTTGTAGCGAGTGGTGATAGTACTATTTACACTACTCCTACTCCAAAATTGTGCTTTTTCAAATCCAGTATAAACAATTTATGGCATCTTGTTTCTGAAATATCACCAACAGCTGAGATGCATTAGTCTTTTTTATTTTGTTTGTTTCTCCAGTTTTGTTTCAAAACTTTGATAATATTAAGCTTATTATTAAGTCAAAAGGCTAATATATCCATGAGTTATAAAAGTTGGAAATCGATAACAAAAAAAAAAAAAGTAATAATATTTCATCCCCTCGGAACACATGCCACACAGGATGTTCTTGTTTATTTTCATAATTAAAAAAAATCCCCATTCGTCTTGCAAATTGCCTCATGACTTCTGCTGTTGCAATTTTCTGCTTGCCTGATACGCTTAATGATACCATCAGCATCCTAACTAGTAGGTGTTGTGATGCTTTCTACCACAACCTATTTATTTTGTCCTGTAATTGAATTTTAGGTCAACTGATTATGGGACCACGTATGAGAAACTTAATGAGCAAGTGGGGCCAAAAGTCATTCTGAGCTACTTGTACGTGAGTCCGAATAACAAACGGAAGGTAGGTTTTCCTTATGCATATTATGAAAAACTGCAAATGTTGAGACAGTCCATTAATTATTATTGCCGTATAACTTCACTATACAGGAGCCTTGCTGGAGCATCTGGGCATCTGTTCCAAGCATTTTATTTAAGCCCTGTGGACCAGATGCTGTTAAGGTGAACCACTGACTCCCCCGTCTCATTTCTTGTCTGGTTTTAGATCATGCTGCTCACGGACCCCGAGGTGGAGAACAGTCTGCTCATCAGCCTTGATGAGGGGGCGTCCTATCAAAAACACAGCTTAGCTTTTGATATCCTCAGCCTTCTGTTTCACCCGGAGCAGGAGGACTGGATCCTGGCTTACAGTCATGACCAAAAGGTAATGGGCAGCTCTCAGCCAGCTTGAAAAAAAACGAACAGCGACTTGTGAACTTGTTATGTTGCTTGGATGGAAGTATTGTGTCTTATTTACTTGCTACTTATCTACTACGCTACTTATGACTATGCAAACCTTTTGGGTCACAACAAAATGAGTGTCTCTGTAAGATAAAACAAAGCATAGATGGCTGCCAGAGTCGAAAGCATTCGTTTTCACAGTGGCTTTAAGGGCAGGGTCTTCAATCCAAGGCTGCAGCTGTGAGAAACAAGGCAGCTGGTCACTTCACCTTATAAGGTCCAACTTTAAATAGATGCGGCCCAGACAGCACAAGGGTAGACATACATAAAGAGTCAGCCATCTCGTACAGAGACACACACGTTGTGTAAATAAACACACACCGTCCATTACTCTTTGTGAGAACCCTGCTGTCTGCTTTGCCAAACACAACAGACATTAGACTCGGCCTCTCCATCCTGCCATTGAAGGGCCTGATTTTCTGAGAGCAAAACAGTCAAGGTCTGAGTAGAGGGATAAATGTGGCAGGGACGAAGATGAAAGCTTAGTTGAGAGCCATCAACGGGCCAAAAAAAAAAAAAAAACCCTAGAAAAGTTTGCCCTCAGGTTATTCTGTTCTTCTGTATTAAGCTAAATCTCATCAGTTTCTCTCCTTTTATTATTGCTAAAATTAATCTCGACTTGGTTACATTTAATATATATTGATCGTCTGTCATGTCTCTTAAAAGCTTTAAGCTTTTGGATATGTCAAAATGTGTTATGTTACTTATCCCTGTAAAGCTCAGAGCTTCAGATACCTGTTCCTGGTCATTATGACAAGATGACAAGCCCTCTGAATGCTTGGACACAAGTCCAACTTTGCAGTAGAAAGCAGTTTAATGGCTTTAGGGGGAAAAAAGCAGATCACAGTGACAGTTAGATAACTGATTTTATAAAGCCAACTAGCCTGGTGTGTTATTGTGAGGAGACACTTCAGTTTTTATTTGTCCTCCACTCCCTCCTTTCCAAGACGGCATAATGCATAATCTTCCCTATTTCCTTTTATAAAACCCTGCAGTATAGCATTCCTGTATTTTACAGGAACTGATAGATTTTTCTCATTACTGCTGCATTTCACATAATGTATGCTCTCACTAGTGCAATATTCAAAGCTGCATCACAACACTGACGTCATAAAATCTCTAAACGCGGCAGCTGTTTGACAAGACAAGTGGACATAAATCAGGAAATAATTCTCTCGGGTTTTTCTGACTTGGACTGAATTATTGTTTCTAACTAATTTGGTTAATATATTCCTCTTTTTTCAGCTCTATGTCTCTGTTGAATTTGGGAGGAGATGGCAGCTTGTGCATGACAGAGTCGTCCCCAACAGATTCTACTGGTGAGATGAACAATCAGTCAGTTGCTTAGGGCTCGTTCATCTGAGAGACAAACAGTGCAATACTGCCATATATTTTGATATGCTCAAAAACGCAATGTATAATTTTAGAGCTTAGAACAATTATACGTTAATGAATTAAAATGTGTTCATTTTTAGCATTGCATTCGGCAGTAGTACAGCAGGAGAAATGTATTCACTGTCCATATTGATTTGTCCTTGAAAATAAATATGCTGATTATCAGTTACACTTGATGTATTAGAAATATGACTACCAGGGAGCAGAGGAATGACTTAGCTGCCTTACCCATCAGCAGCTTATTTACAATAATACCAACAAAAATATTAATGTTATTGAGTCAGATTTGTACCAGTTTATTAGACAGGCAAAAACAAAAATCCTTTGGGGTTATGAGAAGCTCAATGGCAGAGATGATATACGAGATTATTACTGGTACATGAATCGCTTGTATCTTTGTTGAAATTGAAGTTGAAATCCCCATCTGAACTGCTGATCCCTCATAACCTAGATCTAAACCTGTGACAAGAGGGCCCAGCCCTCTGCCTTTACGTAAGGGTTTGCAAACGAGTAATTCTTAAATATTAGTTCTAATTTTCAGAAACATGTAGAAAAGAAAATTAACAACATTTGCCTCAAATATTTTGTATAAAGTAGTACAAAGTTCAAATACCTCAGAATTTGGCTTTATTTGTCTGACTGAAATACTTAAGTAAATGTTTTATTTTACTTGCCACCACTGATTACACTCTAGATAAAAGTTAAGTACACAAGGATCTATTACACTAGTTAATACCATTGCTTTAATCATTGAATGTCAAACCAAAGTTTTTATGGAGGGAGATCTTGCATCTTGAATATTTATTTATCTATTTTATGTAATGTGTTCAGGGTCTAGTTTACACAAACTTATTAAGATTTAATCTGTTGAATAAAGTCTCCTCATAAAATATTGTTGGGATGGTGCTGGCACGCCATAGTTAAATTAAATAATTCCATGTATTTCATATTTTAAATCTGATTTATATTTCACAGAAGCAAGACTGCCCCTTCAGGAACTGCCACCTTAGCGTGGTGGAGGGGTTTGTGTGCCCTAATGATCCTAGGAGCCATATTGTCGGGGGCTGTTTGCCCCTGGTAGGGTAACCCAAGGCAAATTGGTCTTAGGTGAGGGGCCAAACAAAGCGCGGTTCAAAACACTTCTATGATGGTGACAAACAAGGACTTGTTGTACCCTGGATGTTGTAGGGCTGTCCTGGTTGACACGCCTCTGCAACATTGTGTGGACATCGGGGACTGTGCCTTTGGAGTGGCAGACAGGTGTGGTGGTTACCCTTTTCAAGAAAGGGGACCAGAGGGTGTGTTCCAACTACCGGGGGATCACACTCCTCAGCCTCCCTGGGAAGGTCTACTCCAGGGTGCTGGAGAGGAGAGTCCGGCTGCTAGTTGAACCTCAGATTCAAGAGGAGCAATGTGGTTTTCGTCCTGGCCGTGGAACACTGGACCAGCTCTATACCCTCACGAGGGTACTGGAGGGGCATGGGAGTTTGCCCAACCAGTCCACATGTGTTTTGTGGATCTGGAGAAGGCTTATGACCGTGTCCCTCAAGGTGTCCTGTGGGGGGTGCTCCGGGAGTATGGGGTAGATGGCCTTTTGTTACGGGCAATTCGATCTCTGTATTGTCGGAGCCAGAGCTTCGTTCGCATTGCCGGCAGTAAGTCAGACCTCTTCCCAGTCAGGGTTGGTCTCCGCCAAGGCTGCCCTTTGTCACCGGTTCTGTTCATAATTTTTATGGACAGAATTTCTAGGCGCAGCCAAGCGGCGGAAGGAGTCAAGTTCGGTGGCCTCCGAATTCCGTCCCTGCTATTTGCAGATGATGTGGTCCTGTTGGACTCATCGAACAGTGACCTCCAGCTCGCACTGGGACGGTTTGCAGCCGAGTGTGAAGCGGCGGGGATGAGGATCAGCAGCTCTAAATCTGAGGCCATGGTTCTCAGCCGGAAAAGGGTGGATTACCCACTCCAGGTCGGGGGAGAGTCGCTTCCCCAAGTGGAGGAGTTCAAGTATCTCGGGGTCTTGTTCACGAGTGAGGGGAAAATGGAGCGGGAGATTGACAGACGGATTGGGGCAGCGTCGGCAGTGATGCGTACGTTGAAGCGGTCTGTTAAGGTGAAGAGAGAGCTGAACCAGAAGGCAAAGATTTCAATTTACAGGTCAATCTACGTCCCAACTCTCACCTATGGTCATGAGCTCTGGGTAGTGACAGAAAGAATGAGATCGCAAATACAAGCGGCCGAAATGAGTTTCCTTCGCAGGGTGGCTGGGCTCAGCCTTAGAGATAGGGTGAGGAGCTCGGACATCTGGGAGAGGCTCAGAGTAGAGCCGCTGCTCCTCCGCAT
>KV751325.1:8889731-8912967 GCA_001698575.1 Mola mola
GAGGACCCGAAGGCAACATCATGATAGACCTGTACGAGGTGGGCAATGACTTGCTCCTGCTGTTGTATCTTTTTGTTGTCATGTTTTTCTAAGCCAGCTGAACTCAGCGGCTGTGGCTCAGACGGTAGAGAGGTCGTCAAGTGATCGGAAGCTACCTGGTTCCATCCTAGACCCTGCAGTTAACATGTCGAAGTGTCCTTGAGCAAGACACTGAACCCCAAGCGTGTGAATGGTTAACGCTCCTGATGGGTGATGGCACCCTGTGAGGTAGTCATTGCCGCCAGTGTATGAATGAATGGCTGAATGCAAAACCTGTAGTGTAAAAGCGCTTTGAGTGGTCAACATTGACGGGCCTGGTTAAAACTGCTGCGACTTAAAGGGCAATGTGTCATGTTGATTCAAGTTAGCTATTTTTGTCCAATTAGACATTACAAGATATTTTAATTTGCTGAAAGTTAGACCTAGAAAACCCGTAGTCATCAATTCTTTTAAGTGAGTAATTATTTAAATTGTTCATTGAACATGATTACAAAATTCTTGCAAGCTCCAAACTTGCAAATACTGTAATATAGTCAGAAAATGAACTTGCAGGTTTGCAAGTTTCCTGAATGTACTATCTCAAATTTTTGAACTGAATTTTCATCCAGGCAATTATTAAGTAATAACGTCTACATCTACAAATTGAGGAGAAAAAAAAGTGGATTTTTGCAATTTCTGGGAACTAAAGGTGAGGGCTGCTTACTTATTTGATCAGATTGATTTGGGTTTAAGGTTGATTCAGCTCAGACCATCATTTGTCTCGGACATTATCTTGATGAAATAGACTTCTCAAACAATTAATTCAAGTTCTGTTGTTTTTCTTGTATTGACCAATTTATTACTCACCCAATTCTTGCAGGTCTGGAAAAGAGAAGAATTTTTTAGAGCACGTGTTCGATAATGTGTGTGAAATAATATTTTTTTTCACTCTTCTGACACTGTAACAATGATTTCTAAAATATACTGGGCACATTCATCAATAATGAAACAATAATAATAAATAATGATAAAACATCTTTTGCTGAAGTGTACAGCAAGACTCTTCACTCCATCAGAGTTTTGTGTCTTATGTGTGTCTGAGCAAAAATGGAGGGAACATAAAAAAAAAAAATGTGTTTCTACAGTGTGAGCACCAATGAAATTTAAATCCCTGTTTGGGAGCTTTCATGAACAGTAAACCGATGCTGACAATTTAAGTAGCAACAGACTGCCTGAAACTTTTTCAGTTAGAATTTATCTTGATTTTCTTTCAGGTCCACACCATATTGGAACAGATGTTAGTTCATTGCATATTCACCTCCTGCCTGCTTTTATTATCCTTTAATGTGAAATTATTGTTCACAGCTAAACACAACTTTAGTGTCAGTTAGTCACAATGCACCTTTATCGCGTGGTGTGAATATCATATCTGTGCTATCTGTGTCAACAGATGTGCCATGAGGTTCCTGCAACTGCACATATATGCATCATTCCAGATCATCCTCACGTGCAGCAAGCAGTCAAAGCATCCCATTGTTGCACACACCTAAGAACCATCAGCACTGGTTACATTCATCCCTTCACGGACCTTCACACACATTTGGCTACAATGATTCGGCAAGTGGGTGGTCATTGTGAATAGCCGTACTCCTTAAATGGAAGAGAAACTCAAGCGACGGATTCACCTGAGAGTCTCTGTGCACATAAATACAGAAGAAGAAATATCTCAGGGCTCCACCATACGTTGTTTCGATTCTGCAGTCCAAAATAGTGTTCCCTGTCAGAAACATCACTTCTAGAAATTTCTTCCTCTCCAAACTAGGCCTTCAGCTTATTTAAGTCTGAATAATTTACGGTTGTTTTTTGTTATTTTTTCCCCCTACTGCTCTCAATGTCTCATGTTCATAGGTTGCCGGGATTAAAGGGGTGTTCCTGTCAAATAAAGTTGTTGAGAACCAAGTGAAAACTTACATCACATACAACAAGGGGAGAGACTGGCACCTTCTTCAGGCTCCAGCAGCCGATCTCCAGGGAAATAAATTCTATTGTGAACAAGTAAGTGGGCCACTGAAAAAACATGTATTTTTTTGTTTGGGTCTCCATTATCCGCTCTAAAAAAAACACGTACGAGATCATGGCAGGGTCAAAGAGTTTCAGCACAGCTCAGAATATCTCTATAACCTTTACCACACCTTTAGGACTCCTTTAACACACCTTTAATTCTTTGCTAGGCCAATTTCTACTTAGGTAAATCACTATAAAGTTAACAATTTACTCTTTTCAGCATAATTAATTATGAAACAGTTAAATTATCATGTTAACACTGTTATTTTTATCAATTGTAATAAAGCCATAGCTGTTTGTCTTTTACAAGTTTAAGGATTTTATGATATCGTCTTGTATCGTATATTGGATACAGTCCAGAGGATAAAGTACTGAAAGACAAGACGTCAAAAGTAGAAGAGCTAACTAATAAACACACAAAGGTGGAAGAATAACACAAATAAAAATAAATAACACAATCTTACTACTGAAGATGTTATAACAAAGATCTGGAGATCTTTTTTATAAGATTTAGTAAAAATGTAATGTGAGGCTTTGAATCAAACTTCTCATTTTCACATTGCGACTTCAGCAGACTAACGTCTTTTTGTGTGTTGCAGCCTTATTGTTCATTACACCTACACCTTCACATGTCAGAGAATCCTTACACCTCGGGAAACATCATAAGCAAAGAGACGGCTCCAGGAATTATAATAGCATCAGGTGAGGATATAGCGTGAAGTGCGCTCCGCTTCTTTTGTTCCAAGCAGTGTCTCTCTGAACTGATGTTTACAAAGTGAAATCAAACTAATCTTTCTTTCAAATCAGTTCTATGTCACTGGAGGGGAAAGAACAATAATGTGTGTCTCTCTTGTCTGAAGAAGTACTCGAGTTTGCAGCATCTATGTTTGCTTTGATAACAGCTGATGTGACATCCTTGGAATAGTGATTAGAAATATCTTGTTGTATTTAGGTGTGGTTGGAGCTGAGCTGACCACCACTAATGTCAGTATTTTCATCACATCTGATGCTGGGAACACCTGGCGAGAGGTACAGTATGATGTTGGTGAATTACGGGCGTAAGCTTCTGATGACAGAATTTGTTGAGCATGATCATGTTTCATGTCTCATATCCTCTGAGAAAAGCCACGACTTTAGACTGTCAGCATCTGAAGAATAAGTGATCAAAACTAAGAATCTGAGTGACTCATCCTTCAATGCTAGTTTTTGTTCTTCAGTTGGTGCTACAGTCATAAAGAACGAACGATCTGAAGGTTTTGCACCTAGTCTTTTGCAAAACATGTGCGTCATTTATCTGTGAAAGAAAAAAGATTTGTGCCTTCGGCGTGAGACTCAACAAAAAGAGTCTGTAGCGCGTAGGTGTACGTATACGTGTTTTCATACGTTGTTCTCTCCGGAGTAATGGAGTTATGGTGGTCACGTCTGCAGGTTTTTCAGGAAGAGTACAGCGTGTTTTTCCTGAACCAAGGAGGAGCTCTGGTGGCCATCCGACACACGCCTCTGCCAATTAGACATATTTGGTAAGGCTCTCCAAGGATGTGTCAGAGATTTTTTAGACACCAAACTCCATTATCAAACCAAGGAGGGGGACTGCTTTTCTGTTGAGGGTTTTCCTACTGAAATTAATTCCGTGTGTGGCTGGTTTGTGGGCGATCCAACCATTGTTCTCTCCCTCAGGCTAAGTTTTGATGAAGGCAGAAACTGGGACAAATATAGCTTCACCTCGTCTCCCCTCTATGTTGATGGAGTGCTGGGGGAGCCAGGAGAGGACACCCTCATAATGACGTAAGATGTGAAGGAACAGCAACAATCACCTGTTTCCAATTTGTTCCTTTCTTTGCTGGGCAATTCTACACTATTTCAACAAGGATATTAAGATTAATGACTTTACTTAATATAGTTTTCAAATGGTGAAAGTTGTCACACAACTGTTTCTTTTTTTTTCCCTTGAATTTGACCCAGATACCAAATGTTTTTGACCCAGTTTTTCTGACTGGTTTGTGCAGAATATTTGGTCATTTCAGTCATCGATCTGAGTGGCAGCTTGTCAAAATTGACTTCCGGTCCATTTTCCAACACCGGTGCACATCCGAAGACTATCTGACATGGCAACTAAACAATGAGGTATGAGGGAAATGTTCTGTTGGTAACTCAAATCTGTCAGTGATTAAATACAGTCGTACAATGAAAGCATGATGGTAAAAAAAAAAATATAAGAAGAAAAGGAACTTCTGAAATGTTTATGATGCATTATTCATCTCAGGGTGAAGTGTGCATCATGGGAATGAAGAGAATCTTCCAAAAACTGAAAGCAGATGTTCGTTGTGTCAAGGCCAGAGATCAGTATAACTCGCAGATGTCAGACTCTTGTCCGTGCACAGAGGCAGATTTTGAGTGGTGAGTTTGCTGCTCAGCTACTCTTTTCACTTCATTAAATCCAATCTGGACCAAAGCTTTAACAAGAGGGGTGTTGGATGAGTTACAGTTCACAACGTTTCATTAGTGTTTCTGATGTCTCTATGCCAATTTAGGATGTTAGTACATAGAATTAAATAACTGAATGAAATACCAACATATTTTAATAACATATAGATCACAATGAATAAGTGTAAAATGGCCTAAATATTAAAACTGATGTTTTGTGCAATACAATTTTGCGTATAACTTAAACTACATGTTATCTGTTCTAATATAAGCTGTATGTATGACCTTCTGTGCTAGGCAACAGTTTTAAGTTTGGAATCAATTTAACTATGTGGTGCTTATTCCATTATTGTGTGATGGACATTAGTAGGTAAAAAATGTGTAAATTTGAGAAAATCGTGTAATAGTTTTATTATTTGGTTTTATTATTGCCCATAAGGCTGCTTCCCTGGTGAAAGTGTATTGCATGTGCTCAGTCTCGGCTGTGAATCCAAGCATTATTCTCTGTAATAATTGGGAAAATAAACCCCCTTGATCCATTATCATGTAACGATTTTGCTTATTGTTCCCTTTTACCTGTAAGTACTAGTACTAGATACTTCCTGTACCGATACATAATTGCTATTTGTGTGTATTAATTGAATAACAATAACACTTTCTAATCATTTCTCAGCAGAATGGATGAACCAAATTAGAAAAAAAACATCAAACACAAACGCAAAACACAAATTAATCTGATAAAAGACTAACTGACATATAACAGTTGAAGGTGACTTTGCTCTTGTATCAAGTGAACTTCAACTTATTTTTTTGTCAGTGCACTATAATAGTTTCACTGATATGGAATCCTTAGCTCTGCGGTCCCCTCCAAGAATTTCCATATAAATATAGCATAGAAAATGAATAGTGCAGCAGTGAAATAGAAAAACATAAACAAATGCAGGAAGACAATATGTAATAAGAACACAAGATTATGAAGTACAGATATGGCATACAGTAGTTTTCCCAAATGAATGAGAGTACTGTCTCTCTCCAGAGTGATATTATGTCTTCTCCATCTCATCTCTAACAAGTCAGAACTTTTCGTACATCTCTTCACTGTGTATGCTGCTTTCTCTTATCTTTTTGTCAGCGCTGCTCATTTAGCACCGCTGACGACTATATTATACAAGCTTAACAACACAACACCTTATCACTAAGGGGTTCGGGTTAGTGCAACTCTGGCGTCTGAGACTATGTTTCCCTCATCACAATGAAAAGAACATGAGAGATCCCTCTGACTTTGCCAAGGTGTAATTGTAGTTTGTGTAAACATGCACAATGGTTCGATGCATAAAACATCAAATCTCAAATTCTCTGAGCTGCCGTGCTGTGAAAAGATTTTCGAGCCTTAAACACCTCTTCTATCCTCACTAGGGCTGCACTTACAGTGTATGGTTCTGTTTGAGCTGAATAATTGTATTTGTTATCTTAAAGAAATAATAGCTACTCTCAACAACAACTCCGTTAACTCTGCTCTGTACTCGTTGTTCCAACGGAAACAGCGACTACGGGTTCGAGAGGCAGATTGATGGGAGCTGCGCTCCGGCTTTCTGGTTCGTTCCCTCGGCAACATCTAGAGACTGCATCACACGGGAAAGCTTCCTCAACACCACAGGGTAGGCCTGCTTGTATTTCGCTGACATCAGTGAAGGGAGTAGTTGGCGCACAAATGTTTTTGGTTACATTTGAGCTTCACTTTCTTGAAAATCACCTGGTTCATGCAGTGGTGGAAACTACTGCTCCCTGTTGTTGGATCTGTGTAGTGCTCATCGTCTGTGACTTTATTGAACTCTAGATATCGCAGGGCTTTGTCTAACAACTGCACCGAGGGAACACTGTTGAGGTTCAGCCCCAGGCGACAAAAGTGTCCCAGTCAGGTTCCCAGGGGCCTCCAGCTCATCACCAGTGAGGGGACTCTGGTAGCAACGCTGGAGAAGAATGTTACCTTCCTGGTCTTTCTGGAAGAGGTGCTTACTTCACTTTAATAAGCAGCAGCAGTGTGTGTTGCATGGATGTGCTTGTGGGATGCATGCTTCTTATGTAGGGTGTAGTTATCAGTATATATTGAGATGCTGTCAGAGAAGCTGGAGCACCCAGGTATTAAATAAATACGCAGTGACATGATTTACCACTTGCCCCTCTTCTTGCGGGTAGTATAGAAAATACAGTCTGTTGTGTGTCAGCAAAGACGCAGAGTAAAATCTAATGCCACAGTATGAGTGACAGTATTTTGTTTTCCTTTTGAAGGGTCTTGGCTCCACAACAAGTATAACGGTGGACTTTGGGGACGGAACTGCCATATCTTATGTCAACATAAGCTCCATCGATGATGGCGTGAAGCATATCTACAGTAAAGTTGGAATCTACCAAGTTTCTGCTACAGCAACCAACATGCTGGGCTTTGACAGGGTGATACTTTACCTCCACGTATCCTGTAAGTCAAAACAATAAAAAAGCATCTGCTTAAGTTTAAAACAAATTTACATTTTAAAATTTGTAATGCCCTTTTATTTAAAGGCAAAGACTCTTTCTAATTTTCTAAATTTTTGTTCATAAAACGTGATTTTAGCCTAAGATATTTAATTCTTTATAACAGTGAGTCACCGATGATGAGATGCAAGAGACTTCACTTGTGAGTCCTTAGAGAGAAATAAAATCTACCAAACACTTGAGAAAAATGTGCTCATGACTCTTCAGAAATATCAAATTGGCTCATTAAAGCGAGACTCCTTCCAAAATCCCCATTCAAAGTTTTGAGTGTCACTCTACTCGTGTGAAACGTGGCTCTCTGTTATCTCCTCGTTGACAGAATAGGGCAGCCACAGTCAGCATGAATTCACCTTATTATAACACATATCATCGGTGACACTTTTATGAATGCAAAAAGCATCAAAATGGCCGCAGAGGCCTGCCAAGCAGCTCCAACTCCTCCACTGTCTACATGTTTGCCATGTTTGATGCTGAATGCATGGTTTCTGTTGGACACCTAAACATTGTCATTTTAATTTTTATTTTCTCTATCTTAAGGCCGACTTGAACACATCCAGCTCTTGGCTCCTGCTGTGGTCGTCAAGAACAAGGAGGTTAACCTCACAGCCGTGTTACATCCCAGCAACGTGGGGACGGTCACCTATTACTGGTGGTTTGACAACAAGACGGAGGTGAGCCTCATTTTCCGCCACGCAATCTATGAAGCGAGTGGCAGGATAGATTCACAGCAAATCAATCTCTGTGTGTGCTTGTCTTCAAGCCCGTCGTCACCCTGGACGGAACCATGTCGTTCACCCTGTCCAAGGAGGGGAGTCACACTGTCACCGTTCAGGCTTCAGTGGGCAACACTGTCCTGCAGGACCAAATGACTGTGGCTGTTTATGGTGAATTATATCTGTCCAGCTACATATCTGTCTGTCTTGATCAGTGGATACAGCAATGCACTGTAAATATACTGTATCTACCTCAATTATCTCCAGAGGCCTGTACTCGGTAGTTTTATCTATTCAGGGTTACCAAAGAAAGTCAGGGTTAACAAACTCTGAGCACTCCAAGTGAGATTAACTGATGCTTCACCATAGAATAAGATGTTAGTTAGTTGACTCTGTGTTAACTTATTCTGAGTGGATGCACGTAAAAGAGATGTTCGGTAGAGCAGTCATAGGTTTTTCATCACATTCTTGTTCCATGTTTTTCTCAGGAAGAATGTTCGATGATTATATTAGGAATTGAAGCGCTAAAAAAAAAAACATTAACAGTTTAGTTTTAAATGTTCTTTCCCTGTCTTTCATCCCCACTCTTTTTTTTTTTTTTTACTTGTAATTGAATGAAAATAACAAGTAAGTTATAATGGTGTCGGAATCACAGAGAGGAGGAACATTCCAATAAAAAATTTAATATATTTTTTTCTAACTATAGTGTTAGATGTCTGAGAAAATAAATCACATGGTTACAAAAAAACCCAAATGTTCTCTCGCAGAAGAATAATGAATTTTACTATTTTTTTCAAGGAACCATGTAATCACTTTTCAAGGGAGGGTCACTTTCATCAAATTCTAGGCCAACTTCTAACTTTCGTAATTTCATCCCGCTGTCAGCATATTTTAATGAGCATCTAGTCTTTAAAGACACGTAAAATTGAGCTCTGTTGGGACAAAAAAAAGACATTATGATTTGGATGTTCGTGGAAGTGGAGTTTTCCTTTCTTTTCGCATTATTAGACCCTCCAACACTGCTTTTTCTACCTACAGTGACCCTTCTATGCGTTTATACTAGGTTACATTCATGAGCAAACATCCTCTCTAAATATTTCAATTCAATTCTAGACATGGGCTACATCTCAGAAATTGACCCGCTATGAACAAAGCACCTGCCGTAGGACCGTCTGAATGAATGGAAATGTAAAATCAGCTAAAGCTGAGTTAATGTGAGCAGTCTAAGAGCGAAGCATGAATTTTCATATTGTACCTCAGGTAAAAGTCATTTGCATTTCATAATAGGGTTAATCTGGAGGTTACACCTGACATCACAAAGATATTCCTGAAGTAACCTGGATAAAACAATAATATCACTTAACACACATCTCAGTCAGCCCGTCATCCCTTTCAAGTCGGCAATCACATTATCATACTATATTTTTTCTATTTTTATAGGCCGCATTGGGTTAGGGTTATCTCGGATTACTGCAAAGACAGGTTAAAATTAGACAGGAGAAAGATCTGAAGCGTATTTCTGCATTGATTCCAGAATATTTCCAGTCCCATGTGTTGGCGTTTTCCTCTAATTTGGACGAGCTGAACCCAGGGGTGTCTGAGTGGAGAGAGGACATCGGCAGGGTGGTGAAGAGCTCCGTGGTTCAGGTCAGTTCTGCAGCTAGTATTTTAAAGATCGCAATGCTGCGAGGAAGTGAACTGCAGGAGATTTCATTCAGACCTTGGGAGTGAGCAGCTTTGCACTAGTCTGGAGAGAAATAACTCAGTCAAGTGGCAAGGCCAGTGATATTTCCATTCTCTGCATTTGTAATGTATGCATGTGGCTGCGTGTGAAGTGATACACTCCACTATCTGCAGTGTCTTTGACCGCACTTGCTGCGTAATTTGTTGTTAACCTCGAAATGCTGACATGGTCTTCCACCCAAAATCATTATTACAAGTACAAGCTTTCGACAGAACTTGTCAAGACACTAAAGGGCAGTAAAAGCACTGCCATGACAGTTACCATTTGCTCTTTGAAAAGACACAAGGGATGTCAAAAAAAAAGCAGCAGGTTATATAAAAGACCTGAATACTGAGCTCGCTATATATATACACACTCTACAGTAGCCCTCAGTATGAAACATTCTCTTTGACCTTCTGTCTTGTCAGATATGACCATGGTTTACACCAGGAAACAGACAGGAGACCTCTGGTTTGGTATAAATGCACTAAAAGCCTTGGCATTTACCAGCGACTGTCAGACTGAACATGCATGCTTGAGTTGATCTGCTCATTTTATCCTGACAGTGACTGGTACTTAGGAAAATTGTATATGAAAATCGAAGCGCGAGTATACTCATCGGGAGAGGACTCAGCTGTACATCTGCATCTTAAGGAGAAAGGTCACTCCTTTGAAGACAGAGAAGAGGCCATCTATGTCCACTTGGAGAAACCTTCTCTAAACAGAGGTGGTGGACACCATTTGTCTGCAACCTACGATGCTGTCTTGGGAGCCCTCCCCAGGCGGTTTAACCCTCATACACACCTGGGGCCATGTGATCCCAAGGTGTCACATGAAACCAGGGGTGAGGGGCAAACACTGTGGAGTGATTCTCACCTGGGCTCATGTAACCTTAACGACTCACATGATGCCTAGCCAGAGGATCGCCCCCCAGGCTGGGTGCTTTCAACCACGTCCTCATATTTGGTGATTACCACCACCCACTCTGGATTGAATACCTGGGTTTCCCGCACTGACCCTCAGAACTGAACTGAGAGGCGAAACGTCTTCAAACAAGATAAGAAGTCCAGTTGCTTTCTACTAAACACTCCAAGATTAAGATGACCTGGATGACTGAGAACCTTCATAGACGAAGCGAGAGTATTTCCTTGTTAATACAGGCCCCCCCATTCACACTTCAAGTCCACAAAATATCACCCCAAACCATCACAATTAAAGAGCATTTTTAATTAAGTTTTGATATTTTGCTATTACTATTAAAGGTCACAGGAATCAGTGAGGACCAGCTCCTGGTCACAGTGCTTCCAGGTTTACCAACCACGGCAGAGATTTTCATTGTGCCTGAGAAGAGGTCGAGACGAGGAGGCATGGATGAGAAGTGGGCACATCTGGATCAGGTACCATCTTGTCAAATCGGTTTATCCAGCCCGCAGCAGATTGTCAATAAAACAGGATTTTCTGTAATAAGTAAAATGGCACCAAAGTAAACTGAGGGAGCGAAGAGAGCGTCTCTAGAGAGAAACATCCCTGGAGGATATTTCCCTTGTTTTAGCAGGTCACACAACACTGTTGAGTCACTTTCAGCTTTATTGTTATATTACAAAGAGGATATATTCTATGATGTTTGGACAGTTCTCTCATCAGAGGCTTACATTTAAAAAAACATCTTGTTATGCAGCTCAGTGTTTTTTTTTTTTTAATCTTTTCAAGCTAAGTGAGTGGGTTGACATGAGCAACACATTACTTGTTAAGTCTCACAATGGCATATTACAGCACATACAATTTTCTACAGTATTTTACTGTACTGTATATATTTGTTCATGTTGTAGTCTTAAGATAATCTGGGAACATGTGTATGAGGCCCACTCTCTTTACCTTTTTAATTTCTTGAGGAAAGTTATATCTACATATATACATATGTATGCAGTTTACATCTTAAACACGCAGCACCATCTTTTCTTGCCATTAGGGGTCTCTATAAGCAAAGGTTGAGTTTGCTTTCTACTAAACACTCCAAGATTAAGATGACCTGGATGACTGAGAACCTTCATAGACGAAGCGAGAGTATTTCCTTGTTAATACAGGCCCCCCCATTCACACTTCAAGTCCACAAAATATCACCCCAAACCATCACAATTAAAGAGCATTTTTAATTAAGTTTTGATATTTTGCTATTACTATTAAAGGTCACAGGAATCAGTGAGGACCAGCTCCTGGTCACAGTGCTTCCAGGTTTACCAACCACGGCAGAGATTTTCATTGTGCCTGAGAAGAGGTCGAGACGAGGAGGCACGGATGAGAAGTGGGCACATCTGGATCAGGTACCATCTTGTCAAATCGGTTTATCCAGCCCGCAGCAGATTGTCAATAAAACAGGATTTTCTGTAATAAGTAAAATGGCACCAAAGTAAACTGAGGGAGCGAAGAGAGCGTCTCTAGAGAGAAACATCCCTGGAGGATATTTCCCTTGTTTTAGCAGGTCACACAACACTGTTGAGTCACTTTCAGCTTTATTGTTATATTACAAAGAGGATATATTCTATGATGTTTGGACAGTTCTCTCATCAGAGGCTTACATTTAAAAAAACATCTTGTTATGCAGCTCAGTGTTTTTTTTTTTTTAATCTTTTCAAGCTAAGTGAGTGGGTTGACATGAGCAACACATTACTTGTTAAGTCTCACAATGGCATATTACAGCACATACAATTTTCTACAGTATTTTACTGTACTGTATATATTTGTTCATGTTGTAGTCTTAAGATAATCTGGGAACATGTGTATGAGGCCCACTCTCTTTACCTTTTTAATTTCTTGAGGAAAGTTATATCTACATATATACATATGTATGCAGTTTACATCTTAAACACGCAGCACCATCTTTTCTTGCCATTAGGGGTCTCTATAAGCAAAGGTTGAGTTTTGTTATGGACATTTTGATATGTAAATGTTACATTATGTGAAGATGTTTTGTACAACAGCACTTCCTATTCCTCTCCTCCTCTGGGAAGGTTAACTTGTTTTTTATATTCCCCAGCATAAATATCTTACTTATTTATGAGATACAAAATCTCCTTTACAAGAGACATTATTTAATCATTTCTGCATTTATTACATGGTATTTTGCACTTCTTTGATGAAGACTTTCACATTTGAATCCATATCCCAACGTTGCATTCAGCCATCGGTTTCGATTCTTTTTAAACAAAACAACTTTAGAGGCTTTAAACTTGTTTCAGTGAGGCATTACATCACAATGAGCATCATGTCCGCATTTATTTTTGTCAAAGTTACATTATCGTTGCATGGTAACAGAGTTTTAAGTGCAGCTTCATTTGGAAAGTCTGTACTCCGTCGTCACGCAGCAATAAGGGTATATTTGACAAAAATAAATGCAGACATGATGCTCATGGTGATGGATGACCTAAGTCATTGAAATTTAAAGCCTCTGCAAATGTATTTTCATAGCACAGTCAAATAAATGGACACTGCCTTGTGCTAGATAGAAAGAATAAACTATATTATTCCTTGGTAAAGGTAAGCAGTAACTGTGTATTTCTCTAGTAACTTGGGGTAAAAAAAAAAAAGGAAATGCAAAACTGTGGTTCAGATAGTGAAGTGTATTTCTCTAGTAACTTGGGGTAAAAAAAAAAAAAGGAAATGCAAAACTGTGGTTCAGATAGTGAAACTACCCAGAGAGCAAGAGGAATATGTTATAGCTCCACTGTTACTAGCATGCAGACACATATGGCCCTTTTTATCTCATGAACCACCATAAGACACCCTCTTTAATTACTGTCTGGATTGCAAAATAAACACATTCCCTGCAGAGACATTTAGTCAAAAGAAACGCTTCTTGCTTTCACCGTATTTGTTGGTTTTCTAATGGTCTAATCATGTATCAAACTAAAATAGTTAATTTCAGTATATTGTCTTTGCCACCAAACCCAAAATGAGAGTGAACCCATTGCTTGTCTTTTCAAGTGCTAAATGATTTAACGCTTCCACTCGATCCCTCCTAAATTGTAGTGCACAGTGTCAACACTAGAGGGCAAAGTCTCCCCATGTAAAAGCGCTCAAGCAGCATCTGCCAGAGCACTGAAATAAGCATCTTCATGTTCTGACACCTTTCACAAGTTTAGAGACTTGCATAAACCTTCTGATGATGAAAACACAATCGTGTCGTGACACAATATTTAATGGTTATCATTTTCTTACAGCAGAATGTTCCTGGACCTTCAAAACTGATCTTTTCTCATGTCATAGAAAGCAGTTAAAATGTGAATAGTGCAACAACTGGGATGTTTTTAAAAGAAACAGCCAGAAAAGTGCATTCATCCATCATATCATGAGTAAACATAATTTTACTGGCTTGCAGTCAGTGTTGTACTAAGTTAATAGGTATTTAATTACGTTGATGCATCATATAATTGGCACCGCCGGGGAAAGAGACAAACTGGGGCAGGCGGCCTGGATTGGGAATTAAAGAGATGTATTTATCTAAAGCCTGTCTGATTACCTGGCAGAACCTCACAGACAATGGGGTAATAAATCTTCAGTTCACGGTGCTCATCTCCGGTGAATGACTTGCAACATGGATGCATTAAATGAACCTGCACCTACGCTTGCACGCGCAGTGAGTGTTATGTGTGAAGCAGCTTATTAAAATGTGTAATAGATTTACTGACCCTGATATGCCACTAGAACAAAAAGTAATTATTCATACTGTGTAGTGCAGTCTAATTTTAACCAGTGGAAAGATTTTAGAAAGAGAGGTGGAATTTAGGGAGGCATGGCTAAGGATACAAATGGGCTCTGGGAAGGCATGTTGGTCTCCTGTTAAATGACTGCTTCATCAAGGTGTGAAAAGCATTGAAACATCAGGGGGAAAAAATCAAAAAACAATTTTACAATATTAAAACATGCGTTGTTGTTAAATGACTGCTTCATCAAGGTGTGAAAAGCATTGGAACATCAGGGGGAAAAAAATCAAAAAACAATTTTACAATATTAAAACATGCGTTGATTTGCAATAGCTTTTCCTTGCTGGAAATTAAACAAATCAGAAAATCAAGTTTTTTTAGGAAAAAAAACAAAAAAATAAAAAACTTGTTTCGATAACAAAAGACCGAGAGATTCATTTTCTTTTAAATGTCACCGTCACACCATATGCCAACCGCCCTTTTACCTGATAGGGTTTCCATCGCCTTTCGGTTTCGGTGCAGCGGGTTTGGTGGTTCCTGTGACACATAGACATTTTCTCCTCTTTAGAAGGGAGAAAATTTCTGATTCATAATTCAGATTGTTGGATGAAATGACTGCAGTTGAAATATTGATGGCTGTGAAATATTGCAGCTGCCACTAACAGAGTCTTCCTTGCTCTGTCACTCTGTTCTCGTAGCTTTCTCAGGTTCTGCTAAGCGCTTTGAACCAAGACCTCATCCAGTTCACACTCAAACCGGGGGTGCAGGTCAACGTGTACGCAACACGGCTGTCTCCAGGTGGGTCTGCTGCCTGGGCCGCACACCTACCTGAACGAATGCAATCCAGTTTGAGGGGGCAAACGGCGCATTTCGGGCGGATGTGCAGTTCCTTCTAGGGGCTCTAAATGGGAGCAACACGGCCTAAAGGCTCAAAATGTGCAAATGAAACGTAGAAGCACACCTGATCAATGTGCTTTGATTGTCCTATGGTTTGTGTCCAGGATTCCCTGCAGAGCGGGTGTGGATATTGAGTGGATTATCTTATGACGAAAGGAAAAGTGCAAATTGGACTTTAGCTCTCTCGGTCAAAATTCTTGAATGACCAGCAAAACAAGACAGCAGTGATTCTTCAATGTTTCATATAGGATTGTTAGATAATTTATATTTGCATAAGATTTAAAAAAAAAAAAAAATGCATTTGTCCTCATTTCGCTTGCACGTGCACTTGACATCTACATTCTTTCTCTTTCAAAGCCCCTCTTATGGACAGCAGCGATAGTAGCCTCAGCGGAACTGCAGTCATCATGCTCGTGTCAGTCATACTGATGGGCTTGGCTATCTTTGTAATATATAAATTTAAAAGGTACAGTATGCCAGATTTATTATATGAGGTATGTAATGTTAGAAAATGTGAGCCTGGCATCATTGCAAACACCCACAGTAAGATTTGCGTGTGTAAGTGTGTCTTCATAACGACCCTGTGTAGAGTCAGCCCTATTAGGTTGCCAGCGAGCATCCTCACCGCTGAACTCCTAAAACTTTCCACAAGTAGTCAGACTTCATATTGCTCTGAGTTATGGATGTTCACGCCATAATAATAGCTCGAAGAAAAAGACAATTCCCTTCAGTCTCAATCTCCAGAATATTACACGGAATGACACTATAATCAATTCCCCCAGAGAGCTGAATGGGTGTCAGAGTCCTGCAGTTATCAATATTCATCTATCCGACAATGCGAGGGCTGACCTTTTGGAAATGCTAAACACAGCCATTCAAGGTGAGGCATAATCTGCAGAATGGCAGGGAAGGTTGAGGAGATAAGTCCTGAGACAACATGTATTATACAGTGAGGGGCATACAGTAAATAGCACCCTCTGTTGCAGGTAATCCCCATGCCAATCAGAGGGAGCAGTTTCCATTTCTCATTATAAAACTGAAACGTCACTCAACTCTCAGAACTGTAATTGCTACGTTGAGAAATCATCGGTTATAAAGCTGCCTAAAATGCCAAAGCAGAAGCTGCGGCGCAAAATAAACGGGGAGAATGAGGAATTAGGAGTGCAAGATGCTAGGTTTAAGCAGAATTGAAGGGTGCATCTGAAGGGATGAAAAATTGATTGAAAAGCGAGGTGAACAATATGAAAATGAGAGAGCGAAGCCCAGTGGAATGCAAAATGCCCCAGTTTCCAGCTTTCAAGCAATTCACTCACTCACTCACTCACTCACATCTTTAACTGTTAAAAATAGTGTGTGACACATTATGCATAGTGGAAGCATTAGCGAAACAGACCTGATGGCAGGTCTCTCTTAACTTTTCTTTTTTTCCTTTTCAATCTTTTTATTTGCCCTGCGTGACCTACAGGAAGATCCCAGGGATCAACACATACACAGCAGAGCAGCCTGAGAAAGAACAAGAGGTCATCCCGACAGTGACCTCCATAGCCGTCCCAAACCCTGAGGGAGACAAATTGACCTCGCTGGACCATGTGGATGTACAGCTGGACTCAAAAAGCAGAGGTATTAATGTTCCTGTTTCTTCCTTTAAGTTACAGCCGTACAGTACCTCATGCTGTTACCCAACATTCTTCAGCTCAACAGTGAACAGTATTTATGTAGTATTGTAAACAATCACTAACATATACTTATCAGGTTTCACGGCAACAAAAGGCAGCACCAGGCACTATACTCATATTTCTGTCATTACTACACTTAAAATGTTGAAATTATTCTCTGTCTGCTTTGAGCAACACAATCAAAACGTATTCAGATAATATCACAAGTTTTAAAACACTTAATTAAAATATCAATAATTAAAATTCATAATTAAAATTCAGACATTCCGCATTTACTCAACCCCACACTGGAACTTCAGCTGATGTTTCTGCATCCACAAAACATTCTGACGAGGGAACTTCCCTCGACTTTGGCTAGAGCTCCACAGCAAAACAGTTTATCTGCAGCGTTTACCTGAGCAACTGAACGAGCTGACATGTTGTAAACATAGAATGGCTCCATAGAGCTAAGTCCACAATAGCTGTTAAGCTTATGGTGTTAGCCCACATCCCCACAGGAAGTGAGCTTTTCCTGTTAAAGGCTGCAATTAAAGTCTGTTTTCAAATCAACTGGGGGCTTCCTGAGACTCAGATTACTTCAGATGAGCCGTATGCAGGTGAGTAGACGGTCAATGAATTTTCCCTTTTGGGTGATCTATTTCTTTAAATGAGAAAATGATTGCCTATTAAAAAAAAAAAAAAAGTGTCTCACAGCAAATAAAGATATTTCAAAAGTTGAGACAGCATTTTAAAAAGAAAAAAATCATGCAATATTTTCACTTACCGCGAAGTGCTGATGCTTTTCTTTGTGTTCCTGCATTATAAGACGAGCTGCCAAGATACAGTTAATATTATGTGCTGTATATTTGTGTGCGACAGAGTATTTACAGGTAGGCGAAGCACAATCAAGTGCAAGCTACAGTGATGAGAATGTCAGTGTGAATCATTTGACCCAATAAAACAATTAGTGCATCAGCGACATAGCGGAGCGGTGAAAGCATTTTCATCAAGAAATATGTGCAAGGTTCCAGTTGATTTACCTCTAGCTGTAGATAAACAATCATCCCATCTAAGATAGATGTGTTTGCCTGCAAAAATACACCCGCATGCAAATAAGCCACATAAAATTCTTCCTGTCTCTTCCTTTTTTTCTCCCTTGCCAGGCTACCTGCCATATCACACAGACGTCAAGCTCTCTGTCGAAGCGCCCCATGTGTTTTAATGTTGAGGTTCCATGACCGACTCCAAAGCAATACATCTTCTTTGGCAGTTACTTCCAGCAAGCTATAAAGCACGGTCACAATGAATGGTCTCAAGTGTTTTTTGCTGCCCATGCATGGATGGACCAGTTCACGCTGTGCTGCCTAATCCCACGGAGGAGACTGTACAGATTTATACTTGCTTCTTGGAAAAAAAGGGACAATTTTTGACTGAGAATACTTGTATTTTTGCAAAGCCCTTGATCTTTTTATGTAAATAGTGTACATCCATAATGGAAGAGGTGAAAGTTATTTGTCTGGTTACAGCCGTGTGTCCGCTCAAACATGGAAAAAAATTGGACGGCAGAGCAGACGCCATGTATAATAATATCTCCGAATATGCTCCAATTTCTGCTCTTTTGTGTTTGTGGAGTTTACTTTGTAATTGTGTGGAAACAGCTTATCTAAGTAAGACAGTGAGAGACGCAGCTTCATTAAGCTCTGCACAATCACTAAATCTTATCATCAGCGTGTCATCAAATGAAAGCTTGCAATATCCAGGAGATGAGGGAAGCCTCCTAGTCCCACATCTGTGTACTCCATCAAGCCTGCCGCTCAAAATGTTATATATGTCATAGCCAAAATAACAGAAAATGAATGTGGATATACTAGCATAAGTAGATGAGAAACCGAGACACTTCTTGTTTCTTAAATAATTTCAGTGCCAATATTATAAAATTTATAAATCAGACAAGTCTACATGAGTCTGAATCACATGTGGACTGTTGCAACAGCAATCATGATAGATTTTAACAGCCAATTTGACTGTTAAATAATGCAATGACTTTTAAACTCCTGCTTCATATTTATTCGTTGCTTGCAGCATTTTTTGTACCTTCTGGTTTCTACAAATGAACTACATGTACATTTTTCTCAGTATTTCCTGTGTTAACAAAGAACCGTGAAGCAGCAAACATTTGTTGTTATACAGTGCGCTGTCTATACTTTAATTAATTCATTAGATTTGGTTGAAAGACTTGTGCTCCTTGACCCAGTTGCAAAATATTTAGCCATTTTCCTTTGATCTGATCTCACTGTGAAGGTTGCTGTGCCTGCATAAAGGAAGTGTGTCAACAATAAAACTGTGGTAGGTTTTAATGCAAACACATTTCCTTTTTTTTTTTTTTGTTTTTGTTTTTGCTATAACACCTTTAATTTATTCTGGACTGTTTATCTGCGGCGATCATGGCGGCGTCCCCACATGGAGTTTACAGTGAGTCAGAGGAGTCTCTGTTTAGCCCCAAGGTCTCGGTAGACAAAAGGCTGCAGATTTGTTCATCTCCTTCGCTGCGAGGGACACAGAGATAGAGAAGACGTATCTCCTGTCAACAAGGCTCAGCCCACGCACAGAGCTTTGGTCAGCTTCTGTCTCTTTGGGATAAGTTCTGAAGTTCTTCCTCATCAAACTTTTCTTTTTAACTGTTGTCCTGATCATAAGTAAGTAGTTGACAAATTGACTGGAGGCTTCTCCGTACCTTTTCACTCTCAACATCATGATTGAGCCTGAAGCATAAATAAAACCCCTCTCTACATTTCACAGAAGATTTTGTGCTTGATATATATTTAACAATGTTTGATTTTTCTCAAATCCCAATATTCGACCTGTGAATATGACTGTGAACATCTTTGTAAGATGCCCCCTCCCCCCCCATTTTAAGGAACTTAAAATCCATCTCAATTAGAAGAAAAATTAAATGTGAGCTGCAGTATTTTCCATTTCTCAAAGCCTATACTACTCATTAGTTACAAGTGAAGTGATTATTCTGTGGGTTTTTCATGTGCTTTTAATTTGATTTGATCTTGCAGAAGTAACGGTTGTTGAGGAATAAAGCAGAAACATAATAGCCTCTTACTGCAGCACGGCTGATTGTGAAACTTGGTTCTTTGAATTCAGTGTAAATAGCTAATTTTTGCCATATTTAATTTGTTAAAATATATTGAGCCCTTTTGATTGTGGCTGACCTTTGATTGGTTTAGTTAATCAACACACTTAATTAAGGGGGGAAACTGACTGCAGCCCAGCTGACTGAGTTTTGATGAATTTGTTGCTTCTTCCTGCGATTTCTCTAACAAATTCTGCTTCGCATACTCAAAGTTTCAGTGTGTCCATTTGCATGATACAACAGGGCAGAGAGAGAGGACAATGAAAAGCACCAAGTAGCCTGCAGTGATCCTAATGGGCTGGTTCCTTGGCTCTCCCACTGAGCAACAAATTAATTATCTCTCTCTCTAAGAAATACACACACACACACACACAATCAAGGGAGATTTCCCAGACTGGATAGCACCTTGAATGAAAAATGTCCCACAACAATAATTCACAGCAATATTGTGTTAGTCATACTGTGAAATTGATGAGCATGTTTCCTTTCATTGAGGACTACATTACAATGTCTGGCTGCAGCGAATCATCCATTAGTGATTGTCACTGTTCAATTTGATTGTGCACCACCGAACATCCCAAGGCAGTTAGAGAAAGGCCTTGGTGTTAATTCAGACTGAGTGAGAGCGAGAATAATACTCTTGGGGCACTGATGGCTTGTGGAGTGATGAAGATTGGTGTGAGATGTGAAGCGGCAAAAAAAAAAAAAAAAGAAAAAATGCAAAACGGAGAAAGAAAAAAAAAAAAAGAAGGGCTGTGCTGCGGTAGCTTTGTGTGTGCAGAATTATTTCAGCCAATCACCCACTCTACCCTGTCCTCCAATCTACTCCCTCTTTGCCATCATGACGATTTTTTTTTTAGTAATGCGAAGACATCATAGCTGTTTACAAAATAATGTTTCTCATCATCCATCTACAGCCTCAGCATTCATAAACATTCATAACTGGCACTGCGAGTTTTCGGGCAGTAGCTCAAAGTGTCAGATGGAAATCTTCATTGAGTGTAATCACACTTTTGCCCATTAAAGCCAACTTCGGAACCTCTAAGGGAATCATTAAAAAGTGTATGATGAGAGCAACACTCTGGCTGCTACAAGACACCTGAGCCCTGTTTACACCTGGCTTTAGCATCCATCTTGTGTGACATGATCACAAGTGGAGAGCTCTAAGCCCATCACACACACCTGCGCCTCAAGTGAATACTTATGATCGAATCCCATTCCCCCTCTATATGCAAATTAACATGCACATCATTTCCATTTGCAAAGATCAAACGCGTTGTTTTTAACCAACTGGAGGCAGAAATACCCTTCACGTACAAGAAGCTAAAGAAAAATTCAGTGCTTCGTGTATTCCATCCACAAGATTACAGTTTGCCTGTTGTTCTGGTCTCCTCTTGTTTTGCAGTTTATGTAATGCTGTTAGCAAATTAATATGTATTTCCAATTCCCTAACTGACCAAACAGCACTGAAACTATTTGCTAACAGGAATTGGCCACCTACAGTGGAGGTACCGCATATTAAGGGAGGCCTGTTATTGGATGACTGACAGCTCTCCCCCGAGGTATGATCAGCATGTTTTGCTGCAATCTAGTGATTAGAGTTCAGTAGTATGTCAATGGACATCCCTTATGGCTCAAACCAATTTGCCCAATGTACAGGACGTGCCAGCTAGCACAAAACAGTCGGCAATCCTAGCAGTGAAAGTAAGTTAAGTGTAAAGGTCAAGGACAAGGTTTGCATCTATATATTGTGTATGTGTTTATGTGTATACTATGTGATTATTGATGAATACCAATGAACATTGGGTGCAATCAAACCTGTAGCTGTCTACTAGTGACTGGCACCTTAGGGCACACTCACTCTAGGCCTTGGCCATCCATGAAGAGTCCAAGCATGCTTGACTCAAAAAAATGTCTAGACTGTATGACTAGTGTGAGTGCTCCATTACATGCTTAAGCACAGGATGCTTCCTTGGTCCTGGCACAGTTGGAAGAGGTGTGCTTTGGTACGGTACAGTTGCTCACGCCTGAACACAAGCTCGCATACACAACACAGACATGACAGTTTAACTGAATGCCTCCCTCGTCTCCTGCAGTCCTCGCAAAAAATAATCGCTGCAGTGCATAATCGATGAATTCATGCATGCGAGTGTGCCGCATCTGAGCAAAAAGACTCCAAATAAGCCACAAAGTCAGTAAAACTGCAGTCAGGTTCTCCCAACCTAATGATGTATGTACAAGTAGTAATTGTGCTCTGGCCCTGATCCACTATAAAGAAGTATAAGTGCAGGCTGACGGGCGAGTGGTGGGGTTGAGTGCACCCTAAGACACTTAACAGGTCTGATCCAAGGTTTCAGCCTACTAAAAGGCAGTTTTTCCTCAGAACTATTGCCAGGTACTTGCTCATGGGGAAATGTTGGGTCTCTCTATCTTAGAGGGTAGACCCACTGTACATATTAGGTGTCATGAGATTGTTGTGAATTGTCACTGTATAAACACAGTTGACTTTGGCAAAGCGTCAAACACAGTTCTTTATAAGCCATCTTTTTCCCAAGTTTGTCATGACAACATTTCTTATTCATCATTCCATTTTCCATTATGGTGTTTGTACCACAGAAAAAGAAATGATAATTCTGTATAAAAATACATTTATTCTGAACAATTTTAAAATGACAATTTGTTCACAGTAAGAAATATGAAATCTGACAGACGATTTTTTTATATCATCGACAAAAATGGACAATATCATAGATCATGCACAACTTTTGTCAATTGCACAACTAGACTATTAGACAAGGTGTTTAGTAAATTGTTTAATGGGTCAAGTAAACTTTAGAACCAAACATGTTATATATTTATATAGTACTCACTCACCCTAATATAGAAGTAAGTCTTTGATCACAGATAATTAGGGCATGCCACTGTAAAAAATGTAATACATAAAAAAAAGAGGACATACAGCCTGCTGTGAGACTAAAGGTTATGAAAACATATTACTGCCTGTTTAGTGGGTCAACTTTACAAAAGAGTAGGATGAAGCTACTGTGTACAGTACATGTACATCCCATCTGATTCTATGTACAAGTTTTCAGTATTACCACATCTAAGGCCAGACTTTAATGTCCACATCACATTGTAGTTGTGAAACACCATCTGAGAAAAAGTAACTAAAAACACCATGTTATCTTACAGAGCATTTACATTTCTTTCATTCTCAAGTGTTTCACGTTCATTTACAGCAGTCCTAAAAACACAGATGTCTGTCTGTGTATACATATTTTTGTATATCAAACCCTGACTGTTGTGAATATATGTTACTTTATATATTTACAACTCAAAGACCTTAAGTTATAGGGCAGTAAATTAAT
>KV751325.1:8913074-8931761 GCA_001698575.1 Mola mola
TCAAATCAAATCATATATTATTTGGGATATATTTGTGCCTCACACAAACAAACTTCAGCTGTTTGGGTTCTATCAACCATGAAAAAACTAAAACACAACACAGTAAAAAGGTAACGTTTGACAAATTTCATAGCCTGCTCTTTCATATAGTATATAAGAACACATATGCTAACAGACTAACATCATCAACAATTGGGCTACTGTATGAATGCACAAACATTTTATAAAAATTAAATCAAATTAAATTCCTTAAGCGCTAAACTATGTAGAAAGTCATGATAATGATTGTATCATTCAGTAGCGAAGTTAGACCATTATCCTTATACACCTATATAGAACTGCAATACATATTCTTTTACTTAACTGATCCATAAGTTATTTTTGCATTTACATCATATCAACAAATTTCTCTTTCTTATAGGTTTTATAGGTTTTTCCTATCTGGACAATTTCTTATTAAATAAGCTAATTAAGAATGTGTAATTATTACACAAGTGTATCTTAATCATATTAATCTATGGCGTTGATGTAAAACTATGGGATCTGCATGCTAAACTTTGTGCTTAGTGTCATACTTCTGATTGTGTGATTTTAGGAATTTACTGCCCTCTAACTAAGGGCTCTAGAGTCTGGCTTGGCATACTGACCTTCATCAGATATCCTTAAGGATACTAACTCTATCAGTGTGGATTAAAAACATGAATAGCAGCTATCACTGTGAAATAAATAAAAAATAAACATTGCCAAAAAAAACCCAAACAATTTCAGCACAATTGTAACACAATATGTACTTACTCAGTAGAGTGCTTGTTTTAGACATTAGTACAGTTTGGAAATTCCCTTGTAACAATTCTTTCCATGTTTCTTGCAATTCCTCCTAAAAAAAAACAGACAAACAAAGACAAAATAAATAAAATGCAGGATCACAGGAACAGTTGACTGCTTTGAATCAAATGCGCTAAACAAGTGGCACATTCTAAAGAAAAGAATAGATCTTTGCAAACTGAGATGACTTTGCTTTGTCTGCATGACACTAATTTTGGAATGTACAATTCCAAGAAAAAAAATATGTGAACCCTTTGGAACTACCTGGATTTCTGTATAAACTGGTCATAAAATGTGATCTGATCTTCATCTAAGACTATGAGGTACCAGGTGTAGGAGATCCAATAATGCAGAGACACACAAGGAGCTTTCTAAATCGGTAGTCATTTTAATAATGAAGGTCAAAACCAGGAATTCAAATTATGCGAAGGTACAGATAAGGATAAGGCAAACTCGGTAATCGAATCATGGAATACAGATCGGACACAAAGAGACTTACAATGATTAAATGCTGGAATGCTCGCTAGGTAGACAAGACAATCTGGCACAGGAGGAAGGGAACACGGGGTTAAATACACGAGGGAGAGGTAGACAATCGGACACAGGTGGGACACATTAGGGAGAGGGAATAATCAGACACACCTGGGGGACAAGACTAGACAAGAAGTGGGGAATAGACACATAGGGATTTCAAAACAAGAGGGGAAACACTGACTGACCCTAAAAGACAGACACCTTACACTAGCGGACCCTGACAAAGACACAACAATAGACACACATAGTCTGCTTAAACTAATACCTCATAAAAAATAAAAAAAAAAATGTTTTCATGTTTCTATTGAATATAGCATGTAAACGTTCACACTGCAGGATTGAAAAAGTTTGTGAACCCCTGGGCTAAAGACTTCTCCAAGAGCTAATCAGAGTAAGGAGTCAGCCAACCTGGAGTCCAATCAATGATACGAGATTGGAGGAGTTGGTTAAAGCTGCCCTGCCCTATAAAAAACTCACACCAGTTTTGAGTTTGCTATTCTGAAGAAGCATTGCCTGATGTGAACCTTGCCTCGCACAACAGAGCTCTGAGAAGACCTACGATTAAGAATTGTTGACTTGCATAAAGCTGGAAAGGGTTACAAAAGTA
This sequence comes from Mola mola, assembly GCA_001698575.1. Taxonomy (NCBI): domain Eukaryota; kingdom Metazoa; phylum Chordata; class Actinopteri; order Tetraodontiformes; family Molidae; genus Mola; species Mola mola. The sequence goes on from KV751325.1 coordinate 8,915,041, forward strand.
TTTCTAAAAGCCTTGATGTTCATCAGTACCCGGTAAGACAAATTGTCTATAAAGTTCAGTACTGTTGCTACTCTCCCTTGGAGTAGCCCTCCTGTAAAGATGACAGCAAGAGAATAGGGCAGAATGCTCAATAAGGTGAAGAAGAATCCTAGAGTGTTGGACTTACAGAAATCTCTGGCACATACTAACATCTCTGTTGGCAAATCTACGATACGTATAACATTAAAAAGGAATGGAGTTCATGGGAGGAAACCACGGAGGAAGCCACTGATGTTTTAAAAAAAAACAACCCATAAATGCACCTTTGAAGTTTGCAAAAGAGCACCTGGATGTTCCACAGCACTAGTGGAAAAATAGTCTGTGAACAGATGAAACCAAAGTTGAGTTGTTTGGGGAAAAAAAAAAAAAATGTGTGGATAAAAAGGCACAGCACATCAAACCTCATCCCAACAGTGAAGTATGGTGGAGGGGGAATCATGGTTTTGGGCTGCTTTGTTGCCTCAGGGCCTGGACAGATTGCTACCATCGACGGAAAAATGAATTCCCAAATTTATCAGACATTTTGCAGGAGAACTTAAGACAATCTGTCCACCAATTGAAGCTCAACTGTGGATGGGTGACGCAACAGGACAATGACCCAAAGCACAGAAGTAAATCAACAACAGAAGAAAATACGCCTTCTGGAGTGGCCCAGTCAGAGTCCCGATTGAGATGCTTAGGCATGACCTCAAAAGAAGGATTCACATCAGACATCCCAAGAATATTGCTGAACTGAAACAGTTCTGTAAAGAGGAAATGTTCAAACTTCCTCCTGACCTTTGTGCAGGTCTGATCAAAGGAGGATCGACCAGTTTTTAAATCCAAGGCTTCACGTACTTTTTCTACCCGACACTGTAAAAGTTTACATGTTGTGTTCAATAAAAACATGAAAACATATAATTGTTTGTGTGTTATTAGTTTAAAAAGACTGTCTATTGTTGTGACTTAGATGAAGATCAGAACACATTTTATGGCCAATTTATGCAGAAATTCAGGTAATTACAAGGGGTTCACATATTTTTTTTTTGCAACTTTAGTAATAACCTTAAAGACCTTTTATTATTATCATCTTCGGAACAATTTCAATTTGCCCACTATGCTTTTCATGTAACCTGAAGATCAAATGGTTTGCATGAGTTTGGGGCTTTTTTAAAATTTTATTCATGAGCCATGCATTCTTTTGTTGAAAACCCCTGTGTTGTCTCCAAAGGACCATGGCCTATTTAAGCAGGGCTGAGCTAGTGATGGAGTGCTGATAAGATAGGATCGCTGTGACAAGTGGGGTCGCTCAGACTGCGCAGACACTGGCTCTTTCAAAAGGTGGCACTTTTATCTCTCAGCTGTTTCAGTAGTTTAAATTCAGTGATTTGAGTGCTGCGTGATGCAAATTTCCATGGCAGTAAATTCATCAAGGTGGAGATCTGGCAGTCAGTTTGGATTTCTAAAAGAAAATGTTATTTATGATATCTTAATTGGAGTATATTTTAATTCTGTGTATGCTGCGGCCATTTTTTGACCGCCCACTGAGCCTCAGTATAAGTTACTTTATCCCTTTAACAGAGAAAATGTCCAGGAGGGAAGAGATATTAGCCTGATTATCAAATTACTTAAAATAAGATCTTGGACTGAGTTCAAGATGCAGGTTAAAACCCTTTACTTTTCCATTTCTGCATCAACTTATCCATCAATCTTGTTCACACATCATTATGTTATCAGCAGCTTTTAGGCCATTGTAACTTTAACCCTCTTGCAGTGAGGATATAACTCTCAGTATTCTCACACTTTCACACCCTGCTACAATTCTGAAGTTCAATTCAAGCGGTAACACTCCAGAAATGGAATCTATCCAAATTGGTGGTTACAGTTCCCAAATCACATTAAGTGTAAATCATACTGTTATTGTGAGAAAGTGTCCAATAGATTTACAAAATAAGAAATTGATATTTTATAAACAGAAAAGTCACTCTGGCATCATAATGTTATTAAAAAAAACAAAAAACATTTACCTCAAAGGACCATTATAGTCAAATAATCTCAGATGTCCATTTGCATTAAGTCACACCTAAAGTTATGGCTGTGTTATGGGAGCACTCTGCCCCTTTTTGGAACAAAATGGGAGATTGTGATTATATTTCACCTTATACTTAATTGGTGAAACTAAGATTGGTTGCCTGCAAACTGCATATGGATTTTGTTTGTACTGCCAGGCTGAAGATCAGGGAAACATCTACCTTTCTGAAATTGTAGCTTCTTTGCAGCAATATCCATATCTGTCATGACTAAAACTTTGTGTTGTCAGAATCTGCTTCATTAGCCAACCATGTGAGCACATACAGTAGAAGCAATTTGACCGTATATTTGTTTGTGTCACAGCAACAGATTTCCTCCTCTGTCGGCTCTACCTAGCTTTTCTTAGGAGGCACCAGAGAGACTCATCCTCTTCCATCTCTCCCTGTCATCTGCATCTTCTCTCACACCAGCTATCTGCATATCCTCTCTCACCACATCCATGAATCTCCTCTTTGGTCTTCCTCTTTGCCACCTGCCTGGTAGCTCCATTTTGAGCATCCTTCTACTAATATATTCACTGGACCTCCTCTACAAATGTCCAAACCATGTCTACCAAAGGTCAGACCTGTACCGTCCCTCTGATGCGCTCATTCCTAATCCTGTCTATCCTCGTCATTCCCAAAGAGAATCTCAAAATCTTTAACTCTGCCACCTCCAGTTCTGTCCCCTGTCTTTTGTTCAGTGCCACCGTCCCCAAGCCATACAACACTGCTGATCTCTCTACCCTCTTGAAAACCTTTCCTTCACTTTGGCGGCTACTCTTTTGTCACACACTCCCTTCTTCACCACTTTACCATACACCCTGCTGCTCTGAACAGTACTTAAGTACTTAAACTGTACCTTTTCCACCTCTAATCCCCGTAACCTTACCGTTCCACTTGCCTCTCTTTATTCACACACGTATTCTGTCTTGCTGCGACTGACTTTCATTCCTCTTCTTTCCACTGCATACCTCCACCACTCCAGGTTTTCTTCCACCTGCTCTCACTACAGATCACAATGTCATCTGGAAACATCATCGTCCATGGAGATTCCTGTCTGACCTCATCTGTCAGTCTGTACATCACCATAGCAAACAAGATGGGGCTCAGGGCCAATCCTTGATGCAGTCCCACCTCCATCTTGAAGCCATCCATCACTCCTACAGCGCACCTCACCACTGTCATACTGCCCTCATACATATCCAGTCTAACATATTTCTCTGTCATTCCAGACTCCCTCATACAAAACCACAGTTCATCTTTCGGTACTCTGTCGTAAGCTTTCTGTAGATCTACACAGACACAATGCAGCTCTTTCTGACCTTCTCTATATTTCTCTATCAGCATTCTCAAAGCAAACATGGCATCTGTAGTGCTCTTTCTTGGCATGAAACCATACTGCTGCTCATTCTTCTGTAGTTGCTACAACTCTGCGCATCATTCTGGTTCTTAAAGATCAGCACCAGTACAAATTTCCTCCATTCCTCAGGCATTTTCTCACTGCCCAAGATCATGTTGAACAGTTTGGTCCAAAACTCCACTGCTCTCTCTCCTAGACACCTCAATACCTCTACTGGTATGTCATCTGGACCAACTGCCTTTCCATTCTTCATCCTCTTCAAAGCTTTTCTCACTTCGTCTTTACTAATCCTTCCAACTTCCTGTTTCACAGTTTCCACTTCCTCCACCCTTCTTTCCTGTCATTGTCTTCATTCATCAGCTCCTCAAAGTACCCCTTCCATCTTCTCAGCACACTCTAATCACTCATTAGTACATTTCCATCCCAGTCCTTTCCGAGCTCGATCCCTCTGCCTCGCCAGACAATACAGATCCTTCTCTCCTTCCTTAATGTCCAACCTCTCATACAGCTCATTATACGCCTTCTGTTTAGCCTTTGCCACCTCCCTCTTCACCTTACGTTGTATCTCCTTGTATTCCTGTAAACTCTCTTCCGTTCTCTCACTATCCCATTTCTTACTCAGAATACTCTCCTGTACTTCCTCATTCCATCACCTAGTCTCCTTATCATCCGTCCCCTGTCCAGATGACACACCAAACACCTCCCTACTTGTCTCCCTGATCACTGTTCCTGTAATTACCCAGTCATCTGGCAGTTCTTCATGACCACCCAGAGCCTGTCTCAACCTCTCCCTGAAGTCCTCACAGCAGTCTTCCTTTTTCAGCTTCATCATTTGATCCTCTGCTCTGCCTTTGCTCTCTTCCTCTTCCTCCTCACCAGTCATCCTACACACTACCATCCGATGCTGTCTGGCTACATTCTCTTCTGTCTCTCTCAGATGCATCGTCTACACAAAATGTAGTCCACCTGTGTACTCCTGCTCTCACTCTTACATGTCACCCTGTGTTCTTATCTCTTTTGGAAGTAGCCATTCACCCCAGCCATTTCCATTCTTTTTGCAAAATCCACTACCATTTGTCCTCATTGACACCAAACCTGCCCATCGCCTCTTCATCACCTCTGCTCCATTCACCAACATACCCATTGAAGTCTGCTCCAATCACCACTCTCTCCTCCCTGGGAATACTCTCTACCACTTAATCCAGCTCACTCCGGAATTTCTCTTTCTCTTCCATCTTGCAGCCAACGTTAGGGGCTTCTCCCTCATGACCCTGTCCGACACTCTTTTCACTTCTACAACATTGTTTGCATACTCTTCCTTCAGGATCACACCTACTCCATTTCTCTTCCTATCCACGATAGGAATCCTATCCATGATAGTCCAGATTGAAGCCTGCTCCAAAGCTTCTAGCCTTGCTGCCCTTCCACCTGGTCTTTTGCACACACAAAACATCTACTTTCCTTCTCTGCATCATGTCAGCAGGCTCTCTACCTTTGCCTGTCATGGTACCAACATTTAGAGCGCTTACTCTCAATCCTAAACTCTTGACTTTCTCTCTGCCTCCTAACACGCTTCCCTATTCTTGTTTTTTGACTATGTGTAGCCCAATTTCAATTTCTGCCGGTATGTTAACAGCGCCAGTAGGTGGTCATTGTTAACCCGGGCCCCTACCAGTCCACTATGAAATTAGTTTTTGGGATTTGCACGTTTGATTTTGCTCAGTTTTTATGCCAGATGCCCTTCCTGATGCAACCCTCACCATTTATAAGCGATAGGGACCGGCAATAGAATAGACTGGTTTGTGACCAGTAGTGGCTGGTTTGTGTCACAGCAACAGACTAAATTATCAGCACACAATGTGATGATTCTCTTTATTCTTCCCCTCATTCAAGCTCTCAACTACGTGTATTTAATTACTTGGAGCAGACATATGAAGTCATTATGTACAAATGTGAGGCAGTATTTCTAGTTTTTCTCATTTAGCATATTGAAGAATGTGAAATACTGACTTGATGGCAGGGTAGATTTGTTCTGATGACCCCCTGTCTTGTGAAATGCATTAGATGGGGGAATCTTGAATGTCTTTCACAGTGTAATAAATTTCTAGTTCAAGTGAACTGCCAACTCCTACTTATTATGAAATATGAGCCCATGTGACATGTCATATTAATCATTCAGAACCAATTTGTCCTTAACTAAACTTCCATGAATTTTACTCCATAGCTTTTGCTGCAGTGTGACAACTCTTAGTGAGTACACATATTCTTCTTCCTAGAGTTTTAAAAGACATTTGGACAAAAAGGAGAAAACATTAAATCAATGAACAAAGACAATAAATATCAGTACTGAATATAATCTACATGTTAGTTTCATAATGTATTAATGAAAAATAACTCACATTTCTTGTCAAATAGATTAAATCTCCATTAATACTACAACCAGCCTTATTGAAATCTTAAACAACAAGTTGTGAATTCATTCCATCAAATAAAAACCTTTCCAAGCATTTCTGTAAATAAACACTTTAAAAACATAAACAAATAGGGAAAACCCCAGCAATGAATAAAAAATTGTCAATCTGACCAAACACTCACAAAATAACCAAAGAAAACACACTGCAAGTAGCACACATTATAGCTGATAATTATGTACACTTACTCTTTGTTTTCGATTTATTGTGTTGGGAATGTTTCCAGTGCACAAGTGGTCAAACGTGATGTTTTCTTTACTTATTAGTGTTTTGTCTGCATTTGTTTTCTTAAGATGTAGCACAATACTAATTTTGTCAAATAATCCACATTCTGTGCTAGGAGTGAACACTTCTCATCTGGACAGTGAAGACAGTGGGTGTCAGCTGTACCAAGGAGAAACCAAACTTGTCATAGTGATGTCTGATATCTGTGCTGCAGCTTTGCAATTTTTGAAAATATGACACACTGCATGGCTAATGACATTCAGGCACCTCAGGTGTTTTCTAGACTTCAATGTACAGACGTCTTGTTCAGGGAAGAAATTTCATTTAAACTGCAACAGTGTTACTGTGCTTTATATCTATGCTGAATATAAATTACAATTTATTGAAAACAGAATTGCAAGAATGTTCTTTAAGGGGAATAAAATGTTAATCGAATATAATTAAGTATAAGTCTCTCACAGAGACAGTGATGCTTTAACATCTTTAACATATTAATGTGTGTATTCTGTATTCAATTAAATGTTAGCATAAGATTGTGCTTCTACCCTTTTCCATTGTCCAGATTTCTACTTGTATTTAATTTCAGGGTTTTAATGGCCTTGTAGTTAAAAGGGAAACTGTAACTGATGCTTAAAAAAAAGCTGTGTATTCAGTACAACAATCATTTTTAAAGGTGGTAGTTAGTAAATACCTCTGCTCCTGGCCTCAAAGTCCTTCTCCATGAGCTCTTTTGGAGACGGAAACTCACTGAGCTTCACCTTGGACATGATGTCGGTCTGACCGACTGTGCTGATCACTTCTGGCTCCTTCTCATTAATTTCTTCGGTCTGAACGTGGATCCAAGGGATTTTCCTGAGCAGGGAACAAAATTAACAGTTTATGGTTCACTGCACTTGGTTCCAAGACAATTTACCTTCTCATCAAAGTGAACACACCTTTTGAACTTGTAGATGAAGAATGCTGCTAAACCAACAAATACCACAGTGAGCAGCATCAGCATGGCTGACCCGCTGTGGATGGAGTTTGAATTTACGAGTGGCGCTGAAAGACAAGCACATCAAAGACATTTCACAAAGACAAATGAGTTAAACTCTTTCTTTTCTTCCCTAAAAGCTGACAATTACATTCTTCAACCCGTGTGAATATTTGAAGTGCTGCTGTCTACATGTTATGCCCCCTAGGTATTACAGGGAACCTTTAGGAGGTCTCCTGCTTCTCCCTGGAGCCTGTCATGGAACTAGCTTATGCATAGTCATGGCTTTTTAAATGCTGAAACGCAATATTCAAAGTATTTCCCCTCACTGCCCATCGTTCTCTCCTTGAGAGAGAGGCCTATGAAGTCTATGACCTTTCTGGATCATTTTAAAGGCAACCTAGACCTTTGTATGCAGACACAAATGAAGACGGATCTGTTGGAGGATGAAAAGGGTAAAGCCACGCAAGGCTGATCGACACAATTTTGAGATATGCTAAAGACCCAGTGACCCTGACGATTTCCTCAGCGCATACCAAACACCTTCTTTGTCATTCACAAAATTGATTGGTTAATTTCAAACAATACTACTGAGTCACAGCCTCAGGTGCAAATTTGATTACTGCACTGTGAAAAATATTTAAATCCCGTGTAATGCTCTATCACCCAGGGAATACTGCTGTCTTCTTTATTTTTTCAATATTATGGAATCCATGTCATATTATCCCAGAAAAGACAAGTGCACGAACAGGCAGAACAAACATACTCTGGAGCCTAGACATACAATAGTGAACTGGAATAAATTAATTGTTTTAATTTAATCAATTGCTTTTGTGAAATGATTTTCAATGTAACTTTTACATGGATCCAAATGTGCAGGATAAAAAAAAGAGACTTACCCAAGGTCTGTTGAGTCATGTACACAATAATACGAATATCAGCTTTCAGCTCAAACTGGACCAGGCCTTGGTTCAGGGCAGTGACAAAAATATCTGATATCTGTTTAAGGTTTTTAAAAAGACATAAAACATATAAAAATGTATTACGCTACGAGAATAAAAATAAATGTCTTTGAATATGATTATCATATTGCTCAATCATGAGCATAAACTGTTTTTCAGGAATAGTTAAAAAATGTTTCATTCAAAACCGTCGCATGGAAAGTTCAGTGATATTCAACTTCTTCCTGGAAGAAAAACAAGCCAAAATATCCAGAATGTTGCAATATATAGCAGTGATTGGACATGGTATCGAGTCTGCCCACACACCCTCTGGACTCAAATGCAAGCAGGGCTTAGCTGACAACCATGATGTTCATTTTCTTTTATATAGCATCGGGTAAGTAATTAAAACAAGTTTTATCAGATAAAAACAAAAATCAAACATACATGTGTTTGATTAGAACTATCTAAAATGAATTTTTAATTTGGTTCCTTCTGATATCATTAAGGGGGAGGGGTTTAAAACCTATACAGCAGCCCACCCCACGGTGGGCTGCTGTATAGGTCAGAAATTCAGAAGGATCGTGAGGCCCCGCTTTCGCGGTCTGTATTCTTACTGAAAATCGAGATCAAGCGAGCTTTTGCCCTTCTGCTCCACGGGCTTCCATGGTGAGGCCATGGAACAAGACTTCCAGTCGGCGCCGAAGAGATTCTGGCAAACTGTTCGGCGACTCAGGAGGGGAAAGTGGAACCCCGTTCACACGGTCTTCGGTGTGGGAGGGGAGTTGCTGACCTCAACTGAGTCTATAGTTCGGCGGTGGAAGGAATACTTCGAAGATCTCCTCAATCCCACCAACACGCATTCCGAAGAGGAGGCAGAGCCGGAGGACTTTGGGCTGGGCGCTCCCATCACTGGGGTCGAGGTCGCCGGGGCTGTCAAACAACTCCGCAGCGGCAGCGCCCCGGGGGTTGATGAGATCCGTCCCGAGCTCCTGAAGGCTCTGGATGTTGTAGGGCTGTCATGGTTGACACACCTCTGCAACATTGCGTGGACATCGGGGACTGTGCCTTTGGAGTGGCAGACAGGTGTCGTTGTCCCCCTTTTCAAGAAGGGGGACCAGAGGGTGTGTTCCAACTACCGGGGAATCACACTCCTCAGCCTCCCTGGGAAGGTCTACTCCAGGGTGCTGGAGAGGAGAGTGCGGCTGCTAGTTGAACCTCGGATTCAAGAGGAGCAATGTGGTTTTCATCCTGGCCGTGGAACACTGGACCAGCTCTATACCCTCACGAGGGTACTGGAGGGGGCATGGGAGTTTGCCCAACCAGTCCACATGTGTTTTGTGGATCTGGAGAAGGCTTATGACCGTGTCCCCCAAGGTATCCTGTGGGGGGTGCTCCGGGAGTATGGGGTAGATGGCCTTTTGTTACGGGCTATTCAATCTCTGTATTGTCGGAGTCAGAGCTTGGTTCGCATTGCCGGCAGTAAGTCAGACCCGTTCCCAGTCAGGGTTGGTCTCCGCCAAGGCTGTCCTTTGTCACCGGTTCTGTTCATAATTTTTATGGACAGAATTTCTAGGCGCAGCCAAGCGGCGGAGGGAGTCGGGTTCGGTGGCCTCCGGATTCCGTCTCTGCTATTTGCAGATGACGTGGTCCTGTTGGCCTCATCGAACAGTGACCTCCAGCTCTCACTGGGACGGTTTGCAGCTGAGTGTCAAGCGGCAGGGATGAGAATCAGCACCTCTAAATCTGAGGCCATGGTTCTTAGCCGGAAAAGGGTGGATTGCCCACTCTGGGTCGGGGGAGAGTCGCTTCCCCAAGTGGAGGAGTTCAAGTATCTCGGGGTCTTGTTCACGAGTGAGGGGAAAATGGAGCGGGAGATTGACAGACGGATTGGAGCAGCGTCGGCAGTGATGCGGACGCTGAAGCGGTCCGTTGTGGTGAAGAGAGAGCTGAGCCAGAAGGCAAAGCTTTCAATTTACAGGTCAATCTACGTCCCAACTCTCACCTATGGTCATGAGCTCTGGGTAGTGACCGAAAGAATGAGATCGCGAATACAAGCGGCCGAAATGAGCTTCCTTCGCAGGGTGGCTGGGCTCAGCCTTAGAGATAGGGTGAGGAGCACGGACATCCGGGAGGAGCTCAGAGTAGAGCCGCTGCTCCTCCGCGTTGAGAGGAGCCAGTTGAGGTGGTTCGGGCATCTGGTGGGGAGAGGAGCATCTGGATGTCCCTGCTCAGGCTGTTACCCCCGCGACCCGGACCCGGATAAGCGGCAGAAAACGAAACGAAAAACGAAACGAAACGAAACAGCAGCCCACCACCAGGTGGTAAATGAGCTGTTTTGGCCTCAGCGTTGAGGACCTCTCATGTCGTCCATTGGTGAATACTTTTTATTCTTTATATGACGTTTGAAATAGAGGGAAGTTAACTTAGATTAGCATAATGAGTGAAAACTCTGGAACAGTCAGACCCCATATTCAATACATTAATACGTACTGCATTTAACTAGTCATTTTTAAATTCTTAGGGTGTACAGAAAAACGAGATACACAGTAATGTTTCGATTATTTAGCTTTGGCAAACCTCAACAACAACCCCATCACACTCAACCATGAGACTAAAGAAATGTTGAATTATTCCCAAGCACGTTTAACTCCTTAAATAGCAGCTCTTATGAAACAGAATTTAAAAAAGAAGACATCATCGATTAACAGGATTAATGAATTAACTGGACAACAAATGGTGAAAACCACAATTCTAATAATACAGTAATTCATTTTTTCCAGTCAGCGGAAAGGAAAAATTCATTCTTGATTAAAAAAAAAAATAAAAAATCTCCTGAAAATGCAAGACTATATTCTTTACATATCTTGGCTCTTACCATTTCCAGACCCTCCTTGCTGCCTTTTTTATGCTCACTTGATGTGTCCTCATCAGGTAGGACAAATAGCTCTGCTGTACTTGGAAGACCAGGGTATAAATACACCAGCAACATTTCCTCAGGAACCTCAGACACCTGCAGCAAGGACGGGGGACAAAACAGAGTTTAGACACTGTGGAGTCTAAAGTTTGTGACTGCTACTTTTATGGACAACAAAAGTCAAAATCACCGAACTGCCACCGTCCCTTGGCAAACTTTTTGACATCCACTTCTACTTTAATTCATACCAGACGGCTGTGTCTGGTCACTGTCATCAAATAGAAAATATATCCCACAAGGACCATAAAGCAGCATAACTGCTATAGCAATTCTGCTCACAGGTATGAAATAGTAATGGCTGTGAAAGCCACTGCTGACTGATGGTGGCTCCAGGAAAGATCTCAGAGAGAGAGAGACTTGATGTACCTGCGACAGAGCTGTCCGCACCACACGCCCTATGTCCTCCCTCCACTCTGGGATGTCAGGATTGTGCTCATCAAGAGCTGGCGAGAATGACAACGGCAGTGACCTGAAGAACTCTGGAAGAAATATAGTGATGTTCAGTACGATGCGAGTGCCTCCTTCATTTTTGATTAATCTGTAGCGTAGTTTTGTCTTTTTTCATTTGGCAACATGCACCTTGAAGTTAATTGCTTCCCGAGATTTCGTGTTCGCCCACTGTGACATTTTAGTCGTCAGATGAGTCTACATTGACATTGAGGTGGCGCCTCTTGCAGAGTGGGTGGCGAGGCAGCACACTTTCCCCTTGATGGCACATTGCATTTTCATGTAACCTGCGTCGCACCAATTAAAGTGGTTTGAGGAATTTCCGCCCCACTCACCTTTAATGGTTATAACTTTTGAGTCCTGCATTATGATGCCTCCAGAAGCAACCTGGACAGTAACCTTGTTTTTTCCCTCTCTCTGGAACGTGTAAGAGATGCTTCCCTCCAAGGTTATAATGGGCTGGATTTCAAAAGGAAAAACACAGAGAATTTCACAGGAAGAAAAATCTGCATGTCATATTCTCAACTGAATATAGAATACTCTCTACATGAAGCCCTTGACATACTGTATAATGAGGGGTTGCTGCAGGAAACACAATCAGCATGATAAATAAATATGACCAGCTATCTTAGCTGGATCTTCCAGGTAGGCACAGGCATGACATGAGTGAAAAGCTTCGTAGATTTCACACTTTAATACTTCTACAGTGAGGGAATGGAAAATGTAGCAGTAAACAGGACAAAACAGAGTATTTGGAATAAAAGTGGGGGGTGGGAGGAGGAGTTTCTCACCTCAGAGCTGTTGTCAAACCACCAGAAGCAGGTCAAGGTTTTGGCGTGACTTGGCCAAACCACCACAGTGAGATTAGCTTCCTTCCCCTGGATGGCCACAATGGGAGCGGAGAGATATACACTCTCCACTGGACCTGAGGCAGTAACAAACATTCAAACATGTATGTCCACATGCGTAATAGAAAATGCACCCACACACAAACACAATTTCAGCAAACATCCAGTATTATTGATCACAGCCGATGTACATTTAGGTCCAGATGTGTGTGTTTGCATTTCACACTGCATTAAAGTAACGCAAGCCTGAAATGAAATTCAGAGCAGTGGGAACGTGACTGTCCATGAAAGAGAGGACGTTCATGCTATATGAGCTCTGGCAGGAATGAGTAATGATGTTTCTTGTTCACGTACTGGTGATGTGGAAAAACAGTGTGCTGCTGTCAGATCCCTGGCTGTTTTCAGCAGAGGCTGTCACTCGGTAAATCCCAGTCGTTCTGTAGATGTGCTTGATGCCATCGTCAGTCCGGCTCAGGTTGGAATATGTGATCTTGATGCCGTCCCCAAAGTCTAGCTGGATGCTGGTCTTCAGCGAGTCTCCCTGTGGACAAGCGGTAACACATGGACCCTGAAACTAGGACTTAGGTCAGGATGTTTCAATAGGACCTCGTATAAGTAAAGGAAGCAAAGTACACTACTAAAGTGCTCAGGCTGATATGTCCTGTAAGCTGTGTCACAAACAATTTGTAGCTGAATATGAGTGGATGGAGACAGAAAGGCAACTGGGAAAAGAGGAGGAAAAACAAACACAGCTCTAAAGGCAAAAGAGGTTATGAAAGCATCTGAAAGTAAGAAGGAACAATTTACAATCTGAGATCATACAAGACTAACATGTTACCCAACCATATTACCAAGTGTTTTTTAATAAAATAAATGAAAAAAGGAAAAAAAAAAGAATCAAACTAATCTCTTCTGACATCTATCCACCCATATAGTTTTGGATTTAATAAAGCAAAGAGCTTCTCTTCTCACTCTTCTCACTAGATTGTAAAAATATACTTGAGGAATAAACAAGAAGATGTCTCTCCAGATATAGGTTACCTGTCCAACAACAGTAACTGTCAACAGCTTTGACACAGATTATTTTTAGTAGAACATATTCCCAATAAGACCTGCTCACAGCAAGGTCAGAAATGAGAGATCTTCTAAATTCTTCTGAATTCTAAATTCTTCTTCTGAATTAAACTAAGCCATCTGCAAGACTTTAAATTAAAGGCACGAAAAACAATTTGCCATGTTAGTGGTGTAGATATAAAAATGGCAATGTTTAATAGCTACAGCATGCCTATATTTGTGGTTCAAGGGTGATGTATCCTATTAACTTTGGTGATTCCCTACATGTTGTTTATTGGTTTTACTGTATAATATCTTAATAAATAATGTATGAATAGTCTTATGTCACTGACATTTAGTATCTTCAGGGAAAGATTCCTTTACTCAACAAATACTTTCCCAATCTGAAAAATTAACCCAATGTGGACGTGCTGAAATGAAAGAAATTATCAAAGCAAACATAAACAATGATAACAAACAAGAAATTGGTATTAGATCAAACGATCAAACAGTCGAAAGTCATTGTAGATGCAACGAGCTTTAAAACTGAATCTAAACAAGACACATTTTTCATCCATCGCACAAGCCAGGCCAGAGGACATTACTAATGTTAAATGACACTTTACTTTGTCACCTTGTAAATTAACATTGACTTGATTAATAGTAATCAGCTGTGGACTCGATTCAGGCTGATTCTGTCTCCTGGTACGATTTGGGCTCAACATCTCTTTGTTTTCTTGATTGTATTGCACCAGCTAATTTTGAAATTTTACCATTGCATTATCAGAAATATAACATTTTTCCAGGAGGAAGAATCTCTCCGACTATCAATTTCCTGACCTTCTCTTTTTTGACACCAACAGGTCAAAACTTGTGATTGTGGACTGATTATAATAAAATTTGCTATACATATCCATGAGGACAAAATTATAATTCGCAAAATGCCTAAATTTACACTACTGTATGGTAATGTAAAACATGAAAAAAGTCTCAGCCAATTAAATAATATCAATATATCAACACTGTCAATGTGAAATTAACTTCAGGGTTTGCGTCCGTTGCTATATGCCGGCTTTAAGCCATTATCGTGTGTATTTTGCCATCAGAAGAAAATATCAATGGCCAAAATGTCCAGTGGAAAAAATGTCAAATAATTATTATCTAATCAAACATTTCAATTTATATGAGACACTTTGCCACGCTATCATAACGACAAACGTTTGTACAGAACTGTTTTATTCGACAGTATGTCATTTTATTGAGTTTATGGGAGTTTATGAGAGTTTTTTTATGTGGTCAGGTGACCAACACGATGCGAAACTGTAACAGCTCTGCCCTACAGCTTATCAGATAACTGGACACGGAAATGTCTAAAGCCAAGCAGTCGTCCCAGGACCAGTTTTTGTTGTTATAAAAGCACATGAAGGAGCAGCGAACAGGTTACAATGTGGATGGTATTGAAAAAATGTTCTGTGAAATTTGTGAAAGGGCGGGAAAGAGAAATGGCCTTACCAAAGACTCTTTAAATATAAGGTGTATGGCACTTACAGAAAGCAGTAAATGCTTTAACCACATGTCGACTTAGTTTATTACAACAGCAAATTGCCATCCCTGTGAATTGGTCTACATATGAAATACATCCAAAGATCTGATAGAGCTGTACTTCAGGAATACTAACTGCCATGTTCTCTATCAAAAAATAAGTCTTGCGTAAACTGGTTTGCATGTTTAAATTAGCATTGAGCTCTAGTCTCAGTGCAGCTAATGCTACTACCACCGCTAAGGCTAAGAACGCTTTGTTGACTTTCTGGTGATGGGACTCACATCGTCGAGGTAAACCATGAAGGTGACGTTGCTTCCAACCGTTGCACTGAGCTCCCCCTGGCTGGTGGACAGTCGGAGGCCTCGGGGTGGTCGGGGACGACACGCCTGTCTCCTGGGTGAGTACACCTTCCTGCCGCCCTCCTTACAGTTATTGGACAAAACCTTACGATACCTTTAAAGTATGAAATGGTGGGGGGGGGGAGATAAAAATCCCTTATCACAAACAAATGAAGATCAGCATGAGCTACACACATATTTTTTTTATAAAATACTGTATGACTTTGTGTAAATCCAGTTACCTCAGTGTTTTGTGCTAATACTGAAGATGGACACAGTCTAGGTTACTCTGTAAAGTTCTATTAATGGTCTTGTTGTCTGAACAATTGAGGAAGTGATGGATTATTTTTCAGTTTGTGTTACACATAACATGACAAACAGGCTGAAATGCGAAAACATTTTTGATTGATTGAACATTAGTGGCCGCTCACCCTATGCTATTGAGGAAAGACTGGCTGGTGCTGCAGCTTTTAGCTGCACTATTTTGATTAAACCAAAAAGCAGGGGAACAGTTCCCGTCCGCATGGCGTTCCCACCCATAGTCACTGCAAGAAGGAGAAAAATGAATAAACAAATAAATATCTGAAAATGAAGAACACTGCTGCTCAATAATCTAGCCTTTACAAGCTTTTGTAGTGGGGCAAACGCTTTGGAGTGGGAGTTACATGGCATATTTTTGAAACCATAAGTGGAGACATGATTGTCAGACAAGCAGGATCAAACAGAATTTCAGACGGATGGATAAAAGATATTCCAAAATTAATTTAGCAATTCATTATTAATTGAATCCTAATAAGTCACTTGACATTATGCAAATGAACACTAGCATAACCAAAAGTTCCCAGCTCTGATCTACAATTTCAAAACTATAATTAGATTCGATGAATACATTCGTATGGGTTGTCCAATAAATATGCATATAAGATGGATATTAAGGCCAATTAAGTTCTGCAAACTGATACTTCCTTTTTGGATTACAAATGTATACAAGCAGTGTAATTGTAAGTGCAATTGAATTAGATGTTCAAAGGAGAGGGGCTATTTGGTAAACATGTAATGAAAGAAATTATGGATCACTGACTATAAAAGTCTGAGTTACAGTAGAGTCCCAGCTGGGAAGTCATTACCATTCAAAATCATATGCAGTGCAGAGGCACGGTTCTGATGAATAGATCCTTGAATAGTCCTGGTCCAGCATGCAACGGTTGCCTGGCCGGCGCTTCATATAGATCTGCTTCTCACCCATCACACACAGCTCTCCCTATCAAGCAAAGACAAAGAAAGATCTAATTAATTAGTAAGATTTAAAAAAAAAAAAAAAAAAAAAAAAAAAAATCTGCAAATAAGTGAAAGAAATGGTTGCCCACGGTGACAGCAAACAAACATACATACATTTCTTGAAGCTGACAACAAATCAATAATGTTTATTATTCCCATTACCTTGTTGTGTAAGTG
>KV751325.1:8931821-8949547 GCA_001698575.1 Mola mola
AAAAACTGGAGGATGAGTCACAAAAATGAAAACTTCAGCAGAGACCAGAGTTATCTGTAATTTATAGCTTCATGACTGACAACATAATATTCCCTTTGATGAAATGTGTAGAGAAATTAGATAGACTTTTCTTTGATAAGAGCTAATTCTTCAAGCCTGGTATTTGTTTTATTACTGCTGGACTGTGCTTACGTAATAATGTGATTGTCAGATTCCGGCTCCATTAAAACTCCATCCACATAAAGAGGTTCCAGGGAGAAACTGTGACGGTCCCATTTTTTCCCTTCGTCTACACTGATCCTGCATAACAAAAAGAAGAAGAAAAGTCAGTCCATCCATGTTCATCTATCACGAGTGGATAAATATATTGCTCCTCTATGCATATAACATTTAAAGAGTGAAAAACAAGGTACAAAGAAATATGACAGAGGATTTCAGGTCATTTTTGTTGCCGTAGTTGAAAAATGAAGCACCCTGGACTCTCTTTAGTGTGACAAATTGTATTGACACCAAGCTGAACAACAGAACAAATGTTCCTCAGTGCAAGGGGAATTTTTGAAGGTGACAAAACAGAAATAGAAAGAGATATGACTCAGGTTGTAACATTAGAAATAGATCTGGGCCAGTTTCAAATCACCTTTCTCAGAGCTTAATCACTTTTGGCAGGGCTGTAGTGAGTAGGGACATCAAAGAAGATAGTGTTACAGCTCCCACAATATGGGACACTTATGAGGGCATTCTCAGTCTCGTTTTTCCACCATGCTCCACTTCTCATTTACATAAAAGCACTCAAACTATTGCACCCAACCACAAGTACAAAGCTGTAACAGACTCCGATCTGTTGGAAATAATTCTGACACTTCTGAAGTTGAAGCACTGATACAATTATCATGCAAAAATGGCCCATCAGCATTTCAAAACATTAAATGTAATCACTGCATCAAGCCCCCCACCCCCAAAAATGAAATTATACCAGAGCAATTTCCCATTACAGCACCAACAACTACACCCACCCAGTGATTACAAAAGCAGATATTACCTACCATAAGTGTCGAATAGGTGTCGCTGCTTGTAAGACAGCCAGCATTGCACCTCCGTTGTCAAGAAACCAAACATGGTGCACTTCGTCAAAAATCTGCATCAGTGAACGTTGAAAAACACACGTGATGGCACACTTTGAGTATGAATACGTAATCTGTTTAAGGTAAACGGATGCATTGTGTGGACCCACATGGGTCTCACCTGTCTCCAGCTATTTCCTGCATCAGATGTTATAAACATTCTGCTGTTTGTGGACGATAGCTCCGTTCCAACATTCCCTGAGCACAAAAAGATGAATAATTTCACTCGGAGTATAGTTACATACCAAAGACTCTGTAAGACACCCTTATGCACAATCACTTGATAAAATTGTTGATTTGCCAATCTGTGCACGTCCTCATTTTCAACTGGAGGACACGTTTACGACTTAATGCCCCATAATATGAGATTTATAGCAGTAGAAGTTTCGGCATTGGATTTCAGGGACAGAAACAGGGCATTTGTGATTGGGTTTATGAGTGCACAGCTCTTCATTTGAGAAAGCACGGATGCCTCGGGTGTTAAATTAATATTCTAATTTTTTAGGACATATCATGATAAACTGTACATTTTACAGTATTTCTCTTAAAAGACTTATTAAATGCTAGGACTGGGTAATAAAATCAAGCGTCACAATGTTTTTGACCTTATAGCTCGATATCAACCCTGCAACAAATGTGCTCGGATAATTTGGGATGATTTTTTTTTAATAATCATTAGTATTTTGTATTCGATGACTCAGTATGTTCCGGGAATTACATAATTTACTGTAAAGTAGCCTCTTAACCAGGAAAAGCCAACACTTACAGCATATGACAATATAACCATATCTAAAATCTCTGACGATATTTATTCTCATATCATGATAATTATATACTTTGTATGATATTGCCCATCCATAATCCTTGTTCATGTCACATCTAATCTGATTGGTTTAACATTCAAATCAAACGCACATCCATCAGGTAACTCTACCTTTGGCCACAATGGTCCCTGGCACAGACTTTTTGCTGGTGATGGGTCCGGATGTGTAAGGATTCTCCGACATCTCCAGATGAAGATGCAGCGAACAAAATGGCTGTCAACGGAATGTATTCCAGCAGAGACAATATATATCAGACAGATCTTTACATGAGCAAGCCTAATTAGCTTGAGGTAGAAAATACTAACATTTTCAAAGAGCATTTCTAAAACAAAGATACTTTGTTCCTCTCATCTCCAATGCAAGGAGGAAAGTAAGAAGATGGCTTTGAGGACACAAAGGGCATTTGAATTGTTTCATTTTAGAGCAAACAAGGCATGTAATTACAATTCCCAAGATGCTCTGACAAAACTGGCAAAATTGATTCAAATCATTTTCACTCATCTCTCAGACTAAAGCGCAATGAAAAACATCAATAAGGCTTTTCAACCAGCTGACGTTGGAGGGGGGTCAGAAGGCAGACAAGAGCGTGATGCTCTTCTGTGCAACAGTGAAATACTATAACCAGCTATCAACTGAACAGCGAATACAGAGAAACATACTGACTGGATTACGAATCATACTTCTTGAATAACAAGTAGGCCTCATAATGTAATTGATTGTAATCTAACCTTCATTAGTCCAGCATGACAACAGGTAGTAAATTGAAATCATAGAGGTTAATGGAAACTCTGGACCCCTGTAACTAAAAGCGACGACACCTGCCGCCTTGCACTGGTAGCAAAAAAAATTCCAATTAAGCATCTCCTCGGCCATTAATGAGGCTAAAAAGGCTGGCTCCTGGCCCTGTGCAAATATGGCTTTGAATCAAAGAACATTCGAAGCACAGCTGATGAGGTTAAAGCATTTGATGAATGATAGATGTCAGCAGCTTCATTTCATATGAATAAGAGTGGTCATTCACTGCTGCTCAAAAGGCTCAGGCTCACCAGGATGCAGTTCAGCTTATTTCCAGCTACATCAGTGACAGGAGCTGGCAGCAGGTCCCATGTCTGTCCCTTGTTGTATGTGATAAAGCTCTTGACTTGATTGTTCACCAGTTTGTTGGCCAGATACATGCCATTTATCCCCTCAACCTGGGAAAGAAAACAGCAAATAGTCATTTGGTGTCCGACTTGTCGTCTTTTACAAATTCATTGTTCATAACCGTGATGTTTTAAAGAGCAACAAAAATGAGTAGTGGATTGTCTTAGCACTGGTAGAAGCAGCAAACTCATTTTTAAGCAGAATCAGCATGACCACAGGAAGAATAACAAATAGCAATGCTGCAGCCAATGGGGAACCTAATAAACTAAACTAAACCACAGTGAAAAAAAAAAAAAAAAAAATAGCTCTGCGTCGTACAAAATGTCACCATAATAAAAGTACAGATGCATCATCAATAAAATTTTAACTTGGATAGTTTTTTTACACAGCAAAAGTTTGCAATATTTAAAGGTATTGTAGGTATTTTAAGTAAATTCTTGATCTGTAAAAGTAACTTAGCTGTGAAAGAAATGTGTGGTAAAAAGGCATAAATACTTAGGTTTCATATGTGGTGGAGAACCTTGTGTGGTGTGATGGATGAATGGCATAAAATGGAAGAGAATCAATTTGTATTTCCGCCCGTGCATATAAGTCACTTTTTAAACAGACATGCCAAATACTTCTACCAGCTTCTAAATGTGAAGACTTGCTGGTTTTCACTATATCTCTTATTTTGATGACTTATACAATCACGATTACAAACATGTAAATTCTAAATAAAAGAGAATGCTATAAGTTGCTCATCTGAACAGTATAAAGAATGTATTTGATATTTACCTTATTTACCATATTGAGTTTTATAAATATATGCATATCCCAACACAAAAGATTTTATTGGAAACAAGTGATAGTGTCATGATTTGGTATGACTGGATATTTTTTGTTAAGGGGACTGACTATGCACCTTGTAAAATTCGACCAGTAGGTTACCAGTGGGTCCTCTGCTGGTTCTCAGATTCTCTAATGAAAGGGTAAAGTAGACGCCAGGGGAGTCGGAAATATAAAGACTGTAAGTGTTGTTCTGATTCCACTCCTGGACCGCAGCAAATACCTGCTTCTCGTCTGTACTAATAATATGCATGTCCTGTAGGAAGGTGAGCATAAGAGAAAGAAAAGAGACAAAAATGAAAACACGGAATGGTTGAGAGAGACAGACTACAAAGAGACTTAAAAGAGAGTCCATGTGACTGCCGAGGCTCATTTCAATGAAGCGTGATACTCCTCCAAGAAATAGCATTGTTGTTCGACTCCTGTTCTTCAGAAAAAGGCAATCAAAGTGAATGAAAACAACAACTGTGATTATGTTTCTTATGATAATACATCTGTTTGTCATTTGACCGCTATTTGTTGTTTTTAGGTGCTTACCTTTGGTAGACAATATTTCGGTAATTTCATCTGCTTGAAGGATTCTCTCATGTAGGAGACAAAGTAGCTGGCTTGTCCCAACTTGGTTACCTTTGAAATGAAGCCAAAGAAGCTTGGTCACTCTTGAAATAGACCACATATACATATTTTAGTGTCATTTCAGCCCGGT
The DNA here is from genome assembly GCA_001698575.1 of Mola mola. NCBI lineage: Eukaryota > Metazoa > Chordata > Actinopteri > Tetraodontiformes > Molidae > Mola > Mola mola. Next base: position 8,936,444 of record KV751325.1, read on the forward strand.
TTTCTCTGGTTTAGGTCACTGCATTGAATGGGAGTGCACCGCCATACAAGCTACAGATACAAGTTCTTTTTATGCACAAAGGGGACTCTATGGATCAACCCATATAATGGAAACAACAAAATTGGATGGCAAGCTTTCATAAGACATATGTGAGAGAATTTGCCAAATGGTGACTGTGGGAAATGAGGACATGAAGCTACAGAATCTCCTACTGGAGGTATATCAATTCACAATGCAATACTGAAATGATCGAAAACCTTCTGGCAGTTTCACGCCATGCAAAATAAAATAAAATGATCACAACAGAAGTTATTATCATGATTTTAATTAGTCCAAAGTTAACAGGCACTGAAAATTGTGTCTGCTTTATCTACAGCGTGTCTTGAAGAACTTAATGCACCAACACTTACAGGGAAACACTACTTGATTGCTTATTTTCTAATCAAGTAGAGGGATGGCATTTGTCCCTGAACACACTACATTAGGGCTCTAATGGAATAATCCACCAAAAATCAATAAGCTGCATTTTCCCAGGCCACATTTTTGAGGATGTTGCACTTGGCCGTTGCTTCTCTCCCAAGAGACTTTGGAGGTGTTGAAGACTGCTTATTTCGTTGTAGCCCAATCGATAACCTCATTACTCTTTGTCAAGTTAAATCCAACTGCCCCGAGCAATGAAAGTCACGAGAAAGTCATCTGTAGCCACACGGCAGCTCGGCGCAGACACTCTCCATTGTCCAGTTATTTTCACCAGCATCTTCTTCGTGTCTGCCTCTGCCTTTCCCTCAGCGGTCAATCTCATCTCAGCTAAATGCAATTTGGCCATTTTATTGAATCACAAATTCTTAATCGTGCTGTGATATTTTTTTTCCTGCACATATGTGCATTCTTGCTCTGCAGCTGTTCCAATCAGGTGTGTAAATTAAGCGTGGTAAAAGTGAAACTGGGTCACCCTGAAGTATTACGGCTGCATCATATCATATCTACAGATTGAATCTGTGGATAAATATATTACAAAAAGAACAGCATTTATGGCTGCTAATTCAAGAGAGTGTGCCCAATGATTTACTAAGAACGCTGAGCCCTAGAACTCTACTCTCATTTTATTTTTTTGTCCTCCTCCTACTTAGTTGGAGTATGGCAAGGATGACCAAATGCATCAAGGCTGACAAGCGGAGAGAAAATTACTAAGCTGTGAATGAAATCAATGACAAAGGTGGGTATTTGGAAATTAAATTTCTAATAATGACCCTGACTGTTTCTGTTTAATCGGAGTCAAAGTCAGACTCAATGATAATAAGAAGACAAACCTGACTATTCACAGCTCCTTTGCCTTATGCTCTCTGCTAGGAAACGCAGTTTTTCAGGCTTGGTGTCATGTCTGTGCAGAAAACTCAAACGCACAAACGAGACGAAACATAATCAAAAGACACACTGGGCCATTGGGGAACAGGTGCGTTGGGGAAAGCTATTATGTGTCTTCTGATGGAAAAGCATGAATTGCATGCACAAGGGACCAAAATGACCAGAAAAATAAAATAAAAGAAAAGAACAACAAAATCAAGTACACAGAGACAAATGCCTTAGCATAAAAGGATGAAGACAACATGTGGAGTTTAATTAAGATAAGAACAATCTATTACAGTGCAGACCTGTGTGAAAACATATTCATCCTGCACAACCAGTGAGTTGGTGTCTACGTGTCCTGGAAAGAGGTACTGTCTGTTGCCGTCTGTGCATCGCTGTGCTCTGCACTTCACATACTGTGCGCCTGAAGAGAGGCGAAAAGAAAATCAATCGCAAGTAAATGACCATTTAGCTTTAAACAGTACTTTGTATGCACTGGAGCCACTATATGCTAAATATACTCAAGTTCACAGTTCTGAGACTCCTTTAAGCTTGGGTAACTATATAAATTATGAAAATGTTTAAGTGCAATTAATACAGTAAACAATTGACCATTTTGCAAGCCAAATTACCTGAAATTCAAGACTAATGCAGGAGAAGCTCTTGCAGTGCAACACAAACTATAGAATTTTTGACCAAAGGAGCAACACAAGTCTTTTCCGCAAGGAAAGAAAACCCTATAATTGTTCTGAAAGAACATGTTGTTTAGAAGAGGAGTATGTCTATGACACATCAGGGATGGATTAAGGAGAGGAGACATCCATGAACACACTACAACTCTCCATTTTCTTCTGGCGACACCTATTCTGAAGTAACAGAAGAGTTTCCATCTACCCCTTGACCTTGCTCTAAATGAGAGGCAAAGGGTCCTGCTACAGTGATGGACTGAAGTGGAGAACTCACGGCCTTTTGCAAAGCGTGTCTCGATGTGGACCACATCTGATTCTCTGTCCAGCCCCATCACCGCCCTTGAAAGCGCAGGAGGAGGAGAAAATAGAGAGGAACAGTAAAGGGGTGGAAACATTTCAGAGGTCAAATAAGGAAGGGAGGGAGCAAAGGGAGGGGGGCACGTTGAGTATCGCAGACGTAGATGGATATTCCTGTTGTGTGAAAGCCATAGCAAGGTGTTTTTATCTCGGTCAGTTATGAATCTGCTCCAGGAGCGGCAATTAATCTCAATTCACCAAAGAACCAAAAGAGGAAACAACAAGAGGGAGAGGAGGCAAAACATTAGCTATTCCCGTAAATGTCACAAAAGCAAATGTGTGTGGTTATGAAATGGTGGTTGGCTGCAGCACCATTTTTTGAAAAATAAGTGGTTTAAATAATGCGCTAACGGCATGGTTTTCGAGAGCAAATAAATGTATTGTTTCGGGTGCCCCTGTGCTGTTCTTATTCATCAAACGTCTGGCTGTTCACGCATGTAGAGAGGACGCCCTCCAACTGATGTCCTTTTCTTTACGGGCTAAAAAAAACATTCAGCTTTGACACATACAATGACACATTGGGATAAACGGGCTCACGTCAATATATTTACTGCCTGGTGCCTAAGCAGTTGAGATTACTAAATGACACGTCAACAAATACAGCATGTCATGTATCTGGAAAAACAAGCAATCTTCCTTAAGCTTGTCAAAAATAGATTTTCCACGGGCAAGATCCGCTTTTGACAAGCTGTTGCTGGATCCTTCTGACATAGCAGAGCATCATAAACACTTTCATTATGCAAATTACAATCAGTGTCCTTATGAAGCAGTTCAAAAATAGGAGCCATGTAATCATACCAGTAAAATCGTCCTGGCATCACGTTGTCGTGAACAAGCTGCCACTTCCTCCCAAAGTCCATTGAACTGTACAGCTGTAAGATAAAATTGGGCTGACCTTCATCACACTTTCAGGAGGAAGATATTGTGGGCAGTATAGTAATCATCAAATCACACATAAAAAGCACTGAAAAACAGATTCATTTATTTATTCATCTAATTTCTGCTTAAAAGTTCATTCACTCAGATGCTACCTTACTGTCGTGACTGTACGCCAGGATCCAGTTCTCCTGTGCCGGGTGGAAAAGCAAGCTCAGGATGTGGAAGTTAATGGGATGCTTCTCAAAGCTTGCCCCCTCATCTGAACTGATGAGAATGGCACTCTCTACCTCTGGGTCGCTAAGGATCATTATCTAAAGTACAGAGAGCAAGGCAAGAGACATGGCACCGCAAGAGGGGGGAGAGGCTAAGATACTGTCATAGTCACCAATTTTTTTGAAATGCTCCTTGATGACGAGCTTGTAAGAGATCAGACTGAAATACAGATGCAACAGAGAAATGCTGACCTTCTGTTTGTTGGTTGGGCAGACGTACAAGTAACTTAAAAGTGTCCTGCCCACTTTGTCATTGAGTTTGGTGTAGGTGCTTCCATAGTTGCTGGATCTGGACAAAGACAAAGAAAAAAGGGATACAATGCTTGAGAAACAAATCCATTAAAGACCAGAATGAAACAGCCTTTAACGCACCAAACCGGTGGTTTGGCATTTTTTAGCCCATTAACCGCAAATCAGTTATTCTTTATGTGACCGCATCCCTGAAGCACGCCATACATTTTCAGATTGATTTTCTCTTTCTTCTTTCATCCAGTCAGCCTTTTGCTGTATGGAAAGGAAATCAGCTTGCAGAGGAAGACTGGTTTCACCTTAATGTATTATTTTTTATTGTTGTTGCTCTTAGACTGCGAGAAAAGTGCTATAGTGAAGAGTTGCTTTACTCCCCCAGCAATCTAGTGTTGGCACTTACATTATAGAAGACACAATCATTTAAAAAAAAAAAAGTTGCAAAAACACACTTGGAAAAGTCTCTTTCTTATTCAACCAACACGCATAAGCAGTCAGTGGCAGTTGAATAAAAAACATAATTTTCATGTAGTCAGTTAGTGTTAGAGGTATGCTGTGTGCTCTATAACCAGACAATTTACAGAAAATCCGGTGGAATTTTTGTCTACTGCTGAGGTGTTTTGATAAGAGGTCCCTATTTTGTTTGTATGTTGTTGTGCTCCACTAGCAATGCTGCCTAGTATTTTCAATAAAATCATGTTATGTTACAGGATTTGCATAACTTTTGAACCATTATGCAAGATTTTGATAAAGTTAAAAAAAAAATTAGCTAAACCGAAGTGACTAGCCAATATTAGCTATTCTTTAACCTGCTATTATTCCATCTCCAATGTGATGGATGTTAATAAACCTTGACAATTTCATACATATAACTTACATAGTCAAAGAAATCATTTAGAACAAAAACAAAGGAGGTAGGGTTCTCAAACAATGTCAAACAATGTCAATCAAGTATTGGTCACATTTACAGCTCATTCGCTTGGTTATCTGACTGAAGATTCACATTGATGAACATTCACTTTGCAAAATAGTAGCTGCTGGAGGTTATCCAAAAAGTTGCTTTGGTAGATTTGCCACTGAGCATCACCAAATCTGGTGAGAAAGATTGTGCTTGGCAACACTTAGCTGCAAAAGTGCTAACAGGTTGTAAACTACTCATTTAACAACCCACATGAAAATACATATACAATCACACAGTTGACAGGAGAGACGTCACAGCCAGCTGTGGACAACGGTGGTGAAAATATAGGAGGAAAACATGAACATGTTAATTACTGTATGATGCAGAGAACAGCAGGTGAAGCAGTTTTAAACAAATATATTTCCCCAAATCTTGTCTTAGTTTATTCTACTGATGAATAATTCATAGCAACAACCCAGCGGAAAAGTAGCTTTGATAAACACATATTCCAGGTTAAACTTTTGTTTTTGTACAAGACGAGCAGGTCTCAAGTATCTGCAAGTCGATTTTCATTTAAAACGGACAGAGTGAAACCAGAAGCTGACTGCAAGGTGGGTGGGTATTCCATTTATGAATTTAAGGCATGCTTTGAAAGATGGTCAGCAGTGAGGTGCATACAGCGAAAGGACTTAAACACACAAGACAAGCATTAAATATAACACCAGACTGAGTATTTAATACATTATAATCTTGCATTACTTCACATATACAGTATATTAATATAATATAATGTAATATGTATTGTAATAATAACCCATCAGTGTAGTTTGTATCTAAACTTAAATTAGGTTTGGTCCTTCTGTTCTCTCATTTTTCATCTGATTTTTATCTTTAGTTTCATCTTCAGTTTTCTTTTCAGTAGCAAAGTCTGCTATTCAGTTGCAAAATTGTTACAAGTTAGCAGCAAAAGGGGGTTAATGTTCAATATTTTACAAAAAGCAGATATGAACAATGAGAATGGATTACCCAATTACATAAGCCTTTGCTCAAATGCACTATTTAAATAAAACAAGACATTTACGTCTGTCACAAGAGAGTGAAGAAAATGTGCTGTTTACAAAACTGCTTATTCCTTATGCTTAAGTCCGTGCATCCCATTACAGGCTTGGATGTGTTTGTCATCCCAATTTTCAAATTTCTCCTCGCCACAAACGGCCAAACCACACTCCCAGTTCTACCTGAGTGGCTCCAAATGTAATTTTCGCTTTATAATTGGATAGATGTAGCGAGTGTCTGCTATCATTGTCCGTGCATTAATCTGAATTGTCCTATTTGGGGTTGACATTGTTTTTCAAAGACATACAGCTGCACACATCCATATTTTTGTTTTAGTTATCCTTTCAGTTGCATCTGTGTTTGGTTGTGGACGTGGAGGAGAGTGTGTTAAATGATGGAATTACTCTGTTTGTTTTCTTGAGCTGAAAAAGCAGTCAAAACTCGATGTGTGCTTGGGAGGGTTCTGCAAGTCTCTAATCGATCCGCATATTGTGTCCTGCCACCAACAGATCATTTATTGTGTTATCGCAGAAATCATTTACTTTTGTTCCTTTTCATAACGTTCAAATATCTGCTTTTCAAATACCCCTACTAGAAGCCTTCGTGCACTTCCCTGAGGCACGCTCTAATTTACTTGTGGTGCCATTCTTAAGTAGACACCTTGATGATGGAAGACCTCCAGTACACAATATGGGATTTCAAAACATATCAAGTCAGGTGTAAATCTTAGCGGTGCCTCTGGTGAAAGAGATATTAATTTGAAGCTCTGCTTAGCGGACTGATCGTCTCTTTTTCATGGGTATGTCAGAACGAAATGAGTTCTCTGCAGGCTAAGGGAAAAGGTGAGAAAAAAAAAAGGCATACGGGAGGCTGGATTGTGCTCTCTGTGGTATAATCCTTAATGAATTCCATTCTTATTTATGACCTGACAGGGCACTGTAACTCACCTCTCAATACATACTGGATGGAATTACCACGGCTTTACAGTAGCAATTGCATGTCAATTGCCTCCAAAACAAAAGGTTACGGATGACAATCAAAAACTCCATCAGGAAATTTCTAGGTCAGAGGAAAGGCGCTACAGACCAAGACAAAGAATCCCCCAGTTAAAGTCTTCCAGTTTGTCTTTCAAACAGTTGGAGCTGATGGACAAAAAAATAGGTTGAGCCTTTGCTAAAAGTTTGCAGTAGTCTCTGTTGTGTTATTTATGGGACTGCAGGAAGCAAGAGGAGGATGCTTCATTCTCAACGACTTCACATTGCTTTATTAAAACATACTTTATATTGGCTTCCAGTGTAACCTGATTGTTCATATCCCAAGAAGGGAGAAAACTATAAATCACACACACAGTATGCTGCAATCTCTATGAATACATTATTCTTATTGTTTTGATGGCAGTGCTTTTGCATTTTCATAAAATTCTTGCAATGATGCCTTTCTACAACCCCAATTGCAAAGTTGGTAGCATTAATAAAACAGAATTTGATCATTTGCAAACACAGTTTGATTCATTCTTAAACAGCAGTATGAATTACAATGTATTTAAACGTTTTACCTCATCAACAGTATTTCAGGTAAATGTATGGCAGCAACATATTTCTCACAAATTGGGACCATTGACCATTGATTTATAAAGATGGATTTGAAAAGTTAAACCTTAACCTTCCCAACGCCCTACGCTCTCTGGTGGTGGGCTGCAGTATAAGCATAGTTCTTATCATGTTGATTGATAAGAACTAGAGAACTTTTTCTGGTCAGTTTGGACAAAGTCTCTGGCTCCAAATGGCAGCACTCCTGTCCAGGATATTTTGGCTTCATTTTTGTACATTGAGAGAAAGTGGAGATGTGAAGTCCTTCTTTTACTTATTATAGTGATTGAAACATAGGCAAAAAACAACAGGGAAGGTTACACAGGATGCTCCAAAAACACCCATTTGTAACATTCCACAGGTCATTAATGAGTAACATTAGATAATATCATGATTTTATTATTTCCGGATTAAACAAGAGGGAGGTTCACTACTTTGTGAAACACATGATTAGTTACACGATATTAGGATGAGATTCCAAGAACAATGGTTGGCCAACAATGGTTGGTTAATTTACAAAGGATTGTATTCTGTATTTTTTTCACTTTACAGTGGCCCACGGTGTTGACTAGACGTCTCATTTAAATGTTGAAGGAAAAATAGCAGTTATTAAAAACAAACTTACCTCCAGAGTGAGCTCTCAGTAACAGCCCCCAGGTTGAAGTCATACAGCTTAGTCAAGATCAGGATGACCTGTAACGGCAAGAGATGTGTTTAATTACAGGCCAGTATCTATACTAAAGAGATTAGTGCATAAGCACCCGAACAGCATGCATTACCTGTCTACTCCTAATGATGTGGAATAAATACATGTCTGCTACATCTCTTTACCAATATGAAATATCAGCCTCATATGGTACGTTATCCCCATGACAAGTGATCTTGGTTGCTGTCAGTCTGCTGAAGGCAGGATCTGAAAAAAATCCCTGTGGGCTGTCAAAAACTGTGTTTGTATTTCATGTGGAATGATACTTACATGACAGCAAAATCTCAACATAATTGTTCGCTGAACAATCAAAAAAAAATAGTCGGCGCCTGGACCAGCACCAGCTCCTCTCATTCCCAGCTTGCTTTTCTTTTTTTATCCTACGTCTTTCTGTTACCGCAGTATTAGTGAATGAGCTTCAAAAGCACCAAAAATGTTCACGTCAAATGTTGATAGAAGACGTCATGTCACTTATTTTACTCATTGGAAGACGGCCAGTCCCGGTTTTGTTCTAAATGGTTTTGCATGTTCTCTGAGGATGGTTGGACAATGTGTTTCTGGGCAAACAAAAATGTAGCCCATAAAAGCCTGCCAAAGCACAGAGGGCAGAGTGAAATGGTGTGCAAACGAATTATTGTCACTCCAATGGCATTATAAATGACTTCCCAGGGGGATGATCATAACTCAGGATACAAAGAGGGGTTGGGGTGGAGAGTTTAGAGCACGGCATGGCGGGAAGGAGAAGGAATGGTAGATAAGAAAAATCAAAGAGCAGAAACATGGTATAATATGACCAATTTTTTTAAAAAGCCTGAAAGATAGGTCAAAAGCTCAATTACAGTGAGTTTAACACATTAACCTCATGGGACCCACAGAATGAGTCATTAAACAGAGAACCGCCACACAAGACTTGGAGGAACAAAGACATGCTTCTAAGTCTGCCCTGAAAATGTTAAAAACCCAATTGACCCACAATTTAGCCATCAAATAGCCACTGTGCATGTCTGGGACTATCTGCATTACAGGTTAATTAACCAATCACACAGAGAGATAAGCATTTGCATAACTAAATGCGCCATGTCTGCAAGGTCCAGCGGTTGAGTCTGAATCAATTTAGCGTACGGACTTAGTTAAATGGCTGTGATGTTAGTCCTAATTGCCTGATTTGAAAAATAGATACGAAGGAAAAACTCTGCCAAACTATTGATCATTTGTCTCCTCAGTTCTCTTTTGCTAACAACAATGGCTAAGTGTAATGGGACATTATACCATAAATACTACAAGGTAAATTGAATCTGGAATTGATTTCATCAATGTCAACCCAGAGGCAGTTAATTCCTAATCAAAGGGATTGCAATATCCAGCACTGCAAATTAACTAAGTGGAAAAAAAAAAAAAAAAAAATGTATAAATGTTCACAATCTTAAGGGTTTCGACCGCTTGCACCAGTTTACACACTGATCTAATTTAATCAAATATCCATGAATTTGGTCAAGGGCGTACAACTGTCTCTAAAAATAGCCGTAAATGGCAAAACTTGGCATAACAAAGAAAGTCCCTTAGCACCCAGGCTGTAATTGCCATTAGGAGTTCTGTCTTAACTGTCGTCGGAGTGATTGTGTGGTTGGCTCATTAAACAAAAGACGACCCATTGAATTGGGTCACTGACGATCTTCCTCAGGGACCAACAAACTAGTGAGGCAAATGACTGTTTGGATGATTTGTCCCTAAGTGGATACATGAAGAGTACATCACTGGAGACAGCGTGTTCCCGCATCTTTAACATTATTGATAGGCTGTGCATCAAGTCAATAGGGAGCAGCGGCTACACGTGCAAATTATGAGATGAGTGGGGGAGAGAACACCATGTACAAACCACATATGTGAAGCGGGCAAAAATAAGTTGCATTAAAACCAGGTTATGGCGCAGCCTTGCATTTATGTAAATACTGGGAACAAACAAACACAAAATGGCTCCCAGAATTATTTTGAGCCTTCTAGGTGAATACAATTTTCCATGCATATCATTGCTCACTTGCACACATGAAATTAAGTAACGACCCTGGAAGGCCAAAAGCAGTGCATTTATTCATGTTTATGTTTTATTGATGTGAGCAAAGAGAGCTTCGCTCCGGGAAAGTCAACCAATCATTTTTTCAGATTGGCTCTCACCCTCCAAGGAGTTGGGTTTAGTCATCCTTTTATCCTAACATTCTATTCTTGTCGCTTTCTTTCCCTTCTTTGGATCCCTTTTCTCCTTTCTTACATTCACCCTACATAGTCTCTTGTTTTTTCTTGTTTTCTTCATTTTAAATCTGACTGTCCAGGTACTTTTTTTTTTTGCTATTAAATTATTTCTGTCTTTTAGTTTTAATGAGGAATCCTGCAAAGATTTTGATTCATTAGATGGAAACAAAATTGCTACTGCCACATTCTCATACTAATAAATTGTATTAGCCTGCGTCAAGTATTTCATCCACGCGCAGACCGACACAAGCGTTCAAACTTGCAGCATACACACCATATAAGCAAGTACTGCACACTCACAGACACAAAATGCCGGACCAAATCAAATCTTTAGAAACTCCACATCAGTCTGTGGGCCTTTTTTTTTTTTTTTTTTCCCAAGACATGTGCTTGAATTTTTAGAGTGATTCAGTGGGACGTGAGAGGCATCTCAACACCATGTTGTTGGGCAGAAGATTTTCTACCTGACCCGCAATTTAGATATGAATCATCCCTGTGTGCCTTACTGCAATATGGTTATTAATAAAATGGAATAAACTGCACAACAGCGCTGTTTCATTGTGCTTCCTAATAGTACACTTCAAATGGAACCTGTTGCTTATAATGAAAATAGAAAAGCATGCGCCTCCTTGAACATTGCTTCCGTCTAATTAGGTTGACATGGATCAAAAGAAAATTGAAAAAAAAAAAAAAATGAAAATCCAGTTTACCTCCAGATGGATGTTTCTTCCCTTCTCAAGAGTAACACATCATGGGAAGAAGAGACAATGTTTAGTTATGTGAGAAATGCTACCACTTTCATGTAGATCTGGTGCTGCTGTTGAGCCTAACTGGAGGGTACAAGTGAAGGATCTAAATTAATTTCCAAGGGAGCCCCAGAGTTGATAAGAGGGAATGATGTAAACCCTTTTGTAATAACATGGCTAACGGCTCGTGCTCAGAGTAGCAATGACACATTTTTCTTTATTTTTTTTGGTTTACCTTAAGGATCCTGTGAAAAATTTGAAAAAAAATGATACACATTTACATTCTCATGAATACCCATAAGATTTTGTATATTGTACCATACATAGACATCTCCCTGAAGTCACCTGCCTATCAGCCAACCACAACATCTACATATGACAAGACGTTGAAATCTGTCAACACAAACTGTCACTATCTTTAGGAACTTTGCATCCATTTACTTACGTCCCTGCCCCCCCTACCCTGGCATAAATTAAGATGGAGGCTGCTTCTCCATCCTCGATATCCTGGAGCCACAGTCTGTATGGTAGTAATTGCATAGTGCAGCTGAAGTATAAAGTTCCTGTCCATACCCCCACTCAATCAAACGCAGGGCACAGCTGTCAATCATGGTGTTTCATCCCATTTTAAAAAGGTACATTACGTAACATAATTATTCACAGGTAGTCTAACAACGACGCCAGAGGTTAACAACTAAGTCAATCCAAAAACACAGAGCATCAGTATTTGACATCCCAGGAATCAAAGACAACATCTCAAAAAATTGCTCCTTAAACAACACCAAACAACGTATTAATACCAGACGAAGCTACAGCCATTTGAACTTGCACCCATGTGATAAATACTTCAGTATGTAAAATGAAATAAACTTTAGGGAGGGGGGTGGGGGGGGTTAAAAATTATGTGTTTTTATTTAGCCTATGGCCTATTGGATAAGAATGCAGGGTGGAATTTATGACTTATACAACAATTTACCACCACGGGGGGTGAAATTTTTTGGTGTAATTTTTTATACGGTAATTGCTCTCACCAATCTCATAGTGTGGTTTTTAAACACAACGTGCAGCTGTTTGCTAGTGCAATTTCCCACCAGTGTGATGCAAAAATGTGGTGTGAAAAATATGGAATTTTTTCCACATGACAACTATGCACACATTCCAGTGCCAATTAACCACAGAGTCGTGTTCTATTTTCAGCTCACAAATTAGATAAGAGGAAAAAACATGGATGCGAGATGTAAAATATAGTCATGCTTGTCTTCTGTTTTATTAGTATCATTATGTGGATCCAAAACCTTGTTTTAAGTAATGTAAAATGATTTGCAGTAAGTCTATCAGATCATGCAAGATTAAATGCCAAAGTTTGTCAATTATGTGAACAGACGTGAGCTTTTACATGGCTTATATCAGAGAGCCGTGACTTTCTAGCCAAACTCACAGCCTCATTCTAATGAAACGAAGTGACATTAGGTTTTGTCAGCCATTAGTTATCAGTGACTGTGTGTCGAGCAAAAACTCAGTGCCCTCTGAGACAAAGAAAGGACTTTTACTGGACTTTATCCACATCATTTTGTCTGGGACAACTGCCATACCGGTTCAAACCAGCATAACCTCGTCTCATTATAACATTTAAGGTTTCTCCTGTGTCATCTCATGCATTTTAAGCTTTTCGCATATCATTTAACAGCTCCACATTTTATGAGTTGTCTACATGACTAACTTGAGAGTGTCACTTACCAATCTGTGCTTGGAGAAAAAAGGATTTAAAAAGGTTCAAAATTCAAGTGTACAGGCTGCAGTGACAAGATTGTGGACTTGATGGTGCATTTATTAGTTAAAGAGGGGGCGTTACAATCTATTCTTGTAACTGAATTTCAGTAATTCTATTATGCTGTTTGTAAAACTAAGCTAGTAGAAAAAAATCCATATGGAAGTTAAAGAACTGCATTCCGTTATATGTTAATGTTAATATTTACCAGAGTCATATAGAAAGTTAAATTTTTTTTTATAACAATCCTGATTCAATGTGTTTAGGTGCTATTTTTATATTCATGTATTAAGCGATTCTT
>KV751325.1:8949572-8964709 GCA_001698575.1 Mola mola
AGAGGGGGCCACCAATGGTATCATGTTGGAGTGACACAACAACCCCCCACCAGGCCACTCTCCTGGAAGTTGGTAGAGATTAAAAACAGTGCTAAAATGTAATTAGTCAGTTGGTCAGAAACACAACTCCAAATGGATGAAAATCATCCATCAAAACTACCGGATTTGTAAGTGAGTAAGTATTTGCCAATGCATTTAACATGTCAACAAAGGGTGTTAATATTTTGTTCAGGGTTATCAAGATTGTACAGTTTTTTTTAAAAAGTCTCATTTATATTTAGCCTCACGCCTAAATATCTGCATCGACATCGAAGTCTGCTATCAGTCAGGCAACAACTCAGATAATGAACAAGTCAAATGTGATGAGATTCAAATAACAAATCAGATCAAATGGAAATGTAAATTGAGTGAATATGATAAATAAGAGTAATATGGATACCATTACAAGGGATAATTATTTACATAGGGATTGTTAATTGTATTGCAATTATAGACATAAGTTAGATTTCCATTAAAATGTATCCCAAAAATTGAAATTAGAAAATGTGCATTTATATGTGTTTTCACCCACTAATGTTATGCGAATATTAGGAGTTAGTCTATTGCGATAGTCATTAGGTGACAAGCTTTCCTGAACAACAAATAGTACTAGTAAATAGTAAATAGTAACTAGTAGTTTTTATTTTTTTGTTTTATTTTCCCTTCCCCTGTTTTCAAGCACAAATAGAAAATGTGCGTAAAAAACAGACTATAGGTGGAAACCAACCTATTGACATAGACACCGAGACCATTTACTGATGAGTTATTTCCTTTAACAGTGACACATGGGTTTCTCCAATTAACCACATATGATATCCATTATATGCATGAGAAATTCTCCACAGGGCTCCAACACCACAAACCTGGCAGGAGGTTTAGTGGCCCGTGGCTGAGGTGAAGCCTTGCTAGTGGCTAGCTGACACTAAAAGCATCTTTGCTTGCTTTTAATTATACATGACTTTAAGCTTTGACACAATTTCAATGAGGGAGTTGTATAAAAACGTAGGCCCTGTAACATTTTTTTCTTTTTTTTCTGATGTGAGGTTGAAACAAACTTTGAAAAAACAGGTCTGAGTACCTAATTATGGAGCCAGCCTCAAATGTGATGGGATTGCATTGTTCATCTGCATGGCTACACTGCAATTTCATTGGCCTGTTCATGTAGATGCAAACCTGAGGACATAAAAATGGAACCTGTTTCATTAGTTGTTAAGCTCATTACATTCTTGACTTCATTAAAGGAAGGAAGATAAAAGCCAAGGGGAAGAAAGAGTCACTTGAGTGATTTGACAAACACTTTTCAAATTAATTAGTTAGTCACATAGCTTATAAATATCCGGATTTTTATGAACACTGAGAATATTTCAGGTCAATCGCAGACCTTTGACTTTTAATGTCCATTTCTTGTGATACGAGGGACAAAGCTCAGCATCGAAGCTCAAGAACAATGATCATTTAATATCCTTTGTTGAGCCAAATGCCCAAAAAAGAACAACACACAACTGTAGATATAGAAAGTGATCTATGAATCCAAATGAGAATCCAACACTTTAGAGATGAATTTCCCCTTAATATATTCATGCATCATTTAGAAATTATCTGATGCAAACACCTGCAGAGAAAAGTAATACAATATTGGTTTGAAATTTGCATACGTTTCTTTAAGGCTCGACAGCGGCGAGGGCAAAATCAAGGAGTGGGTAGAGGGATAAAAACAACATCTTGATTGTGGTTACGTGAGGATGCCTGCAAAGTAGAGCACTTAGCGGTAAAGACAAACTGCTTTTAAGAGAAATGGTGTTGTTGAAGAGAAACCTTACTGTCTCCTTGTGTTATCTGTGGGCCAAATGATTTTGTTGTATTTTCGTGGGTGAAAGGATACTCCAGAGATTCTGCTTTCATCAAGTAAACCTTGGCAAAATGTCCCTTGTGCATTAGTCTACTGCTCCTGTGTTTGCTCATCCTCCTGAATCCAGAGCTTGGTCATATAACCCTGATGCTCTGAGCTTCAGGGGTTTCGGCAATCACTTCAGTCCATTAGGTGGAGAAATTAATGAAATGGCTTCACTTCAAATGCAGCTCTACGAGCCTGTTATTTCTATACTACTACCAACAATATACAATTGAAGTCTTCGCTATTAAAGGAATAAAGATTGTGATTGCGCTGTTTTATTTCTTTTTAGAAAGCATGTTTGGATAAAAATTCAATGAAATATTTTTAATGGACTAGTTCTAGAAACACAGGTCTGCCGGAAACACTTGTTTATATAATGTACACTTTTTCCTCTGTTTTGATGACTTTATAGCACAATATACTCTGGTTGGCACAAAATGGAAAACAAAGAGCATTCAAGGACAAATCTGATGGAAATTTTAAAAGTCATTTAAACATTCTGACACATTCAGCAAAGTTTTAGTCACATTCCATGCAACTCAAAATTAATCTGATGCATTGTAGGTAGAGTGGAGAGCCAAAACTATAACTATAGCATTTTACTCTTACATGATTGTTTTTTTTTTTTGTTGTTGTTGTTTTTGTTTTGCCATTCTTGTTTCTTCACTTTAGTGTTCAGGGTTGGAGGTATGGTAGGATGGCTGCTGTTTTATACAAAATCCTGTTATTCTCTGAGCTACAACAGAGGATGGAGATGTACCTGGGTGAAATATGATATCATAAACACTGCTTTTTGGGGACACTAGTTGGCATTTTTGACAACTTTGAGCAGTGTTTCACCACTCAGACATTTTTTTTTCCCCAGTCTCCTGTGTTCTTTCATAGCTTTGGCTTGTAATGGCTCAGCTTCTCCCTGCAGGGATCTGAGCTCGAGCCAAAGGCAGCAGTGGGTCCAAATTGAAATTTTGGAAGAAGCCCTCCAACTAAAATTACCCCAGACTCAGCGATAATGTTACACATATCACACAAATCCCCATTTTGTCATTTTACGTAATAAAGGAAAGGGGAAGGGGAAGGGGAAGAGGAAAAGACAGGATACATCTAATACTTTAACAATGCAATTTGTAAAATATAACTAGAAGGTATCTTGACGGTAAATGACAACTGCTATTACTACTATCTGCTGCAAGTTTAGTGCGAGCTGCGTTCTTATCTTTGGCTCTTTATTATAGTCCATATTCACACGAGGACCATTCAGGGTGGGAGGCTGAAATGCTGGTTAGTGTAGTTCTTCATAATAGATCAACAGCTGAAAGGACAGTGACATTTTGGAGGGACGTTGGGCCATATTACAAAATAAAACAACATATTTGAAAACTGATTACTAACTGTTAGGTAACAAACAGCCAATGCAAGCATTCAACCACATCCTAGGCATTGACAGCATTACACAATATGGTAATGAATGTATAACTGAATACTGAAATAGCCAATCTGAGGACTAACATATTCAACTTTTTGAAGACATTTAAGCCATGGTTGTAAGATAACATGTAAGAATGTAATGAAGCAGGTACATTTGTCAGCCTCTTTATACCACATATATACTCACGACTTAAGAGGTTGGAACACATTTTGTGTTGAATGTAACATGTATGAAAGGTACAAGAAAATGTTACCGTGAGCATAATGCCACATATCTGAGACAGCAGGATAGTTAAAGTTGCAACTATATATCCAGCATGTTTTACACTTCCAGGCTTAAAGAAATGTGCTCAAGATGTGCTGATAATTTGGAATTAATTCACACAGTACTATAATATTGTTCCCTATCAAATATTAGATTTAGATTAGGAAATGAGTAACATTAGCTGTTCTCTGACTTTAAAGAAGGCTCTATAAAATATTTTTAGCTTGAAATATGACACAATGTCCAATTGTGTATTATTATTGTTTTTGTTTTTTGTTAGTTGCTGATTAATAAGGAAGCAGTGAAGTTATTTGACAGATTCCGCATATTTTTCACGAGTTACAATGAGAAACCCAGCAGTATGACATTATCTCAGCGTTTAGGCCTGCCACCCTGACATCACCCCAATGACGTCAGAGAAAGATGGCCACTGTATGACTCTAATCTATAATGACTGTGGTTCCACTCCTTACTAAAGTTTGTTTGGATTGGATCAGTGTGCAGGGAGTTACTGCAAGCAGTGGTTGCTTAGCTCAGTCGGGCTCCACAACCTGTAAACAGCTTTGAATTTGCATCCTGTGTAAAACCGGAAGCTGACATTAACCATTTTTAATATCTGTCCATAAGTTAAGCGACATAACGCTTTGAAGTTAGTCATGTAGACAACTCATAAAATGTGGAGCTGTTAAATGATATGCAAAAGCTTAAAATGCGTGAGATGACACAGGAGAAACTTTAAAGGTCATAATGAGATGGGGTTACACTGCTTTGAACCAGTCTGGCAGTTTTCCCAGACAAAATGTTGTGGACAAAGTCCAGTGAAAGTCCTTTTCTTTGTCTCAGAGGGCACTGAGTTTTTACTTGAGACACAGTGACTGATAACTAATGGCTGACAAAACCTAATGTCATCTCGTTTCATTACAATGAGGTTGAGAGTTTGGCTAGAAAGTCACAGCTCTCTGATATAAGCCATGTAAAACCACACATCTGTTCACATAATTGCATTTAATCTTGCATGATCTGATAGTCTTACTGCAGATCATTTTTCATTACTTTAAATGAGGTTTTGGATCTCCATAATGATACTAACAAAACAGAAGACAAGCAGGACTTCATTTTACGTCTAGCATTCATGATCAGCCTCAGAACATCAGCGTTCTGAGTCCAAAATTGTTCCAAACACAGGCAAAACCAAATAATATACATTACTGACAAGTGCAATATATGTGGCAAAACAAACTTTGTAGTTTTCATTACAGTACAGTTGCCAAGTTACACTGTAATTCCATTATGTGAACCATGTTTCAATAAACGAATGGGAAACAAAGGATTAAAAAAAACGATTTGTATATAATCTGACACTTTTATTTCCTTGTTTAGTCATTTCATCTTAAAGCTTTTCAAACGCACTAATTTGAGCAACTGACTGATTCGCATTTGTTGCACACGTTATTTTTGTTGCATCTTAGCAGCTGCAGCAGTCTGTCCACACTTTCTGCAAAATTTTTCCAGAATATTCTATAAAATGAAATTTCTGTTACCCTCTGGGCAAAAAATCCAACTACTGAACAAGACAGCAAGAATATAAAGCAAAAGAGGGCAGAAATGAATGGGAATATAATCAAACATTAGGATGAACGGCACCATTTAACAATTAGAGAGTGTGAAGTAGAAAAAAATAATTACATGTAATTTTAAATTCAAGGCATTGTTGTTTAAATAATTAGTAGTTTCATAATATTCGTATTGCTGTCACTTCACATCCATTGTAATACGATAATTAACGTATGTGAATGATTTATAGTTTCTCTCCAGTTTTATCTCTCAGAAATTTTTATGTCATCATTTTATACAAATAAACGCCATCATTTTTTGCAAACTCGTGGGTCCGTTCACTTACTGTAGCTTCTGGGTGTGACTGACTCAATTTTATTTGTTCAAAGCAAAAGCAACCAGTCACGTTAAAGGATTTGTTCCCGGCTACCCACTGAGCGAGTGCCGTGTCATTTTGTGTTTGGAAGTTTTCCATCATAGCCATTGATTGCAAAGTGTGTGTGTGTGATGCTTTAGTTGCGTCTTTTCCATCTCACTAGATAAGAGAAAAACGCTTCGTTCTCCAACTAATACATTTCTGCCACTGTAAACTGCCAAACCAAACTCTGATTTAAGCTGAGTTCCACCTGAGCAATCCCAGTCATCTTTAAACTTGATAGTAACTGCTGTGCTGCTTCAGGCAATCTGAGGCTTCAAGGCAGCTAGGCTCGCCGCACGTTACCAATATGAGGAAAGATGACACCAAAGGACTTAACGGAATCAGCCATGACCTCTAGGCATGACATCTTATTTTAATAAGGAACTAAGGTTTCTGTTTATTAATCATCACGGAGACAGAATTAAGAAGTCATCTCTCAATTTGAATTTCAATTCTTTTGATATTCCCAATCAGAAAATGCATAAATTTGTTTTCGTAACGAAATCAGGGGTATAGTGTGTCTCCCACACCGCGATAGTTATTAAACTAATTAATCACATGCAAACCTGTCAAATATGATTAAGCGCCCACTTTGTCACTTTGATTAAAATTGTATAAGTTGTGTGTGCATGTGTGTGGGTTAAAAAGGGAGAGTGGCTCAAAGGAGAGGAGACGGAAAGGACTCAAGCAGTGACAGTGTGCTTGGGCAGACAACTAATGGCAGGCCTTTACTTGCTGCTCAAAAGGCACTTTGTGAGGCAAAACTACATACAGTGCAACTGTCGATGAAGTGCTGGTACCCGACGCTGATGTGATGCATTACGGTCTCCAAGCACAAATGATTCATGAAAAAAAAGGCCAAAAACTGGGATTTTACTGAATTATTACTACAGACAGGCTGAAACTTGTATCCCCTGCACCATAAAATAGAATCGAAATTGGGGGGGGGGAAGGGCAAATGCTGACCTTTTTCTCAACAATCTTTATAAAATGCCCATCCAGGCTCCTGAGCAATTGTTTTGTGCTGTAGCACTCAACATTCAACCACTTACATGGCATACGGAGTTGCTGCTTTTTCTCTCAGCATCTCACACTCTCATCAGTGGACAGTGCGACCCAAGAGACTGGAGACAGGGATTAATTAATGATTTACAGTTCTGACACACACACACACACACACACACACACACAAAAAATGGCTTGTAGAATAAAAATTGTCTCGCTCTTGTTCCACTTTTAGTCAAAAATCTAAAACTAACTATTCGAGCTAACTAACTAATGAATATTGGAATCATCGATTAATCTGCTGAGACAAGACTGAGACAATTACTGATTATCAAATTTGTTTAAAATAAAATCATTTTCTTTCAACTGACTTATCGATTAATCGTTGCAGTTGGTGACTATCGGTTAAAACAGGTTATCTGATAATTGGACATTTTCAAATGTTGACGTGCGGCGGAATATCTTAATGTAACTGTCTAACTGTTCATATGTGAAGGACTTTTGATTTTCTTCAAAAGGAGAGCAGATCAGAATCCCCTTAGTTAACAACGGGGGGGGCAGAGAACAATGAAAAGCGCATGAATAAAAGGTTTCAGATCACATATCAGCCCTTTTGACTGAGTGACATTTATTAAAAGGAACTTACCAAATCTTAGAACTGCACAGTGATATTAAAAAAACAACAACATAGGAGCGTTTCCCTATGTTATATATGAACATCTCCACAGTTTTTTTTAACTCACTTTTCATCATCCTTCAACACCTGGAAACTTTGGTCAAACACCTCTGTGCATTTGGAACCCATTTCATTTGATTTTATGGATCAAGAAGTTTCTCTGCAGCCAGCACCAGCATGTTGAATGGAATGGCTGTCTATCAAACGAACCGGTTTAAAACTCAAGTGCTCCCCGGGGCCATGCTGTTTCCTCTGTTTTTATTGTCAATTTATACCAGTGAGATTATGTGCAACAATAACCTGCCTCGTTCCGATTAGGCAGGCGGACAACACGACCCAGGAGGACTGTCTGATTCCCAGTCAGTGGCAGCAGAAAAGTACGACGTTACAAAGCTGACAGATTGATTTTGACTATTGACATCCTACATAAAACAAACGAGGGAGGTTTATTCTGTCGCCAAAAACAGCCGCTCTCATCAATGCGTATAAAGTTTCCACTGAAGCCGATCAGACCTGTATTCTCCTGGTAGAGAGGGCGGACATCATGTACACCAACATACAGTACTGTTTCTGCAGCAGCTCAGAGGACGTGATGTCAATAACAACTCTCATTAACTGTCCTCAGCTTCAGCACAGCGTCCTAGTTGGGTCAGCTGTCTGAGCTTGCAAAAACACTCAATCAAGAGCCCAAAATCATTTCACTGCCAATAACTCCCTGATCACCAGCTGGCTTTCACACTCAGAGTTTTGCCTTCAGGGGGGTGGTTGTAGGAACGACTCTGCATCCCTCGAGTGTTGGATGTGCTGCAATTGCTGTTTTAAAAGATTACAACCATAGACACTTCATAGCTTCAACACCCAAGTGAGGCAAAAGACTGAAATATTGATTTTGCCATAGAAAACATCCCCAACTATGTCTACTTTTTAGGAGTTTTTAATTAGTCTTTATTTTCTATTTTTGTTCATACTTATGGCACACATATTTACAAATATGTATATCTCAATCCCTTGTCATAGTGGTGACAAGTAAAAAAGGAAATCCAAAAACATTCACAGTCAATCAATACTACCCTTAATTACGAATAAGTTTAAAAGGGAATTCATTCAGCATGTGTTTTTGTTTTTTTTCCCCCACAGGAATGAGTCTAACCAATGTTATCTCTCTTCGAGTCAGACCAGAGAGCTGTGACTCTGGGTTTTTGATGTTTCAGACTATCACAGAAATCAAATAATAGTTGGAGATCTGATTTGTGGACACATGTGAAGTTTTATACAATGAAATTCTTTATCACATCTGAACTCTGAAGATCCCCCACTGGTGTGCTCGCCATCACCTTCTGCATCTCTCTCATTTCTCTCCCTATGAGGTTTCACATCTTGCTCATATCACAGGCAAAGTCTTAAGTGAATATCAGATAAAACTTCGCCAGACCACAGGAATGAAGTAATTTCCCTTCAAATGTCCCTTTTAGTTTGGATTTATTATCAGTCATTTATATCTGATATTGCCTGAGCTATAACGTCTTAGCCATAAAATGCCATCAATTTCAACTCAGCAGTTCCAGATGTACTTTTGGGAAGGCAGACAGGGGTTCAGACTGTATAAATCTCAGTTGTTGACTGGCTGCAGTGACAAGCTCATTTGTGATGATCCAGTGAACAGCGTCCTACAGCACAAAAGGCCATCCCTGGTGAAGACATTTCAAACCAACAACGTTTATCACGACAGATCCTGCTAATCGGATTTCATTACATACTTTTTAAGTTCATTACATTTCCACCGCAATTCATCAACACAGACGAAAGTCTATAATATCTCTGGCAATGACAAAATTTAACAGAACAGAAGAGAAAATAGAAAGTTGAGGTCGAATCATATGATCCATCCAGTGAAACACAGCAACATTGTGTTGGATAATGTATGAATATTTGCAGTGTTTCTGGGAGACGAGATGCCTCTTCCTTGATGTTGATGCCACACACCCTGTTTTCCAAACCGAGGGGATCTGAATTTCCTGTAGAGGCGGGCAGAGAGGCTCTTTTCTTTTTTACAAGGCAGTTTGTGGATGTAAAGATCGCTTTAAGAGATAAATGCTGGAGCTTGCAAACACTTATGCATGCTGCATATATGAAGTAAGAGATAATATCTCCATGGCTTTGTGGGGGTTAAAAAAAAAAAAAAAAAAAGCATGCAACCACCAAGTGTGTGCGTGTGTGCGAGTGCAACTGTGTGTCTGTATGTGAGGGGAGGGAGGGGGATCTAGGCAGTTGCTGCAATGTCTTCGCATCCATTTAAGTTATGCACATTTTCGTCAACCTGTCTTAAAGTCTCACTTTTAACAACAAACAGTAATCTGTTGCATTCAAACAGACACTTATCAACAAGGTGGGACTAAAATGTAGAAAATAAGGCAGGCTATTTTGCCAAAAGGTCAGACTGTCTAATCAGTGTCACTTTACGGGTCAGTTTGAGCTCTGGCCCTTTTAATTGCAGCTATGGCATCTACCTGAGAGGAATCGCTTCATTATTTCATTAATAATTAATGTGCTGTGACTGCTGTCAAAATGCCTGCACCCTCCCGGGGCTCAGTGTCAAATAACCGCATCCATTTGATTTGTTCTTAAATGAAATGTAATTTTTTTTTGTCAAACTCTTTGCAAAAAATAGACCTAGTTTGGTTGGAAAAGAGCACGAAGGAATCCTTCGATGACCCGGTCATATAATGTATCCACCAGGCACCCGGACAAATAGCCGTGTGGGCAGTGGTGAGACACAAGATCAGGACTATAAGGAGATCAAATGAATTCTTCCATTCAAGACTATGTCATTTTTTTTTTTCATTTTTTTACTCTATAGGAACGAATTTCATTCGTGCGTAAAAATGTAACCGATCCGCTGCAGTGGATTTTATTTAAAACTGCTTATATACACACCTGCACTGGGATCTGTGTGTCGTGCGCCACTCTTTAATACTCTGATTCGCTTGTAAGGACTGAAACTCACGCTGCTGTTGTGCCCGGACCAGTGCACCATCGCCTGGTTGTGTGCCGAGTCTCCCGACAGAGCAAAGGTGGAGGTGTCCAGGCGCGGCTCGCTCTGCTTCGGGTTGGACCGTCTGGCGTCCTCGCCGGCGCGCCGGTACTCGGCTCTGGAGTCGGAAACACCTTGAACGGTCGCCACAAAGCTCTCCCTCGATTGCGCTTCCCCACTTATCCTCCTATCCACATTGTCGGTGTACGCTGCGGCCACACTCCTTTTCGCCCGCTGTCTTGGGTGAGAAATTTGGTTTTCGAGCAGTATATTCGCCCGAGGTCGCGTCTGGTCGTCCTCGGACGCGTTGCCATCATTTTGACCGATTATTTTGGGACGGCTCCGGTCGGTTGGTGCCGTTTTGGCGCCGATCGGTGCCCCGTTTTCAAGTCCGCTCAGGGTTTCAGGACCCACCTTCTTGCCATCGTCCGGTGCCGAAACACTGACTCCTTCAGTTTCCAGAGCGCTTAAAACTTTTGTGCTGTTGTCGACTTTTGTTTTTCGGGTTATGCGAGCCATCCACGGAGTTACCTCCAGCCGGAAAACTCTGCCATTTGTTCCGAGAGAACTTATTTCCGCTTGGGCATCAAACTTGGGGTGAAAGAGGTGCACCAACGCGACGGCCAGGAGAGAAAGACTCAAAAATGACCCCAGTCCCATGGTGTTCCACCGCACTGGCAATGAGCAGACAAGACGAGGCAGAGCTTTTTTTTTTAACTTGTAAAGTATTCAGGGTAGCATCGTTGGCCAGAAGCCATTCGGCAGAGCCGCTCACATCCAGGAATTTGTCAAAGTGAGGGACCAGTTGGGGAGGCGCTGCGCATCAGGCAAACGCGTCGACGGAGGGCGACTGCAGAAACGTCTCGAGCTCATTGTTCAGACACCATGCTTGTGGGGAAAAATACTGATGTCATTTAAAAATGACTCCACGCTTATATTTCTCACAGGAGGCGGCACAGTGTTCATTCGGTCGCGTCTCGGGTTATTTTTTGTAAAGCGTTAAAAGTTATCCTAAACATCAGTTAATAGACCCGGAACGATTGACAGCAAAAGTAATTTGTGCTTTTGCAGAGCAGCGTCGTGCTCCTGCCGTGACAACCTTTCTGCATCTGGCGCGACAGGGGCAAAAAACAAAACAAAAAAACATCATTTGTTTGCATCAATCAGCACCGCGCTCACCTGTCAAGCGTGCTCACGCGCGTGCGCACAGGTGAGGACCTTTTTGGGGAAATTGTCAGTTGGACTTCTGATAAAAATCCAGACACTTCTCTGTTACGGCTTTGATGTGCAGAGCTGCGGGGGAAAGTTTCTTTTTAAACCCTGACTATATTTCTGGTGACATTATTAAGACTTTTTTTTTTTTTTAATTAGGCCACTGAAACAATGCGCCTCAGGCTTTCTACTGCATAACAGCCCAGGAAACAAGGAATTTCGAACTCACACTATGATATTTTTGCTGTAATCTTCCTGACTTTTGGTGACACAGAGCCAACAAGCCCCCAAACAACTCTCTTTTAATCTTTGCATTTTCACATTTTGCAGTATTCCTTTATTTTTATGTTTGAGAAAACTGATGTTTCTCCAAATCAATATGCCATTTGAAAGGTATTAGTTTCAATTAGTGGAGATAATTGAATCCTGAAATTCAATTCGTGCTGAAACAAAGATCTCTGTCAAGTGGAAACACTACACAAGTCTTGTTAAAAACATTTTTATTTTTTAAAATAAGTAAATGTATTATGATATCTGTTGATAAGGAGCTAAAGGACAGTATATATGTTTGTACCAGCTGCCAGACAGCTGCCCAAAGGGACAGTCATAAAGAGTTTTCATGATCTCCGTATTCTTCAAGGACAACGGGCATATCTTTGGATCACAAGAACAGGACAAAGAACAAGACCAAATGTGTCATTGTAATGTAACTGCAGATTTCACATGTAAGATTCGGATTCAGATTTGGATTTCTGTCAAGGTTAAACCCATCCATGACGTGGGGATACTCGGTAGCTCCAGTGCATGAATGTGTCAACTAATCCTGGCGACTAATTGTGAGAGCACCAGTAAAAGTAACGAGAAGAAATGCAAACTGTTCCGTATCACTCGTATTTGATGGCGAACCCAGCATCTGAAAACGTTTCCAGAATTCATATGACTGCGGCTTTTTATATACTGTGTGTGAACTCTGCATCAGATTGACACATCCGCTAAGCTGTAAAACACAGTGTAGTGGGGGGGAAGAAAATTCCCCGTCCTTGAAAAGCTGCACAGCAAGAATGCAACAATTTCCTGGAAGCACTGTCATTGACATGAGGTCATTGCTGAGGACAGCACCTTCTGATCTGGCACACATCTTCAGACAATGCGGACAGAAACTGCAATCAGAAAGTTAGCAGTGGTGCCATCCTCCACAGAGGGCTCACTTGTTTGCCCACTCTTCTATTTTTTTTGGGGGGGTTTTGGCACAGCTGCATAAACATATTGAGATTCACACAAGCGAAGGCTCTGGGCAGCAGGTGTTACAGTTACAACCTTGCCACAAGCCAGACAGTTCACTCCCTCTGCACGCCATCCCTGCCAGGACGCCTCTGAAATGAGGGGGTAATTGGACTGATCATACTCTGTTTACCCATTTTGCAACTGAAATGAAGTGGGTTGTTCCCAAACACACAGTGACAGACTCAAGTGGGAGGAGGAGCCTTTTCCATCAAAGACACATCTTTTAATCTTGGCTAACACTGGGCCCAGATAGCACTTTGAGGATTTCAGGTTGCTTGTGTCTTTATGTGCATACTTGTGTGTGTGAAACAAACACACACACAAACACACACATACTGTTATATAGAGAGAATGAAAGACAAAGAAACGTGTTGAAATGTGAGGAAATATCTGAAGGGAGAGTTTTAATGCGCCTGCGCCCCGCGTGCTGCCTGATCTTAAACTATGACAAGGAATATTGCATATCCTCCTGGGTAGAGAACCTCTCAGATTCTGCATAGATGTGAGCCACAGTGAAAGAGAATAAGAGAAAAAAGAGAGTTGAGGGGACGAGCCTGAAAACCATTTACATGGGTGTAGTGCGTTCAGTATACAGTATGTGCTCTCCTCCCCAGTGTAGATCATTAGCAAGTTTAGCAGATGTAATCATCTCATTCTAGTGTCGCATAACTCAGAGGGTCCCTGCAAACAGTGCCATCCACTCTCCTGTTCCTGCAGAAGATGGGGAGCAAACAAAATCCCATTTGTGCGTCTGCTGTCTGCCCCCCAAGCTTGTTAGTTCCAACACTTTAGTGATCCCAGTGGAGCGGACGCGTCTGCAGTAGCTGGAACCATAATGGCCATCACACAGACAGCTCGCACTTGCATGCCAGAGATGAACAGCAAGGTGCACTCCCCACTCAGCTATTTCCCCACGCCATTAAGAAGAGAAACTTTCTTTTATTGCAGATGGACAAAACACTTATTTTGTACTTCCCTGGTCGTCTAGATGAAATAAAGGCATTTCAGAATCACAGTAGGAGGAACCGTTTAGGACACTTTGCCACCACAATAAACTGGCCCTGTCACTGAAAATACAACTCTCATCACTGGCGAATCACTGTGTTGTTTTCTCTGATTGATGTTTTTATTGTTGAGTCTCTCGCTGCATATGATGAGAACAGGGACAAACCTGTCAAGATGTCAATACAATTTATATAACACTTCACAGCTGTATCCCATGATTGACTTACAGCTGTACTATATCAGTAAGCGGGATTCTATCAGATCATCTATCACATCAGCTGGGTCAGTTCTAGTTTTGATTCTTCCATCCCTATTTTTGACATGCTACCCATTATTTTCACATCTGTGCATTTGTTATTCTGTTAGCAGGATCACACAAAAATTACTTGGTATAAGATTGGGAATGGGCCAAGGAAGAAGCCATTAAATTTGGGTGCGGATTTGGATAGAGGAGAGGTTGCAGGAGTTTTAAATATTTTTTAGAATATGATGTAGGCAAAGGTGCAGTACACTAGTAGTCTACAGTGATACATGTTACAGTTAGCTTGTAAACTATCTTTAAAAGCACATGGTTACAACCATGTATTTAATTCATGATTGACTTTACCAAACCTAACTTGTTAAAGTTTATTATCCGTACCAAGATGCCTATTTTTGTGTGTATTTTCTACAGAACGTCATTGCATTCATGGACAACATCATTGGTTGGTTATTTTTTTGCGCATAAACTACTGGTTCTATTTCTTTAAATAACTATTGGCTCTTGGAAGAGTTTGCATTCTCTGAGTGCGTCTAGTGGAAGACCACCTCCAATGAAATCACATTTTTGATCTCGATAATATGTCCATAAGGTGTTTTTTTTATGTACTATGACACACACCACTACTGAAGTAAGCAGTCAGTGTCATTGCAGAGGATTTCTACTGCCATTCTTCAATCTACCAATAACAGTCACCAAAAAAACTATTCTGAAAGCCCGGGTCTTCTGCAAGGAAAAATTAAGAAACCAGTCCTGACAACTCATGGGGGAGGAGGGGCTTAATTTTGAGGAAACTAACCTTGCCATTCTGATGGATCAATATTAGATTACATCCAAATTTATTGTCATTACACAAGTTCAAGTACAAGGTAACAGAATGTACTTTGGCATCTAACCAGAAGTGCAATAAGCAGCAAGTGCAAGATTTACAGTATGTACAGAAATACAGGGTGAATGGATATCCATCTTGATATATTCTAAACATGAAATACAGATGGGTTGTTGTAGATATAATGTACAGATTATTGAATTAAATGGACATATTTTATTTATTTTACATATTATAATAT
>KV751325.1:8969499-8986478 GCA_001698575.1 Mola mola
CTCAGCCCGCCTGCCATCCACCCTGAGCAATGCCCTATAACTTGCATGATGGTCACACTGTAGAAACAAAACGTTGCCAGGGAACAATATCGAGGCATTATGTTTCCTTTCATAAAGTAAATGGGGAAATAAACCATTATTCAATACAAATAACAGTACAAAGTTTTACAGCATTCCTAATAACTGCCCAACACTGAGGCTTGTTTAGAAGCTGATAATCTGACTCATCCTTTTGCACTTCGTTTCAGTAACGTTGATGTGTTTGAATTAAATCTCTGTAATTACTCGAGCGAAAACAATGTTATGACCATGAGGATGGATGGCAAAAACTACAAAAATAAGATCCACAATGTAAAGTAAAAAAACTGATTCCTTCACAGGCCTGGTCTCTAAAGGGAATTGAATTTTGCAGGTTCAACCATAATAGTGCATCGTCATGCAAGTTGTGACGTTCATACTTGAAATTGATTACTCAGAAATGCGAGCGAGCGTCTGTTTCAGAGTACAACCTTTGCAGCCTGCATGCATATGCTGGAAAAGGCAACAAAATCCTGAGCTCCGACAGGAGGAAATGAATGAATACTTTTTTCCACCAAACTTCTGAGAGAATAAAAGATGTTGCCATATGTGCCTATAGATTATGTTTTTGAGTAACTTTAAATGTCACCGCACTCAGCAATCATGAGCGACTAATATATTATACACAATTATAGAGCTGTTCTGTTCATTTAATGAATATGTTTGTTTATTGCCACTGGAGAGCGAACACCATCTGTTATCAACAGAAATTCTTTGACCCACTTCGAAATACAAGCTCTGTCTCTTAAAGGGAAATACCGGTAATTTTATACAGAAGGGGAATTTGCTCTGCGTGAATAAATATTTCCACTCAAACCTTAACCCAGTTATGAGTATATGGCAATTTGTGTTTGTATCTTTTCCCACAGGAGAAATCGAAGCTGAAGACACAAATGCTCACATTTATTGAGCAGAACTTATTTTATCATCAGTCAGTAGTTAAGTTCAGTAAAGCTTTATGTCCTGTATTTATACTGAAGGCTTTCATAGAAAGTGGATGCTTATGCATAAATGAATCACACTATCTTAAAGAGAGAACTGAAGAGGAAATCGGAGAGCAGAAACAAGATATGTTCATCTGGTGCTAGTTATTACACTCTAAGCATGTTCTTTTTTTCTGTCTGGAAAAGGTTTGTAGAGTACAATACTAGTGTAGCTCATTTGCAGCTCATACAAATCTCATTTTTTATATGCTTCAGTTACAAATCTTCCCTGAATCTACAAAGAGACCTCTGTTTTTCGTGGAACAGAGAGATGAGCACATCGACACCTTCTCCGTTCTGTTTTCTAGCTTTAGGACATTGCTATGTTGGAATATTCTACTGAGGATGTCATATAATATTGTGGGAGTAATTTTTGCATTTATAAAATGTTTTGGTTTTTTTTCATTCAAGTTAGTTCCTTTAGGATTGTACCACCATTTGCATCACCGAGTCATTTTACTGGAACTAAAGAAGCGTAGCCCCGGATTGAAATTTTTGATAGTATGCCGGTCTTCGTAAACATAACAGCCTGTGGAAATGATTGCAGGTCTGCGTATATGTGTATGTGCGTAGGAGCCTGTTGGGGGATTTAAATAGAAATAGATAAATAGAACAATGGGTAACCTTTAAGTAATGGTTGCAATGACTGATACATATAGTATGTAAAGTAGTTCTAATATCATGTCAGCAAATGAAACAGCAGAAAATTAAACAAAGCCTAAGGGAAAAGCAGAAGAGGCAAACTGTACGAACTGCATCTGAAAATTCTATTTGTTTGTGTGTTTGTGAAACGAAAAACAAATTTTCAAAAAAGACTTTTCAGTAATGTTGATGAAACCTCTGCTTTTTACTGCATTGAACTCCTTCCTAAAAGCAGGTGATGGTGAAGAGAGAGCAGCAGATGGTGGACAGTTTCCCGTGCACACATTTACAGTATATTTTTCAATGACTAAGATGTGTACTCAGAGCTTTTAAACCCCAAACAACACTGCAAACAGGAATAGATTAGATCAGAAAACTTAAACAAATCAGCGAGACACAGAGTTTAACCAAATCCCTTCTCTCCTTGTTAGCATTAGTATGATAGTGAGGCAGATTTATAGCAGTATATCATGGAGAACCAACAGGAACCGGTGCATGTTTGGAATGAGAACTGATTCAATGAAAGCCCGTCTTTCCTGTCTTCCCTGCATAAACAGTATAAACAAGCAATGGTTGTACCACTTTAGTGTCATGTTAGATTTTATGCTGACCAGGGAGACGCCAGAGGAAAGATGTGTCTTCCTCACTATGGATTTTGTCCCACATTTACTTATTAGATAACCTGGGCTTTCAAGTTAATACTACTAAAAAACACTCTGCAACATTTCTGAGGATTTTTATTTGATTTTTTTAAATGAGCACTTTAGAACCTGCTCAGAGGTGATGTGTTCTCTGCTCCCTTACTTTATAGGCTATATTGGCAGGGAACAGCACTTTTTCTCCCACCACACAACACACACGCACGCTTCTGTTTTTTGTCTCCGTCTCTTTTTGGCCTCTTTGTCTTCCTTTCATGTATCTCCCCACCCCAACTCATCCTCCCTCCATCTATGCTGTCTCCACTTGCACTTCCTTGCTTCTTTCCAATCTCACCCCTTTTGAAGTGTGAAACAGCTCGAAAATCCAACAAGATTTTTTTTTTCCTTTGGACAGCTGAGGGAAAAAACTCAGAAACTTAGAAACAGGGGCTCAAGTTCAATTACAGCTGGTAATCAAAAAACAGCACTGTCAAGCATGGCGTGATGTGAGAAATGATTCTGGTTTTGATCTGTCAAAGCCACTACATGTTACATGCACACACAGATATGAAGATATATTGTGTAAAGTGTACATCTGTGCAGAATGGAAGAACTGCAACAAGATCCACACCCATAAATATATATACAAGAGAGGAGAAATGAAATTGAAACTATACCAATATACCACCAAACATCCAAACTCAAGCTATGGCACCACTCTGGCTCTGTAGGCCCACATATGATATCTTTCTGCAAACTCTGGATGATGTTTTGTGGCATCGTGCATTTACTCTTAATGGTGAGTAAATGCAATATATATGTACTAGCAGTGGTCACATTGAGTTGCCTTAATTAAAAAAAAAAACATAGGTTAATGATTAAAGATAACTATATTTAGCTTTAAAAATGGATGGATTCATAAATTTAGTCAGAACTCACTGTTTATAAATTCACAGTGCGGAGCACACGCAGCATCATCAAGGGACTTTCATGCATTCATGAATTGAGGATGTGCCTCAAGTCATGAAGTCATGTGCCTGTACATGTGGTGCAGTTTCGACATGTGTGGCGTTCGATATATCTTGCTCATTATATGTTAGTGAGTTCACAACAGTTCTTCTGTTTTTGCTTCATGTCTGCCCTTCTTAGCCAAAAACCCAGCATCACTCGAAGATGGGATTGAAAGGGAGGTAAAAACATATCTCAAGTCTTTTTTGGTATTCTTCCCTTTTTCCCCTTATTTTATCCTCTATGACACTTTATAGTCTGCATTAAATGTCACCATATCATAAACACAAGGAACCTGGACCCAAATGATCCCCCTCAAGTTCACGTCCCAAACAGACACTGTACTATTTACAATAACTTTCAGGAGATCAATAACCAGCGGTGGGCAGAGTAACCAAAAGCACATGTAAATGGGAAATGAGACATGCCAGCATGCAGTAAGGGCAAATATACTTTTACCTTTAGTTAATCTGATATCCAAACAGCAATATAGTAATATTATTTTGTACTTGTTATTGCCCTTGTTGTTTACAAAGAAGAGAAAAGTGAGAAGGAGGAAAGTGAAGAGCAGAGCATAGATTTTTTTAAATTATGTAATCATATTTTAAAAGTTAAATAAGCAGTGTCATCAAGTCTGATATCGGTATAATTAAGTTGAAATAATTTTCTATAGCTCTCATGTAATTAGTAAAATTGATTAGAGAACAACAATATCCGTTCCTAAATTATTGTATTCCTATAATAATGTAAGAATGGATATTCTCACCTGAATGGGGAGCTCAGTTCACCGAGTAAAATATGACATTCCTTGTGTATATTAATAGAGATTTGCAGATTGCAGTCTTAGGATCAGTTTAGCACATATGTGAAATGATACAGCATGAACAACAAATTTTGACTACAGCGATTCCACAACGAGGCTCACATGCAATGAGCATTGTCACCAATGGCTGTAATGCGCTGCGGCATGACGAAGAGTCACAGCGAACCTGTTCCTGCTATGAACATACCTGCTGTGCAACCAATCCATTTCACCACAGACTTCATTATCAGTGAGGGTCAGTCAAGTAACAACCTTGAGAGTGACTCACTACTGGCTGTGAGCCCACCTGGAAGCCAAGTTCTACTATCACCAAAGCATGGGGAAACTCACTGACTAAACTCACAGCACATGAACTGAAGTGAATATACCAGCTGTGTTTGATTGGTGCTATTCAGGTGTGTGAATCATTATCATTAACTGGATTGCTAACAAACACAAATGAAAATTGAAAAACAGAAGCTTTAAATATTTTTACTGGGTGTGTTCAGGTCGATGGACCGTAATAGGAATGATAACTAATGATTCAACGTGTCGACATTCATCAACTAACCGCCACAATCACTTGTTGCATCTGCATCATTATCCAATCTGGCATGGCTCCACTACCTTTCATTATCATGCAGTGTGGTGCTGATGATCATGGCAAAGACTTCTGCTTTTCATTAGGAATGTCACATTTACCAGCTGCCCTGTAAATCTCATAATAGAACCATGCAGACAAAGACAGGGAAGAGGACGTATTGAAGGTTTTACGTTCTCGCAGCATTTCTCACTCTGCATATGCATACTCAAACTAAAAGACTGGAGCAGAGCAGACAGCTAATTATAAAACCAGGGTGAATTTAAGACAAAATATCAAGACAAATGAAGTAGAAGAAAGATTAGAGAACCTGGAGGGTTACATTAATATTCAGTCGGACATGGTACGGATGGATATGCAACTGTACAAAGAATCGTTCTGATTAAGGGAACTGGTGCAGTGGTTAGCACTGTCGCCTCACAGCAAGAAGGTCCTGGGTTCGATTTCCGAGTCAGGGCGTTTCTGTGTGGAGTTTGCATGTTCTCCCTGTGCCTGCGTGGGTTGTCTCCGGGTACTCCGGCTTCCTCCCACAGTCCAAAAACATGCAACTGGGGGTTAGGTTAATTGGTCACTCTAAATTGCCCGTAGTTGTGAATGTGAGTGAGGATGGTTGTTTGTCTCTATATGTCAACCCGGCGATGAACTGATGACTTGTCCAGGGTGACCCCACCTATGCCCGAAGATGCTGAGCTAGGCTCCAGCGACCCTTAACAGGATAAGTGGTAGAAAATGGATTTATGCTACAGCATGGTTATTTTATACAACAGTGTTTTTCTAACATTTTAGTGCCACTTTAGGGAGGGCACTCCTATTATGTGTCATGACTATTTTGTCATGACAATGCCACAATGCACGGACCCCATGTAGGAATATGTTAATTTGGTGAAGAAAACCTTGACTTGCCTGCACAGAGTTCTGACCTCGACCCAACCCGGCACCTTTGTGATCATGTATTGTCTGGGAGGCAGCACTTGTCACCCGAAATCAGCTTTCTGGCTGATAAAAGGGAGGTGATATGTGCAGTCAGGTTCCAAAATCATGTGTAGCACCCTCCCCGAGGTGCAGTTATAGACTGTTACAACAGTAGATTAATGCCCGTGGTTTTAGAATCATGTTTAACTGTTCAATGACATGTAAGAGTAATGTTCACCATGTTGTGTAAAGTTCAGGGAAGCCTACGTGACATTCATATATATGAAGATGTTGTTGCTACATTGACTGGTTTATTGATTATGGATGCCAACTCGAAACAGTTTCCAGCGAATGTTGAATGCACTGTTAACTGATTTTGTCTCTGTCTGCTGTGTGCATGTTGTCCCGGTCTCTCTCTTCTTTTGTGTTTTTGTGTTTTTTCTCCTCTATCTGCGTGACAGCTTTGTGTAGTCTGTCCTCCTCCAGGTCCCCACAGTGCAAAGGAGGTCATATAGCTCAGGACCCATCTGCTTTGCAGCACTTAAAATTGGTCAATCTCCTACCGGATACGGGTTTACGATGTTTTTAAGTAAGATAAGCAGGAGACTTTAGCAGAAAAAAAGCAACGTGGGTTTTTGTCCACAGTCTGCAGGTAGAGCAGTAACATCACTGCATGCAGGATCTTTTGCCATAAATATACATAGCTTCACATTAGTTCCCTTGTTATTACTCAATATTTGTTCAGGATATAGGATAGGTATTTTAATAATCATGGTCAAAATTACAATGTAAAATTATGATAAAAATGACCCACATAACCATTCTGGGCTTTTATGTTTACAGGTTAAAACTGTTCAATAATCAGTCATGATCAGTCACTTTTTAATGGCAAAAACTTGAAGGCCTGTACAATGTGAAAGGGGTTAAATACCCATACATAGAGAGCATTTGAGCATTTGTGTGTGGGGCATGTTTTTGACCAGATTTTGAAGTTTTACAAACATTTCTGTGGTTTCACTCACAGCCTTCATAGCATCATTTAGGAGGCAGTCCTTTTTCAGTGAAAGTTCCCCTATTATTCGAACAAGGAGGCAATGGACAGCAAAACAGAGATGACATGGGAGTAAATAATTAACCAAATGTATGCTGATACTAATCTGTATCTGATGGATGCGGAAACGGTCATCTAACACACTTGTCATATACCATTGTGCTAACAGCTTGTTATGCTGCCCCCAGGTGGCCAAAAGAAACCCATTAATCCAGGTTCAAATAACAACTTAAAACCATTAACAACATGTAATGTAATTTCAGGCATTACTGACCGTTCCCAGCACCAATAACATTAATTATGTATTTAGTTATCTTAAACCACGGTAAAGGAAACAGTTTTCATGCAGCTTTCTTGCCTGAAGCATTTAAACCTACCTGTGATTTGGATGCACACCTTGACGCTCACCAGCATGTGGCAATTTAAAACTTCCCCAAAACACTGAGATTGAAAAAGGATCATAAATAAAGGATCACATTTGATTTGGTTTTTACCAAAGTGTGGCTGTGAACATTACCAATGCTACTGAAGCAAGAAGAATTGGTAGTGCAGAGCCTTTCATGCAGAGGGTACAAACTTGGTTTAAGAGTCTGGCGGGCAGTCATAATTTTCAAAGTTTAAACCGCTTCCTGTAGGGCCAGGAGCTGAGTCTTATCGGGGATGATACGGCTTTTACTCTCCGGAGCCCCCGTCTGCTCACTGTTGTTAGCTCATTCTTTACATTCATTTCCGTCTGTTGAGAGCAAATTGCATCGCTTAGGCTGCACAGTGGCTACAGGGCGCTGATACTGGCAAGGAATGCTCATGCCCATGCCCGTTACCCAACGACTCATCAGCGCTGGAGGTCCAATGGATGGAAGTGAATAAAGCGAGAGGGCAATGTACAGCTGCTGTGCTTCATGCTGCTCCTTCCCCCCTGGCGAGGATGGAGTCTTAAAGCTTTCCTATGAGACGAAACTAAAGGACCGACCCCACGCGCCCGGTGCCCTGGCTCCTCTGTACTTCTCTCCCTCTCTGTCGGGTGTCTTTTACCACAGTGGGATGGAAATGTGACACAGTTAGGAGGGATTCCTGCTTGGGCCTGCACAGAGGAGTGGAGGTGTGTGTGTGACATATTTCCAGCGACTTCTAGCTGCTCCCAGAACAGCTGCCGAGGCCTGTTATGGCAGCCTTCCACTGAGAGCTCATAAATCCATCTTCCCTCCACGACACTTCCATTCCAGTTCAGTCACTCTCATTTTTCCTGTTTTCACATCCTTTTTCCGCTGCTGTCATTCACGCAACCTAGATTGAGTATTTTGAGGGGGGGGTTGAAAAGTGTTGGAAAACATTACTTTTTTGAATAACACTTGGCAGCTGAAATTACACTATTCTGTGAAACCTTCGTACAATATCAGCCAACAGAGCTGCTGAACGCGCAAATTACCTACAGACAGGTATGAAAAAGGCACCTTTTGATCTTCTATCTTCTGAAACCATCCTTTTCATGTGACTTTTGACATCTATCTTAATTCAAAAGGAATGCCTGTGGACAAATCTGAGATCAGTTAGATACAGGAAAGGGATAAGAAAACGCCTATGGTGCCTTTCCCCTTTAATTTTGCGATATTGTAGCATGTTTAATGTGATGTGCTGAGTGAAAACAAATAACATACTTTCCATGACCTCTGCAGAAAGGTAGAAGGGTGTGCAGCTCAGTTCCAAATGGTTCACTGACACTGAATAATTTTAAAACGGGCACCTATTTATCCTGGATTTGCTGTGCAATACCAGCAGGAGACCTTGAGGAGTCATGTTTTCTCAGCAGCGGCTTATGCATAAATCTTTGCTGTGAAACACAAAAAAAGTAAGAGAAAAAATTAAAATCCTCCTTCCAGGAAAAAAAAACAAAAACCAGACTAAACAATGGAATAGGATTTTGTCTGTGTTTGCTGTGAGTCATTCAGAAGTTCAGGCGGATGTTTATTTCTTTTATTAATCTCTCTGAAACGGACGACATTCATGTTCCGCTGATACTGTCTCAGTGTGCAGGCTGAAATATTCATTAGACGCTGCATATATGCAAATACATGAGTGCACATGGAGGAGAAGTAAAAAGCTTAACAGTCAACCAGAGGGCAGTAAGTCAGATTTGAAACTAGAAAGAGCAAGAGCAATTTTTTTCAGCCAAGGGACCTCTTGATTTTAACACTTCAACCAACAGTAGGAACAAAAGTGGGGGCAAAAAGGTCTGTAAATTATTTGCCATTACCTGCAATATTACATTTCATTTCATTATGGTTTATTATTGTTAGCTCCAGAAATTGTCCAGATGAATATTTATAAAAACAAATGTGCAAACAGTTAAATCCATTAGGCATGCATGAAAAAAAAAAATCAGTTTGAAAATGCGATAA
The DNA here is from genome assembly GCA_001698575.1 of Mola mola. Classification (NCBI taxonomy): domain Eukaryota; kingdom Metazoa; phylum Chordata; class Actinopteri; order Tetraodontiformes; family Molidae; genus Mola; species Mola mola. The sequence continues at coordinate 8,978,611 of KV751325.1, forward strand.
TTGTGCTATTGTTGAATCTCCTTGAAACAATTGAATTCAGCCTACCAAAAGAAAATAAAAATGCGGTAGCAGAATGTGGAAAAAAAAGCAATCAGGGGAGAGATGCTGTTGTCGCAGCTTGTTAATAGAAGGGGCGTTAAATTCAGACCTCATTAATTATTACTCAAGCATTTATGGATATGGATGCATTTGTTTAACTTGTAGGTATAGCGGTGGATGTACTAATAGGGTGATCTACAGGGCCCAGATTTATGTGCTGCTCCACGTAGTGCTTCTATATAAGAATGTGGGTTGGAAATGAACTCTCAAGTCTAGAAATATTGTGTGCTTTTTTTCACAGAATTCTAAGGGATAGAAAGACTCCTGATGTTGTCGTACACAGAAAGATAAAGGTTATACTTGAGAGTAGTTTCACAGAACCTAATTAGGTGAATCGGGTGACCTCGCAGTCAGGTGAGCGTTAGGCACTACTTAGACAGCAGATTCTAAATACTGCTCAAACATGAGCAGATCAAACTTAGCATCGAGCCTTTCTAAGCTCCAAACTCTCCAATCACCACTTCCCAACCAGTAAACCACAGTGCGTGGCCTCTCCGCCTCTCCCCAGGCTTATGCCTATTTGTGTATTTCTGCCACTTTGTTCTGAGCCTTCATGCCTCACACCATTAGCAAGCAACCTCTCTCCCGCCTTTCTTCCCCTCTCTCACCCCCTCCGTTTCCTGCACACAACAGCAGGATTGAGATGCCCTATGTATTATGGATGGGATAAATAAACACAAAGCGCCAGCCATTTATATGATGCACTTGTGAGATCACAGGACAGGAGTGATTAAAGAAGTCAAATAAAGCTTGAGGAGACAGAAAGGAAGGGAAAATAATAGAAAACTGAGATCAGGTCTACCCCATTTCCCTTCGCATGTTGTCTTGTAGCCAATTACACTGAACAACAACTCCTGCTCTTGCTTTGAGTCTATTAAAGTGGGCTTTAATCTAATAAAGGACTTATGTATATGTTGTTTAGGTAATTATTTCTCTTATTGAGGGTGATAGCACCTTCATCAAGCACAGCCTGGTCCCAGAGGGCCTCCCTGTCTACATTAAATTAAAATAGCTGCACAGGCAACGTCATGCACTGCAGCGTTATGCTTACAATAATCGCTCCTAGTCAAAGGGCACTTTTTCTATCAAATGGTCCCTACCTTTATGGTTAAAGTTGTCCTCTAGACGACAGAAAACCCACGGAACATTTAGCCTAATGGTTAGACCTCCCCTCTTGAAATGCTAAACATTGTAAATGAGGTATAAAAATTATACACAGGTATGTGATGAAGGTCCGGGCGAGTCCACACTGAATCAGCAGAAATAATAATAAACTACAGAATAATTTTTTTGGACAAGGGGTTATTATTGTGGATGTGTGTGAACATTTCATTGTCATTAAATAGACTGGTCACCCCAAAATGAAAATTATGTTTGAATTTTACTTTTGGAGCTATTTTTCATCTTGTTTTTGTGAGATTTTGTGGGTTTGGGAGATAATGGTTTGGAAGTGTCTGCTTTCTCTCCAGTATAATGGAATTAGTTAGCAGTTTGCCTCTGGTGCTCAAAGTGCCAGAAGAATACAACAGCAATTGCCCGATTACTCACGGCAATCCACAAACCTCTTTCTTTTTTCTTTACTTGACTGCCATAGCTGTCAAGTAATCTTTTAAACATATGTGTGTGTGTGTGTGTGTGTGTGTGTATGTCCCAGTTAGTCTCTGCTCCCTTGGTGTACCTCATCCTATTGATCTTTGTGTCTGTTAATTTTATAGTTTAAGGAGTTTTTTTGCTGTCCCTGGACTTTGCCTGGTTTTTGGATTTTTGCCTGTGCCCCTTTGCATTTTTTTTTCTTTTTATTTTGACTTATTTAGACCTTTAACCTGGATTTGATCCTTGTCTGCTTAATCAATGTGTATGTGTAACTTTCTGCTTCTTTAAAACAACAGTTGAAGACCCAAACAGGGAAAGAAAAAAAGTGTCATAATAAAGCAAGGATGGAAAAAAATGTCGAGCTGAATTTAGATGATTTCCCTTTTTATCTTTAATCTTATTAACCTCTTGATAGCCTGACACGTCTTCTCTGGGCCGCTGAACTGTGTTGCATTTTAGTGGAAATCTGAAACAAACAATTAGAGAAGGACTTCTTAGTGAGAGCTCCCACGTATGCAGCATGGAGAGACAACTCTGCAGGGTGTTTCTCTCCATGGAGAGAGGAAACAGCATGATGTTGTTAGCAATAGTATATGACATAACATATATTGATGGAATTTTCCTTCACAGTGTTTATAAAGTTGGAAACATACGTATTTCAGTGCTAAAATGTATCTTGTTTGCTGCTATACGTATATGTACTGTAACATTTAATGTTAAGTCACAGAGGACTTTTTTTTACACATTACATCTTGTATTTTAACAATATACTAATAATAGGATCTACTTCTTCCACCACTGAGGTCAGTCTGATGCTGCCTAATGTAATCTATCCTACACTGAGAGCCTCTGCAGTTCATTTGCAGCCTGCATGCTGGCAGCTACACTACAAAAAGTAATTTGAATACTTTGTAGAAACAGCCAGTGGTGACAGATCCCAAGGTGAAAACTCCATGAACTGCACTGTGCACTTCTATACAAAGCACACAAACAAGCCTTTCGTATCAAGCTCAAAACATCATAATATCAAAGGGAACTGGTTGATGATAAGATATCCAGGAAATTCAAATGCCTGCAGAGAAAATTACACGAATCTCAAAAGCAATATCTTGGCCAAAATGAACATGATAAGTGTGTAACCTAGGTAGAACTAACACTATGAATATATCAGTGTGTTAGGGTGCAATTTTTCTGATTGTCCAAGAAGATCCATACTTTCAACATTGTTGTTATGAATAAAAAAAGAGGAGTGACACTGTTTACCAAATATGGCTACAGACTGAGGGATTAGACAAGTTAAAACACCTGGCTGCTGGCACTTTGTCTGATGTCACAGCTTGTGTTGTTCTTTTACTTTCTTTTAAGAAAAGGCAATTCAATGCTGCTGAGTATCTAATATAAATCGTGTTAACCCAGAAAATACAAAATGTGTGGTGTTGTAGATGTTTCACTTTGTCCCACCACCATTATACAGATAATTTCAAGCTTCTCTTGAACAGCAATGGTACTTTCTTCTACATCTCACTGATCAAAGGGGATTGGTAGAGGTAGAAGTGGACAAAATGTTTTTGGGTTTTTTGAACTTTGCTTGTTCGCCCTTTTTCAGCCACAAGAGTTGAGGAGAATCTTGGCAGGTAACTATGCAAAATTATTTTAAAAAATGCTCTGCTTTGTATGGACACAAAGACCATTTTTACCATAAGAACCAGCCCCACTCTTTTCTTGTCAGCAGCATGACACCTAACACTCAAAGGTCCTCAAACACCAAGTTTCCAAAGTTGGATAAAGATGAATTCAACTTCTTATTAATGCATAATTCATTATCATTATTCCTTCTATTCTGTCAGACGGCATTGTGTTTGAGTTCAAGGGCAAAGATGAAATGATAGTACAAAGAAGTTAGATAACTCACAATGGTAAAATGGCATTATACCTCCTCCTTAATGTTTAATCAACACTGTCACTGAGCCCACACAAGGCTCAGTCAGACTACTCAATTTCAATTGAGTGAATCGTGTGTGTGTGTGAGTGTGTGTGAGTGTGTGTGTGAGTGAGTGTGTGTGCATGACTGTGGATGTGACCGGCTTAGAAGCTAACGTTCTTTCTGAAATGTCCTAGAAAATTCCTCTGGCATTGCTGTATGTTTGGTGCAGAATGAGAGCTGAAAATCACCAATTAAAATGTCAATGCTTAAACCAGCAGTCAGGACAATTACAGACTTTCATCGCACTGATGCAGTGTTCTCCGCATACATATTTCATAATTGCTTTACCAGTTAAATTAATGAATTCTCTCCTATTATCAAAATTAACTGCAACAAAACCTGGTCATCCCATTCACACACCAAGCCAAGTGAAAACTCGACCATTGAAAGTGTTCATTATTATAAGTAGCTGGAAAGTGTTTCCTTTTCTTTTTGAACTGCAGGCAAACTGTCAGGGACTTGTAATTATGTGCAATATAGGCTGTTGTGCTATTTCAACGCAAAGCTTTTAAAAATGTTTATTTGCGCTCTTTTTTTTTTAGAACTAGTCCCTCTTTTTTTCTAACTTCCGTGCATTTCACGCAGATGTAGCATAATCACAATAACAGAAAAAAGCTCCCTGACTGCCTGATTTTTGGTAGCTTCCTGACCTTTTATTGGAAGATGAAAAGAAAATGGAATGCTACACAGTCATTAATCTGATGATGTTAATTTCAAGACATCACAAGACATTAGCCCAGGCAAAAACGATTTGTTTAGAAGTGTTTTGATTTGGTTACCCCAGGTGTAGTCTATGTTACAGCTGTAGTTGCGGTAACTGCAGGGAGCAAATTACTAACTCACTCGCTTATTTGAACAATTAACCTGTAGATCTCGTATGGTACAATTCCCCTTGGTTTAAACCAAACACTTTCTGGTGGTCGTCCTGACTGTGTTATAACTGGACACACAGGGGATGTTCAAAAGCAGCTTCAACTTTCAACAAAAAGCAAAAAGTTAAATCCACAGATAGACAGTCAGCAGAGGATAAGAAATCCAAAAAGGCCAAGGAAAGGGGCCCAAATGTCAAAAAACCCAGGAAGACTGCCGCTCTAGACACAAGGTACCATAATGAAGTGGTGATTAGTGAATGCTCAATAAGACTGTACATCAAGGTAAGAAAACACTGGTAGGACTGATCAGGGTGAGGCAGAAAATCATCACCTGGAAAACAGAGAATGTGGGTCTGTGAGAGTGATGGTGACTACACATGAAAAGAGAAAATACAAAAACACAAGACATAAGGCAACCAGAGTAGCAAACCTCCACCAATGCAACTAAATTCCCTAAACTATATAACATACACTCCTCCGCAATAAATGCTTGCCTTTCAAGTTCATATTTTTTCTGTCTTATATCCGTGCTTTCTACCAGACTATGGAATTCGTGTTTGTTTTGGGCATTCTCCTGTGTGATTTTCAGGTCATGGTCATTTGATCTGAAAAAGAGCACATGTTAGTGCCCCCTGAGGGGTGACACATGAACTGCAGAGCCAGCTGGTTGTGACCTTGAAATTTGACCTACAAAGTTCAAACTTTGACTTCAACTGTAGACAGGTCCATATGACACCAATTCGTGACAGGAGAAATGGCCAAAAAATGTGCCTTCAAAATTTCTGTGTTTGAGTTCAGATCTTTGACTTTCAAAGCCCAAAAGTTATTCACCTGCAGCCAGTGCTGTAAGCTATAATATGACACCAGTTGGACCTTTCTATTTCAGTTCTTTCTGGAGTTATGGCAGAATAGTTTGACCTCTGAGAGAAAAGCTAATCAAAGTTCATTAGGTGATAATGTATTAATTTTAACCCATATGACACCACTGTGCAACACTCTTCTTTTGAAATGTAACTACTCTTTCATATATGTATTACATCTACCAGCAAAAAAATGCTCAACTTATTCAAGATAAAAAAAAGTTGCTCACTATTGATTTCCCTTTAAAATAGCCAGTAATATTGGAACAGTAATTACATATACTGTTAAAGATGCAAGTTGGCCGCTTGCGGCTCATTGCAAACTAAAACAGAAAGATACTCAAAAGAACAACAATTAAGCTTTAAACATTGAATATAAGTATTTTAATTACATATAAATTCCCAATCTAATTTTGTAACATTAATTCATTGTTTGTTTTAACCATTTTTGATCAGATTGTCTATCACGCTGAATAAAAGTGAATAATTTAATGTTTAAAAACAATATAAATGGAAAAATAAAAATGCAATCAACAACAACGAATGTTGAACCAACAAAGCCTCTATTACAATAGCCAAACAACTGAGCTCAGAAGATACAAGCAACAGTTGACGCAACAAAAAAAAACAAAAACCCAGTAAAACCACAAAGTAACATAAAAATGATCAACAAATAGTAACACAAGGACAATTACCAAATCAATAAATAACAAACTACAAGAAAACATTTCACTTTTCTAGCATTTGAAAGTTTGATTACTGATACACCAGGCTTTTGATGTGTGGAATGAGCAGTAGTTGCCGCTGTTCCTTATACAGTATATGGTAATACTTACCTTTAAAGCTTAAGCAGAAAATCACTTTGGGTTGGCCACCATACATGACCCCTTCCTGCCCCTTTCTCGGGATAAACATATGGCACTCAGCATAGACTTGAATATACAAAAGCCGAACAAAACAAAACCAATAGAAATGTCCGGCTCCTGTTGCGTAGGTGGCTCGTTTGCTGCTGTGAGTGCTCGCAGGCCCTCAGCAGTCAGCGCGCAGCTCTCCAGCTGTAGACTCCGAGCCCACATTTGAAAGTGGCTCTACATGGCTTACATCCCCTAAGGTTGTTCATTAACCCCTTGACGCCTGAATTCATTTACGATTATATAGAAAAAATATTTGTTTGTGTTTTTTCTTTCAAGCCGATGGTATCTCGGCTGCAGTCGGCTGCTATTTAATTTTTTATGGAATTTTATTCCGTTTTGATACAATGTGTTGTTATGATTAGAATCTTTTATCCCTTACATTGTGTGGGGATGCTGTGTTGCATTGTGGTGTCCGTGCTCTGTGGAGTATGTTGTTTTTATGTTCTTTTATGATGTGTTTAGGTGCATACCCTTTTCAGCCAGATAAACTTGAACTTGAAAGACATGCTTACCAATTCTGTATTCTTGCTGCCTCACATTCAAACTATCCGTCAGTATCCTGTGTATACTGTACAGTCAGTGACTACCTACAAACAATTTGTTTGGTCTATAATATTAACAGAAGCTGTACCTTCTATACAAATTTGGCATTCCCATTTATTTTTATTTCAGAACCTGATTATTTACAATTCTGATGATTAGTTTGTTCTTAATTCATATTTGTATTAATGCTTTTATCAAAATGAAGATGAGTTTTCTCTCACAGTAATCTATTATTTAAAAGTTTTTTTGTTTTGTTTTGGGGTTTTTTCTTCAAGAGGGGACCCAACCCTCCAGCTCCCTCACTTCCCATCTATTCCACTGAGAGTTTTTTGGGGGGTCTTTTGACTCTTTGTCTTGGCTTGAAAGCCAGTGACGTTCAACCTCGCTTCCAGCAGCTGAAAGTTTTTCAGCATGTCTCTGACAGATTGACTGTATGCTCCCTGCCCAGCACTGAACACCTGTCAAAGATTGTCCCTTGCTAGTGAACATCAGGGAACATTTAGCATCTATACAGTCTAATATTCCCCTCAGGAGTTGCTGGAGAAAACAGGAACTAAACGCTGAGTGAATATTGGACTTAAAACCATCGGTGACCTGGGACTTCACTCCAAATAACTGAAATAATAAACGTTGCTCTGAGTCTACTTTATTTCTGGTTTTATAACTTGTCAAATAATGCAGATTTGAGAATCTATGGATGTAATTAAAGACATCTTTATTTATTGTGCATCGACGTTGTATTTAATTATGCATATGAAAGGTGTACAGTTTTGTATGCAGAGGTATATTAAAAAATTAATACCAAAGGTTGTGGAACCTGAACGCAACCTCAAGTGTGCACTCAGCAAGTGGGCCACATTAACACGTTCTTTCCATTTTTGTTGACTAATAGCATTGCTTGCAGTAAAATCAGGTGATGAAAATAAGAAGTTTTTTTGTTTGAATTGTAGAATATATTTTAAATGTGACAATTCATTTTTAAATTACATATTTAATTATTATA
>KV751325.1:8986696-8997007 GCA_001698575.1 Mola mola
TTTTACTCAATCGGCTTATACATATTTGTTAATAGTCTGAGGTGAGTAATTCTTCTGTAATTATGAAACTGACACAATAGAGTACATTTCAATTCTGAACACTCGACATGCCATAAAAATATTTTTTGTCGATTAATCATTTTCTTTATGTTTGCTGTTCACAATATTTTGTCACCATGGACACGTCCATATGCACTATGACTCTTATCAATAAAGTCTTAGCTTATTAGGATGCACAATGGGCCTTCATTCCTCTTAAGATTTCCAAATGAGAAGTAGTTACGTTTGATGAGATAATAACACTATTATTTCGATTTCGAGCACTTCTTCCAGCACAAAACGTTGTTAAATTATACAAGGCATCATGGGGAGAGAAGATTATGTTGACAAGTCTTAGTCTTAGTCTTCAGATGCATGCGCCAAAATGCAATGAGCTCTTTATCTAGTCACTCTCAGGACATCAGAAACACTTAGTCTAGTGTGCCTGCCAGATATCTGCTGTTTTCAAGGCTGGAATTGAGTCCAGAATTCATCTCCAATTATGCGATTGCCAATTTGGAGGTAGACATGTAAACAAAACTATCTTTGCTTTCTAAGCACGTGTGACCATTAACTCTTCATCATATCCCCATCACATGGTCTAAGATGTTAGATGTGCCAGATTAATCGTGTGGAACTCTCTCCCACACTCCTCAGAGGGAAGAGAGGAGGAGGAGGAAGAGGGATGGGTTTACACCAGCCATGTCTTATATTGCTTCTGTTTAGTGGCATGTAAAGTACGCACATCTGAGTGGAAGCAAGTAATCTACTACTACAAAAAGCGCCTGTGGCAGCGGACCACTCTCCTGGTAACAGATAGTGCTGGGCTGTTCAATCAGTAGTCAGGAGTTTGACAAGAGTGCAATCCTTTCCTGTGGTGTCAAATAACATAAGTCCCTCCATCACCAACATGGGAGGGAATCGGGGGCAAAGGAGATTCTGCCTCTCGTGATATCAGAACCGTGGCAACAGATCTTCAGCAGATGTGTGTGTGCAGCATACAAAAATTGCCTGAATTTAATGAATGTGGCACGCTTCCAAAACTGTGTCCTCCACTGTGTCTATGAACTGTTAATCTGACTGGGGTGGAGGCTCCTTCTCCAGAATCCCCAGTCAGCGCAGTCAGTGTGTGTCTTGAAGGACCTTTACTGACCGAGCTGTTCGCCTGCTGCTCCAGTGCTCCACCAGCAGCTCTGGCCTATCGACCGAGGGGACTGTGTCGATCACACCGGACCACTCTGCAGAATCTCCATTCAGTTCATCTAAGAGTTGGGGGGGGCTGATGAAGCTTCTGGGAATGAGAACATCAGTATTGATTAAGGTAAAAATAAAGCTTCTCTTTCCTGATGTTTGTGTGTGTGTTGTGAGACAAAGAGTATGAATCAATTCCTGCTTAAATTGTTGTTTTAAATTGGTGATCGTTTATACCAGTCCTATAATACAAAATACATGCCTTTCTCAGTAAAACTTTAAATTTTCTTCATATGTCATGGAGACTCAACCTTGACTTCCACTCCTCTGGATTCTCATTTCGTAAACTTTGCATTGTCAGATCAGATTTCTAATATCACATTAGAAACACAATATTCATTAAATTTTGTTACGTATACTGTACGTCTGAAAAGATGTCCGGAGGGGATCTTTAAAGGGACATTTTTTATCGTCAAATACTGATATTTTGGGTAGGTGGCAGAGGTCAGAAACCAAAGTGTATGTTTACAATGACCAGGAAACCCGTACTTGACGACCTTGAAGTGTGACTCAGCAATCAATTATGTTACACACACCTTCAAGTTAAAGAGAATCCAGTTAGACTTCATGTTTTAAAAAATCTGCACCATGTTGTTAAAAAATGCATATTTTACCAAAGATTCACAGAGGATTGCAGGTTATATTTACAACTCAAACATGTTCAGATACAGTTTTGGCAGGCTTAATTGTACTTAATATGAGTAATTCAGTTTTATGCTACTTTATCGCTTGAGAGATTCTCATTTTGTTTTGTAATGAAACATCAATTTAAATTCAATATTAATATTAATTGTAAAGGTCCTATTAATAGACAGCACTTCTTCTGGAAGTGAGAAAAAAAAAGACGAACCCAAGCCTTTCCTCAGTCCCCCTCGTGCCTATTAATTTTTGTAGTCCCTCAGAGGAGGAAGACTAAATTTAGAAATGAAGGAAATTGAATTTCTGAGAATGATGCTCATCCTAATTGAGGAACGTCTAGATGTAGTGAAACAGCAAAGGCAACAAAGGGTTGAGAACAGATTGAAAATTTGGCAAAGGAATGTCTGACAAGGGATGATGAGAGCTCCACTGTAATGTTTGGATAGAAATGAATGACTATTTAAACTATCAAACAAAGTTAAATATTCAAACAGGGAATCTGAGATGGGAATGACTTTTAAAAAAAGCCCCAATTAGCACAAAAAGCTCAGCTCATATTATAGAAGGACTTTTGGAAAACTTGTCAATCATTATGCATCATGGTAAAATAAATAGATAAATGAATCGTAGCATTATTATATGCTCTTATTTTGCATTACTTCAGTGTTTCCCTTCAGTGAGTCATTGTTGTTTTTAGGTACCTAATTACTAGAACACGCATGATTTCTAAATGACAAATGGTGATAAATACAAGTAATTATCTTTAAGTATAGCAAGTGTAGCATTTCCACTATAAGGACGAAGTGACATGAGCTTCAGAGAGGAAGAGCCATTTTGATGTTTCAGAAAAAAGAGACAGGAATGAGAGCTGGAGAGGATGAGAGCGAGTTTGCATGTGTTTTTATGTTTGAGGGATATATCACAGGAGGCCTTGGCATACATTGAACTTAAAACAAATGCCAAATGATCAAAAGGTTGAACGTTACCTTGCTTTAGCGCACAGCATTTCCAGTAAATTAACACCCTCTTTGGTCTGCCTGCACTTCGAATCATCAGACTACACACTGACATGGTGTTTTGACATTATTTCCAAATTTTAGAAAAGATCTCAGCGAGCCAGGTTTACACAAAATTGAAGCACTGCAATAAACATTAAAAAAAAAAAAGTGTTTTGTTGCATGGTGTGTCTTTTTTAATGTGATCGAACATGAACAACTCTGGACAATTCAGAGATTACGTTAAATAAATAAAAACTTATCTAGAGTAACAAAGAGTTCTGGAACAAGACATTTACATTAAATTGGTCAGTAATTTCAAAAGCCTACCCACTGTTAAAGATTCTCTCTATCCACCACACAGTCATTTAGAGGTGTACTGCGGGTCCGTGTGTTCGTGCACTGTGACATCACTTCCAGGTGTGGTTACATTTGCAACCCATTCTCATCAAACCTGTAATTAATGGCAAACAAGATTGCCTCTCCATATTGCGTACTATATAGACTTTTTGTGAAATGAACGCCCATGTGGTCTGCTGAAAGGGGAGGGATTTAACCTATCTTAGGGCACCTGAAAACTTTTAAAACTACTGTTTGGAGTTTAGGATTTTTAAATTTTTTTTTTTGCATATCGGTATATAGCATGATCTAAAGTCTTAAATAACTGTGGAGAAAATAGAAATATTATTCACTAAAGATGATTAAAGCAAAGTCTTCATTATAAGATGGTAGCTATAGCAGAGTTAGTGAAGCATGCAGTGTGTGGATTTCCCAACTTTGGGGTTCTTGCAGGACCTGAGCTGATGATCCTCATGGTTTGGTGACTATGTAATATTTTTAATGCTGCACACACCATAAAAGTAAAGTCAGTTTTATTTACAAAAGCACACATCAAAAATTTGTTTAAAAAGGGTTTTGTTACCAGTGCATCACACGACATCCTTCCAACATCCTTCTGTGGTGTGTGAAACTGTATTTGAAATAAAGGCAAGACTCATCTGCCTGAAGATTGCATGGTAGACTGACATTTTGATTTCTTTCCTGCAAGTTTGATCTTAATGATTTGGCTTTGGATGGGGGACCTTCATAGAGTCTGAGCCGTATGAGTGCAATTTCCGTCCTGGGAATGAAAGCACATCGATTGCCCTCTGATGGTTTTTTAATGGAGAGCTGGTTTCATCAAGACTGAGACAGACTGAACTGCGTTTGCCATTAATTCATAGCTGATTCCGTGTAACTTTATAAACAAAGTCCAGCAAACATTCAATATGCTCTTTTATGATGTAGCTACTATACTATTGCGTGAGACCCTCTTTGTTTCTGAGGGGAAATGTAAATATCAAAGTTGTATAATTTTGACAAACATCATATGGTCCATTGAATAAAGACCATGGCAAGTCAACACCTACTCCTGCCAGTGTATATGGGTTTTCAGTTTTGTCTGTAATTGATTAATATTGCAATTAGGCTTTGCAATCAGCAAAGCCTTCTGCACTCACACTGGGGAATTTTGTCCCTGCTGGTGTGTAGTAGGGAGGATGCTGTTGGAAGCCTTTCCGCCTGTTTGAATCCTTCTCCCAGTGTCTGCTTGGATTAAGGAATCATCCACAGCTGCTTCTGCCGCACTGATGGGGTTTATGCTCGGGTTAAAAGCTAAAATGTGCTCAAGTGATCCCCTTATAGTCCAAACCTAACTGAATTGACCCACAAAGACACAGAAGGATTCAGCTGTCAAAAGGCATACGTCTAGACAAAGAGCTACTTGTGAAAACACACACCACATGCAATGACGCTCCCTGTGTTTTGTTTGTATTCTCAAAGCGGCCGCCGAGCAGATTCGGGGGTTATTTTTTGTAGTCATCTTTAATGGGCATATTACATTTAATAAAAAAAAATGTTTATATGCATATATAATACCAGCATTGCTCCAGAGACTATATTTCCCTTCAATATGATACGACATGATACAGATCAGGGTACCTCATTACAATGATCACATATCTGATCAAAAATACAGTTACTCTCAAGAGAGTTGTGGTTTTTAGACCTGAATTCTGTGTGAATTCACAAGCTGACGGTATCAAAGATTGTGTTCAAGATGAGAGGAAAAACGTGGTAAAATATTTTACTGGTTAATATTTATTCTCTCTGCAAGAATCCATTTGTTAAGAAGGGCTAAATGTGCATTGATGCCTCTGAAAGCGTGTGCGAACTTTCAATGTATTTAATCAATTTGGCTGCTTGGCTGAAGTGACTGGATAAGCAATCACTAATAGGTTTAAAAACCTTTCATTTGTGTCTTAAAGATGAACATTTCTGTTTTGACTCCAATCTAAATTAGTAATAGGGCCATCAGGTGATATTTGGATGTGAATATCCAGTACAAGAGTGCAGAGTCTGCATATTTGCCTGGAGCGGGGGCATTGACCTATGCTCTTTTTACTTCATTTACTGTCAAAATATAAATATGGAACATAGAGGACTCACCTTTTGCACTGTAAATTAGCACGGCATGAGGTGCACTTAGGGACAGGGGTTATATTAGAAGTCAGAGGTGTTTGCATTACTGTGGTATAAATATGAAGCAGTATGCATGTCAAGAGGTCCAATTAAGTCCTTCATTGCAGTGTGTGACTGTATGTACACAGCAGAATCAGAATAACTTTTTTCCCAAATAATGACCAGGAATCAGACGTCAGCTCTGGCCACAAACAATGCAGCACATTATCCCTGAAGCTGCTCCGTCTTGGTGATCTGGGATCTGCTAATCCCTCGTCTCCTGCATCTAATAACCCGGAGTTAAGGAAGCCTGACTGATTGTTGGTCCAACCTGAGCAACATGTTACTCAAAAGCCAGCAAACCAACAAGACACTTGCATCTCATCTGAGCCAATTTGCAGTTTTGTTCATTTGCTTGCTCACTCCTCTACTTCTCTTTCAGTTTCTCTCTCTAAACTAAGACTCACAATTCCTTCAGATCTCAAGAGGCTTAATCAGTGTCTGTGTCAGACTACTTCATGGCTGCCTCTGGCCACAGCGGATATTATCCATCTTTTTCTTCAAACAAATCTGTCAACACCAAATCCACACAACAGGAAATAAAACTTCTCCTTTTTCCTGACAAGCAAACGGTGTGTCTGCGGCAACATGCTGGCCAAGAAGCAAAGTAACCTGAATTCAATGTCTAATACACAATGTAGGAAGGTCAGAGGTGATGGAAAAGTGGTACAGGCTCCACAAGAAGGAATATCAGGAGTAAAATATTGGTCGCAAATCCTCAATGCATGCAAAGGGGTAACAAAACCGAGGGAAAACTGGCTTTGATTTGACTCAATTTGCATAAACCCTCCCAACTATGCTTTTAATAAGTGATCTTCACCCAGGGAGTTGCTGGTGCATAGCAGATTAGCATATTCCAGACTACATAACCACCGGTTGGTTTGGGAGGGGGGACATGAAGAGAGAGAAAGTAAAAAAGAATCAAGGGTGGTATCAGGCTGATTTGGAGGAATAGCAGGGGAGGATGAGGGTAAAACCTACCAAACAGGCCTGTTTGTTTCGAATTTCATTTTCAGTTGCACGGCAACAAACAGCCACTGCTAGAGAAACAACCAGCCCTCATGGCTCCCCCTCGCTAATTTGCTAATAGCTGGGTTGTTTCATACTGCCCCCTAGCGGTTTTAAAGGAGCCTGTTAATGTGACTTTGGAGAAATTGGTTGATCTGAAAGGCAATTGCATGCAACAGCAGAGTAAGGCCAGCAGAGACCATTAACTGCTGAGGGCAGAAATTGCCTGCAGAGGGAAGGATAGGAGGAAAGCACACTGCCAAGCTGTAACCTCTAAAATGCAATTTGGTTTCCTCTTAAGAGGGACTCTATAGTCTTTTAAACCAGCTACCGATGTTGCAACACACCAAAACAGTGTCACGTGCATGTATGCGGACGTGTGTGAGGTGCACTGACCTTTGAGGCAGGAGTCCCCTTCGTGATCATTCTTTTACACACTAGAGGGGGCTATATCATTAAGAGGGAGTTTTATTAACTTGAACTGTGATTACTGAGTACTCTGTGCATGCGTTTTTAGCACATTTTATATGTATAGAACACTTCTCTAACCCCCAGAGAGACTACTTTTAGAGGATGTAAGTGATAAACAACTATATCAGCGTCAGCTGAGTAATCACTTGGGTCAGGTTAATGCCATTTCCATTGTATAACTCTTAAGAATTGAATCCACTTTGACTGGAGGATGAAATAATGAAAAAAAAAAAAAAAAAAAAAGAAATGGCACAGCGGGCCTACACTTCAGTGCCCAGGATAAGGAAATCCAGTTCATTTGCTGCGTGTATTTGAAAAGGCAGAAACTAATTGGTATTAGATGTGTTGATAGTGGAGAGCAGGGACCAGAACACAGGGTCCATTGTTTTAATTGCCTTGCAGAATGAGCAAAGAAATCTCATTAATTGACAGAGGGGAAATTTGTGTTAATAAGAAAATCCACCTGGTAAAAGACATCGATTTTATATTTTGAGTGTGTGTTTTAAGCAAAATCAATGCGATGCTTCAATTCAAGCATGAGAAGCTATAATCTTGCGTATTGTGATGTGTTTACTCAGCTCACATCATTATGTGTCACAGTTCCCGTGCCAAGCGTGAGTCCTCTGTGCCTGTGAACACACACCAGTCATGAATTATTCTACACTCTTGCTCAGCAATCTTATCCCCATAGTAACTGTTTATTCCTCAAAATATTACAGCCAAGACAGTTTTAATTTGCAGATGATTTATTATTTATTTATTTTATAAGTTGCACTTCTCTAAATGATTATCCAACATGTTAATAATGTAAAAAGCATGCATGTATTTGTGCAACACGTACAGGTAATTGGAATTGAAAAGTAATGTCAACCTGTATTCCCTGTTCCTATCTTTGTAGCCTTGAAGACAGTAATATGTTTGTAAATATTAAAGCATGAAGCACCTGAAAATAAAGCCATAATCAAGAAACAAAATGCAACAGAGAACGACAATTTTCCTCTCTTAAGGCTTCCCTTTGCTGTCTGTATCTGGCGGTTTCACTCAGCAGTTTACTGAGCCATTTTTTTTTTTTACCTGGATTCTTGGAGATTAAACGGAACTCTTATTAGTGTGATTTATGTCAAAGGAGAAAAAAAATATTGCATACAATTGGTCTCAATTGCTCCTTGGCTGAAAGACAGAGACAATATAATGCATCAGTTTTTTTTTTTTAATCTGTCGGCGTTTGCTGCGCATCCTGGATCCATTGTTTGAACCGGATGCCTGTTGTTGATTTTGATTTATTTATCCCTCCTCCATCCACACACTCTGGAAGTGTCTACAGGGCCTGTGCTGGGGGTAGTGTGTGTGTCTATTATCATGTGTTGGGATGATGTCAGCTTTACAGTGTGAGTGAAGACAGATGTGTCAGGAGTACAGACACAGTATAGAACAGCACTGTGGTGCCCAAACGACCATTCGGTTTGCATTTAAACATTAAGTCTTTATGATATGTTTTTGTCATTTTATGTCAGTAACAATGATGTAGAATTACCATAAACTCACTCACACAAAAAGAATACAGTAAAAGTCCAAAGTGCTTGAAATAAATCAATAATAATTAAATCATTGATATAATTTTAAAAAGTTTAATTAGGAAAAATGTACACGGCCATGATGTGCAATCCATTGCCTCTAAAACCCGATCAGCCCAGTTTGACTATTGGCTTGTGGTTGCTAATGATTGGAAACTGTCATAACAATTCAGTTACATGACTTGAAACCCCTGAAAACGTTTGTTTTTAAGTTTTAAGATTAAATAGTCCCAGCTTAATGAACACACAATCAAACTAATGTTCACACAAGGGAAAACATCCATATGTAGCCAACAATGAGATGCAAATGTTCAGTTATGTGACTTGAATTTTAAAAGGATTTCATTATCATCCAATTTGCAAATAAATCCATAAAAACCCCTGAAAATCATTTTTTTCTTCAGGAACTACTAATAAATATTGCAGAATACCTTTAATGATGCTAAGATAGACCAATATGCAAGCATTTATAGGTTGTGGAAGTGTGTGGTCTTTGTCTGAGGGGGCTCACAGTGTGACAATTTATATTAAGATAATGTGGGTCGTGACCCTTCTCAGAGAGCAGCTGAAATTCATCTCTCTGCTGAACACAAAGATTGTTGTCATAAGTTACCAGATGGCACTTAGATACTCTGTACGAAACATATTCATGAGAGCCCAACAACACACAGCTCTGTACTGTACAGATCCATATTTTGGCATGTCTTGTTAGGGCATTGATCTGGGAAGACCCTTCTGAAAGCAAAATCCTTGCTGAAGGAGAGATAACTTGACAAGGGGGGCAAGTTTGAAAAATATAATGGAGGTCACAGGAGACTACATATGAAGTTAATGTTTTGCAGCACCATATCATTTTTGGATAAAGACAGTTATGAATAAACACAGATATATTGCTGGTTCGCTGGCAGGCTGAATTTCTAATGCAAAGACGAAAATGCAGACAGACACACGCTGAGTGCATCTATCAACATGAAAGACACTGGGTGTCTTCGAGTGGAGGCCACAGAGTGACAGCACATAACTCCCAGTGCTCAGCCATGTATAAAGAGGTTTGATGGAGCATCTGTTTGGAGAGCACAGAAACAACAGGCGGAACAAGAGTGGAAATATGGAGCAGACCGTCTGCACACTGTCACGCAGCTTCAGTGCCAGAAACATCAACAGAAAAATCACATTTACACAATAGAAGACTTTTCAGATTAAAATCAAAACATCATGTGACATGAATGCTTTTTCCCATAGATAAATTAGACTATTAACTAAGACTGAAATGATGTGCAGCGACAGCTGGAACCGTTATGAAGCTGTAAGCGTGTCTGTGTACCATAAAAGCAGGAAGGGCACGGTAAAGAAATGTGTGCTCATTTGTATTGCGAGGAGCTGTGCTGTCATTAAGTTATAACATGGCCTTCACCTTCTTGTCAACATATAAAGAGGAACCAATACTCTGGAGTGAAGCGTTGTCCATCTTGTTTCGGACTGACTTTGAAAATAAAGCCATGGCTTCATCCTGATTGTGGAGAAAAAAGTGTAATAATACCAAGAGTGATTGTTAGATCTGTCTAAATTATGGGCTAATATTTCGAAATGTGGGACGGAAATAACACCTTTTCATTCAAGTATAGTTTTTAATGTATAAAAGTGCTTTATGGGAAAAGAAGCATTCAAAATGCAGTATTTAGTAAATAAATATATAATATGTTTGAAGACCATGTGGTACAGCTGAAAAGCACCAGTACTACAAAGTATTGTATTAGCGGCAGGGGTGGATTTCA
>KV751325.1:9006421-9032421 GCA_001698575.1 Mola mola
GCTCTTGTGTTGCTGTGTAATGTTTTGCATATGGCTGCAGGGCAATGGTCCAAACTCTGAGTAGAATGGTGTTTTTGTTTAACATGGATCATCCCCGAAGAGAGCAAGCATGCACATGGCCACCTCAGACAAGGTTGTCAAGATGTCGGCAGAGGCCCAGCGCCAGCACACCCCACAAGGCAGCTGCTGCCTGCCAGGCGGCCATCTACAAATAATTTACTTTGGGAAGAGATGTCAGGCTGTTTTGTCAGCTTTTACATTGTATATCAAATCCTGGGTGAACAATTCAAGGCTATTAGACAAAGGACCAGGAAATAGTAATTCAAAAAATTGCTGAGAAAATAGTCATGTTTGAGTTTAATCCAACTGGGGCAAATTTGAAACAACTTCGCTCCAAAGAGAGAAAAAATTATCACAAAGTGACACAGAATCAAAATGGGATGAAAATCTTCCATAAAAGACATGCAAAACAGCCACTAAGATACGGTGAAAAGAAAAAAAAGAGACGCAACACCACTACAAAGAGACACAAGACTGTGACAAAAAACGCACAGGGGGATTACAACGAGGCCCACAATCAACACAGAAACACAGAACGAAAAAAGAAACACAAATTTACCACATAAAGAATCAAAACTCAAAAAGACAAGATGATAACAAAGATGCCCAGAATGATCGCAAACAGAAAAGAATCATAAAACAATGGAAAATGTTCAGGTAAGCAAAATGCTCTCAAAGAGACACAAATCTACCACAAAAAAACCCTCAAAATGACCACAAACAGATGGAAAAGAATCATAAAACAATAGAAAATGGTCAGGTAAGCAAAATGCCCACAAAGAGACACAAATCTACCACAAAAACAGTCAAAATGACCAAAAACAGATGTGAAATGACCTCAAATGCAAAATGACCATAGAGAGACATTTATGGCATCTATGTAAGAGGGGGCATTGGATGTAAGTTTTGGATTACTACAGAAGACTATTATACCATGAGATAATATACTGCAGTGGGTATGCGCTATCAAAGATGAAAATGATCTATGTAACACCATGCGGCTGCATTTAAGACAAATTTGGGCAATAATTTGTGTTATAGATATTGAGCAATTGTTTCACGTTTGGCAAACTTCCTCTGTCTGATTAATGTCACTGCAGGACACAAGACATCACCTTTTATCATTTCACAGAGAACAACATTTCTTTTTAGGTTACACAACAGCCAGTCAGATTTGACAACCCCTGTGATCAGGTGGCATGTCAGACTCCATTACGTGTGACTGCGATAGCTACAGGATTCATGCCGGAAATTCCTAAAAGTGTTCTGTTCTCTATTTTTTCGTTTTTCATCTCAATTCCCTGGGACAAATGAAATTGGTTTGACCGATTTTCAAACAAATAAACTGTAAAATGCTGTATGAAAAACCTCCAGTGGTAAAGCTCAACCTTCATTGTAAATTGCTTACAGACAGTAGAGTTAACAGCAGTCAGTACGTAAAAACTACAGGAGAGTATAGCTGACTATTATGTCAGTTCTGTGTCTCACAGGCCTGGCTGTCAACACAAATTAAGAGGCGACACAGCAGATATCAAGAGGTGCCGGGTAATATCCGGAGCCACCACGCCAATTCTGAACCTCTGAAGCTTTTCAGAGCACCTCAGCCAGGTGGAGCATTAACTTTAAAGAGGACAGTAAAGCAGAAGGGAATAATTTGCGGTGTTTTTGAAATAGCATTCTGAAAATGAAAGCTGAAGTTAAGTCACTGCTCAGGGCCAAATTTCTCATCTCCACGCCTGAAGTCAGGAGTTGCCTGGCTATATGTTAAGAGAGGTAAAGTACTGAATTTAGATGGAAAGAGACCAGGGATGCTCAGTGTGGCGTCTCTGCATTATGTTTCGCTTACATTTCCTCCAGATAATGAGCCTCTTGAAGTTATTTTGACAGGCCTGAGACCGCTGCACTTTTACTTTCCCATCTGGGATATTGTATTTTGACTCCTCCCTGCAGTTGGAAGGTGAAAGAGGAGGAGATGTGGGTTGTGTCGGTGAACAGGTTGGTCCAAGCAACAGGTGGGATGAAGAAACCCGATCACAGTCTGTTCTATAAGATCTGGGACGGCACCAGTGAGATCCTAAACGGGTATTACATGCATATCCCAGGGAGATAAGTGGCGTAATAGTGATTTTTCACGTGTGGAGACTTTTGAGTTCCCCCTTTGGTAGCTGTAGCGCGGAAGCCCCACCTCCACCACCACCTTTTATGATAATTTCAGCGCGATGTGTGCGGGGACGGGAGGGTTCCGCCGACTGCTGCCGGACCAGTTGACTGCTGTACCACGTCGCTGAGGCTCTGGACGGGCACGACCGGCTCTCGGAATCACGCTTGGTGGACTCTGTTGTGTCACAATAATGTAGTCGGCGAGGACGCGCGGCCGAATATCTGCGAGAGGAGGTGAACGCACCTTGCATCCAGCCATGGGGGGTCAGATCACCAGAAATAGCTTCTACGGTAAGAGACGTGGCATCACGGGGCAGGATTGATTCTTAATCATGAATTAATCAAGATTATTGATGTATTATTATTGTTCTGATCGAGCTGCGCGCGCAGGCAGCCGGGAGCATGTGCGCATGAGGAGCGTAGGCGTCCTGGTAAGCCTAAAATAAATGGCAAGTGGAAGAAGCCAAGTTCATACCAGCTTCTGTAAGTCACCACTGGCTTTGAATTAGAGGAAATATGAGAGGAAGTCGTGTTTTTTGTAAATGTAACAAGCTTTCCGCAGCATCATGGTTTAAAAACATCCAAGAGCTTACGGGAAGTTTGAACTGAACCAAGTTGATGCTGAACTTTCCCACTTGGTTTATTTGTCCTCCTCATTGCTGTTAAATGATCCACACCCAGCATGTTTGCGCTATGTCATTTAATATGTTGTGTACATCATTGGATTATGTAAACTGTGTGAAATGATTAGATCAGGTGCACTGGACCTTTTTTGAAATTAATTTTCACATAAAATTTTCCTGCAGAAGCTTGGAGTTGTTTTCATTGTGACAGTGACGCATATGCACAAATTGCACAGTCGAACATCCATCCATCCATCCATTTTCTACCGCTTATGAACATATTACACTTTAATAATTTGTAATAAGTCAATATAAATAAGATGAAAAGCTGTTTAATAATTGGTTACTTTATGTTATGACAGATAGTTTAAACTATGCTATAAGGCAGTGTATCAAGCATAAGTCTTGGTGAGAAGTAATTTTAATAGTAGAACCATGACAAATAGTTGATTAACTGTTTAGTCAGTTGCCAGAATAAGTTTTTTGTTGTCAATCAATCATCCAAGATGATTTGAAAAAGCAAAAAGGCAAATGCAGATTTGCTTTATATAACTGCAAATTGAATATGGACTGATTTGCTTCTCAAAGATTCAAAGATTAATGAATAAGATAAAAACTTGTAATGACTTAAGCCCGTCATGGAAATCCTTTTTATTTCACGCATTGATTGCTCATTTGAAGCTGACATGCGGTTGACTTTAGATGAGCAAAAATGAAGTTTTCACTGGTTTATTGTTGTTGTTGGAGCTGATTTTGACCAAATTGTTTGGCTATAAAGCAGAAATATGTGCTGTACACTGTTGTTCTGAGGACGGTAACAGGACCAGTCAACAGTAAACATCTCTTTTCCTAGATGGACACGTGCCAACCCTAATAGTCTTTAATCCAACTTCGGAGCCACTGGTGTGAAGTAACACTGTAGGTGCAGGCAGGGGCGCGGCTAGAGACTCATGGTCCTCCCGCAGTCAGGGTCGTGAAAATGTAATCCATGACATGCACAAAGCCCCTGTCCGGCTCACAGGCTCATGAATCATTCATCTCTCCGCATTTGGCAACCCTGCGTTAACTGCATTTTAATGACAGGACTTTTGAGTATTGAAATGATTTTTCCGGCGTGGTGATTTCAAGTAAGAATTCTTGTTTTTCTTGTCCAAAAAAACCTATGCTTCAGTTTTGGCTTATTTGTTCTCCAAAATGAGCAGCACTGATGATTTATTACAAGAGCGTCATGCATTTTACGATATTCATCACTTATGGCCATAGTTCATCTACAGGAAATTAATGAGCAACCATTATGATAATGAACAAATTCCTTCATTCCAGCTCATCATAAATTAATACATTTTTATTTTCTTTAAAAGATAAGTCTGATTGATTAACTAATTAGCAGATCAACTGACAAAAAAATAATTGCCGATACTTTTTGAACATATCCATGATCATTCGTTCTTTAGGATTCTCCTTGTGAATGCTTGTCTTGCGAGATGATGGGGGGAAGGGGGGGCTGAAACACACATTTGGAAGCCTCACATTAGACCACGCCTGTGGAGGAAACACAGCATAAGAGGCTAAGTGACACTGGTCAGCACCATTCCTTGTCTCTGCAATGTTTGTCCTTCCCAAATAATCACAGGAAAGGCGGCCACTTTGTGTGCATTAAACGATGTCATCATGCCATAACTTTCTCGTCTAACACTTTTCATGGCATGCCTCTGGCCAATATTCACAATCATCTCTGCATCAAGTTGCATGACTCTTTAAACACACCTAAGCAGCCACTGTATCATCAGCACTTTTGGCTCTAACAGGGGGCCATTCACAGTAAATCAAATGTGCTATTTTTACTTATCATTTATATACTTTGTTAATAGAATATATTGTCTTCTGTGAGTTGTCAGTGCTGTAAACATACCCCAGGATCCAAATGAATAATTGTACATACTTGACTACATAGTAAAGCATGAGCTGTGAGGTGTTGCTTCTGTTCTCATGAGAATCTCAGGCACGGTCAGCGGTGAAGCACAATGCGGTCCTGATTTGTTTTCCTGAAGACTTCATGTCTGACATGACATCATGGATGTAGTATGGCTGAAGGATTTGTTATGACTTCATGTAAGACCACTGTTGTGCACAGAGTACAATTTGAACATTGTTCCGCAGGGACAAGAGTATGCAGAGACCTTGACAAATACACAGTATTTGAGCCCAGAACACTTGGCAGAACTTCTGCAATTTTGATTTGAAGGAAATACTCTTTCTCGTTACTGTTGTCATCAATTGCTCATATCTCTGTTTTTTGCACTGACAATACTGCTGAACAAAAGTGGCTTTACAACAGACCTGGTCTCCAAAGGGACTATCTTGACAGTCTTGATTGATTTTTGTCCAGGGATTTACTCACCTCTTGACCTTTTGAAGGACACTCACAGGACTGTAAGACTATCTGTCTTTTGGCAGTCATATATCCAACATATTGCATTTGATTCCAGTCTTGGTGGCGCAGCGGCTGGATTTTATGGTATTTTATGACCTTTACAGGTCATAACAGAGAGGAGTTAAGTTACAAGTTGATTTGATTTTTTTTTTAAATCATTCTTTCTTACGTTTGACGAAAACCCACGTGTTTGGTGGGAAAAGGTCCTCTCCACCACAGTGACCTTGGCCTTGTTCTTTGGAGAGAAGTGTGTAAATGGGGAGAGCAGATCTTGATGAAAGGGAGTGAGTGTGGTATCAGCTCAAGATGACCAAATTCTTTATACCCAAAAAGGGAGATGTGATGAGAAAAACAAGATTTTTCTAATGAAGGTTTCTAGTCATGATTCAGATATTCACATGGGAAAAAAATGTGAAAACACTGCTGGATATAGAGAGTCTGTGTTGTCGTTCTTGTTTTGCCTTGCTTCCTCTGACCAGCATCATAGCAATTAGTGTCCTAAAATCTCTTTTAATGGCAGGTATTTTGTATAGAAGTTTGATTTTATTTTGTTTATATTGATTTAATGGAGCAAGTAGTGCGTACTCGAGCCTCTAACATAAATTTTGTCATTGATACGAGCTCATCAAAACGTGATCCTCAAGTGGAATTAGTGACAGACGTGCAGTAGCTTAATAAGAGTGACTTAGAATATAGTTTATCAGCCAGCTGAAATTACTGCATTTTATGTAAATTTATCACAGCTGCATTGTTTATGAGCAGTTCTGTCCTTGTAATTTTTTTTTATTCAAGGATATTTCTGCATGTAATTAAACGTAGCCTTTTTTTTATTTCTACAGTAGGTGTGTGGAGAACTGAAATATTAGATTATAAGAATCAAATATACTTATCATCACTGAGCCACCACTTTTATTTCTCCACGTAGATTCTCTAAACGGCCCGTTTCCTGCCACATCCCAACGATGCCAACAGAAGCCCAAGCGTTGCCTGCCCATTCAGCAGTGTGGGAGTTTGTCCTCCTTCCCTCTGCTCTTCCACCCAAGCACGAAGGGCTCGCAGATTGTCATGGACATGTCCCAGAGGACTGTCAAGAGGCAGGCCAGCTTCTGTAATGCCATCACCTTCAGCAATAGGCCTATTGCTGTGTATGAGCAAGTTAGGCTGAAGGTAAGCAAAAACACACATGCGTCCCATTTGCTTGCTTGATGTCATAAATTCTTTGTTTTTTTTTTTTTTATTTTTCGTAGTTTGGGAATGTGATTTGTAAACAGTGGAAACAAGAGGATAAGATTTTGAATGAAATATCCCAGCTTGCTGTACACCAAAAAAAACCCGCTGGTCTTAAAATTGACCCAGTTTGGGCTAATTTAGCACTGATACAATAAATGCTCAGTATGTTTGTGTTTTTCATGCCCCTTTCTACCTCTCTCTCTTCATCCCCTTTCTTTCTGGATTTGTGTTTTTTTTCTCTTTTCTCTCTGCTCTTGTGTGGGCCAAAGCTGCAGCAGCTTAGAACAAGTTTCCACTTCACCTATCAGGCCATCTATGTCTCGAAAGTGAGAGAGCGGGGCAAGCATTGCCATGTGAGGAATACTGATATCTGGCATGGTCCATGCAAAGTAAATAGAGGTTCAAAATAAGACAAAAATTGTTTGCAGGTGATATACATAATGAAGTAACTACCTCTGGTCTTATCTTTAGGCCAAGCTGGTACTATGGATCTCAATTGTAGTCTGTGTGTTGGTCCGAGCTGAACTATCTCAGCAACTATTAGATGAATTGCCATGAAAAACTGTTACAGACAATAAGGACCCCCTACTAAGGATGAATTTTAATATTTTCGCCTATTCCTTAATCTCAAATGTTGTGCATCATTGGAGTCAAAAGTGCAACATTTCCATCATCCCCAACATTATGAAGTGTGAAGTGTGTGTTAGCAAATATTAGGAAGCTATCATGCTAAAGTAAGAGCATGAGAATGGTAAGTGTTAATTAGTTAATCATCTGCTAAACTTCAGCATGTATGCATTGTTGTTGCAATTTAGCATGATTGACATTACAATTTAGCACTGCACAGCTACACAGAGCTCCTCTCATACCTGTACTGATTTTACAATTCACAGAACAGTAATAGAAAAAAGTGAAGAGCTTGATTTCAATATTATATCCAAGTTCATTAAAGACTATTTTCTCCTCAGATCACTAAAAAGCAGTCCTGCTGGAGTGGTGCTCTGCGTCTTGGTTTCACATCCAAAGACCCATCGAGTATAAACCCTGACACCTTGCCAAAGTACGCTTGCCCAGACCTGGTCTCCCAGAGTGGCTTCTGGGCAAAGGCCCTGCCAGAGGAGCTCTCCAGTGAAGGAAACATTATCTCCTTCTGGGTGGACAAAAAGGGCAGAGTGTTTTACCGGATCAATGATTCCAGCCCAATGCTGTTCTTCAGTGGTGTGCAAATCTCTGAACCCCTGTGGGCTCTCATAGACATCTACGGCCTCACAAGGGGGGTCCAGCTGCTAGGTAAGCTTTGACAACTTACAAGTTAAACCATGTTTGAAACACCACTATACTGATGGAGGTCTTGTGAGTTGGGAGTTTATTCAGTGCCCCATCGGGATGCCTTTGGGTTGCTGCTGCTGGTCTATTAGGTGTCTTAACTTTTAGCTCCAGATGGTGACAGGCAAGATGAGCAGTCATGTTTGTCGTGTTACCACAATATGATAGCTGTCCATGACAGAGTTTGCATATAGCTTTGGACATGTTTATGTCTAATGTCTAAGCTTTGCCTTCCCTGGAAGTGTGTTCATACTTTGGATTTAAAGTTTAACGGTGCAAGTCTCATCCTTGGTGGTCTGGGATTGTAAGCATATTCAACATGTTAAATATTACACCGCTGAACATCAGTCTATAAGCATGCTGATGTCGGCATTTAGCTCAATGCACTGCTTAATTTCAGCCTTACAGATCTATTAAAATGCCTGCAGAGTCTTGTTTCCATATGACCACGGGAAACTATTCTGCGTCTGATGTTTTTAAGTATGATTGGTTCAAAGGTGATGTTACAAACAGCCGCTCTATTCATCCTACTCCAACAAAATCAGTCAGTGGAAAGATGCTGGAGATTACATAGATTGTATAGTTACCACCGTTGTTAGTATCCAAGAAAGGGGGAACTTCAAAAATAAGTTCTCAGTGCTGTTTCAAGGATCATTACGTGGAAATATTAGGTAGAAATAGATTACCCCAATCATTGATGGCAGATTTTTGCCACGCTAAATTATCTGATGTATGCTTGAATTTCAAGTTGAGATGCATTTATGAACCACATTATAATAACAGCTTTCTCCATTTTATGAAAACAAAACTAGAACAAATAGATCAAAGGGAATTCTTGTGGACACCTCAGTCATAATTACAACTATTTCCAAGAATTGCACTGCCTCTCTCTCCAAAGAATGGAGGTTGTCATCACCATTAATAAAAATAGAAGAGGCTCCCATATTGTGTAGATAGTGCCATTTAACCTCATTTCTTGCGTGTGGTTGACAGCGAGAAGCGTGCTATCTTGAGATTGGCTGGTTGGTATCCAGCCACAGAGTGCGACTATCTGGGGTTCAGTGGCCTTGCGGTGCCAAGCAGCACACAGCTCTTTATGAAGAACAAGAGGAGTGTGTTGGTCATCCCATGTGCACAGACAAGAGGAGGGATGATGTCAGGTAATGACATGTCTATGGTGC
Source organism: Mola mola (assembly GCA_001698575.1). Classification (NCBI taxonomy): domain Eukaryota; kingdom Metazoa; phylum Chordata; class Actinopteri; order Tetraodontiformes; family Molidae; genus Mola; species Mola mola. Next base: position 9,015,436 of record KV751325.1, read on the forward strand.
TTTTTCCAAGACAATCAGAGCAGGGGAATGTCTCATCCCTTGGATCCAAGTCTGAATTCAACTTCATGTGACGTGTGATTGGCAGGCAATGCAGATTCATGCTTAAATGGCATCCATGTTTACCAGATGTTACGGTACACTTCCATTTGTTTTCCTTTTGCAAGGAAATCAAGGTTTTCCACAATGTCTAGTTGTAATATTTGCATGTGAATTAAGTCAGCAGCCATAAATCCCTCTGTTTCTACTCTGGTTCCCCACATTGACTATCTATCCTTGGCCATCAGTCAGCTAAATGATAAGCTGGATATAAGCTAGTCACAGGGCGTCACCACTCAAGAGCATGGTATATCTCAAAGGCCCAGCATTGTTCTGGCTGTAGGCTAAAGCAAAAAACTTATCCTCTGAAATATGGGCAGAAACACTAAAGTCTAATGCTGTGAACTGGCACATGTGCACATTTTCCTTTTACAGTAGGGTGCAGTTTGATTTTTAATGATGCTTATACAAGGGTCTGAAATTAATGTAGTACCATCTGATAAACTGAGCCACATTTCACCTGTTGTGGGGCTTTTATCACACAATCTGTCCAGGTGGGAATTACAGATCTGCTGCAGTGTTTTCCCCGCACAGGAGAGAAATGGACCGAGAAGCTGTGAATAAGCTCCATAGAGTTTCGAAAATGGCTTGGTTAGGTAACCTTGATTTGACTTTTAAGATAAATGTTCAAGACACTGAAAATATATAACAAATAAGTTGAGATTAACCTCTTGAGTTAGTGAATGAGATAAGTGAGAGAGTTTTAAGAGCTTAATGTTTATTTAAGGGGCAGGGCACCAATTTTACATAAGAAGTTCTACTTGTCACTAATCTTCTGAAGCAGGGAGTTTTTCAAAGCTTTTATAAAACTATTTCACTCATAATAATGTTAAATCACAAATAGATTTTCTGTCTTTTCAAAAACTGACAAATTGTATTTCCCCCGCTAGTGCAACTCGACCCATTACAATTTGGCTATCAGCATGCTAAGGCAGCCTCAGGCTACTGGTCTCAAACAACAAGTGTGGGCTACAGGGTTTTTTTTCACTTGTGCTCATCTGTTCTCATGAAATTGATGCCCTATTAGCTACATAACTTTAGGCGCTTTATCAGATTTCAAACAAAAATCTTCTTTCTTATTGTTTTCTTTTTTACACATTCCCCAAGACCTCCAAACAGAGTTTCATTTGTAGTTAGAAATTGATGAAACAAAATGACAACAATGATAATATCTTTGAATAACACTTGCAATTTCATATTATGTATTAAAAGCTTCATTATTAGATGGAATCACATGGGTTTTTTAAATGGGAGTTTAACAGGAAGTATTGAGTTCCATTTTGAGAGTCTGATTCAATGTCTCTGATACAAGGGACTAAAATTCTAATCATGACATTTTCCCGATTTTTGTCCCTTGTGACTCCCCCAACTTTATCAATGTGGCATCTAGCCAAAACGCTACAGATACCCTGAGAGTTTATGCTAAGAAAATAACTGCAGCATCTGAAGACTGATAACACATTTGACCCCTCCCAAAGTTGACCTCATTATTCATCACATAACACTGTCATGCCCTCATCAAACAACCATTACTCTCCCTTTTAGGATTAATTGAATCAGCATAACTGTATCTGATCTTTACGTGATAAGTTTCTTCGGCCTTCAACCTTTCATGGAATAATTATGACAGTGTCCCCACTAATGCAAGGGAACGTTACTGTAACTATTGTGTGAAACACCTGAGTGTAAACATGGACTGAACACATTGTTGGTGTTTACTGGGGTTCGTTCTTTTGATCCATTAGGATTAATATATCTCAAACTGGTACCTGTAAAATTATTCCAAAATCCATGATAAAGAGGAGTCATCACTTTTTCTTCTGAGTAATCTGATTGTTTATAATTCATTATCAGTAAACTACAACCGAAATGATCCAGTTTCGCGCTCAGATTGGCGCTTTAACCTGCTGGTAATCTAATGTACATCAGCATCTGTTTGATCTCCTACAACCTCACTTTACACCAGTTCTGGCTCTGCTGCAAACAACTTTGTTTCCATCAGCTCTTTTTGTGATGTTTAAGGATCTTTTCTAGACTGATGTTGTTTCCTCTCTAAGCTGCTATCAAGGGAGTGCAGTTCAGCAAGCCACCCATGCAAGAAGTCAAAGGTGATCCTGACATCAGTGAGACAGCTTGAAAGCCGAGATGGTGTTGCGTAAGAGAGGAAGCTAAATTAATCTGCTGAAATCAAACTGGGCCTCGGGGGTCGTCCAGACCAACAATGCTGCCTATGCAATTTAAGAAAGATCTGTTACATCACCACACTTGTCCAACTCATGCAGCTATCAATAAAGACCAAAGTGCCTTGCTTGAGTTTTGTACAGAACAGCCTGTAATACGCTGAGACACATCAGCCCTTAGATGCACGCAAAAAAGATTCTCTCAAGTGTGTAATATGTCTGAACATACTTAGAGTAACTTCTTCAAAGCACAATTTGTCAGTCGCATTTTCACAAATGCTTCTGTTTACTATGTTTCTTTGAGCAGTGGTATGAGAACGCTAAAGTGCCTTTCCAAATTAGCACCATGAGCGTTATGAAACAAAACCACGTTTTCCACATTTGAAAAGTTTGAAATATTAGTTTCATAGTTTTTCAACTCAACTTTTCAGCAGCCGAGGTGTATCAGGTTTGCTGTAGAAGCTCCAGAAATCAGGTCACAAATAACTTGCAAGTGTTTCCAGTCTAATTTCCCCGAAGCGGAACAAATATGAGAGAAGAGGAGTGCTGTACCCTTCTGAAGTCAAAAAAGTAATCATGCACCCTTTACACATTTATGGCTTCAGTCTTAACAGAATGTGTTTGTTTATGGAACAACCTCCCGAGAGACCACACCGCATCCAACACTTGTACAGGCATGATGGATTCCTTCCAACTTAGATAAGCTCCAAAGCCATCTTTTGATGGATGCAAGATGCTCTACTGGGGATTAGTTTACTAGAGGTAGATGAGTCACTTAATCACAAACAGAATGGTAGTGATCCATGAGACCGGCTGCAGCTAACATCATCTGCAACCTGTCTCTCTGGTCATTAGAGAAGAATCCAAAATGGCTGCCAGGCTGTCAAAAGGCTGAGTGCCTCACAGGTGATTAAGAGGAGGATGCTGACATCAATCATCTCTGTACACGTTATTGCCATGCATTTGGCTTGTTGAGCATCATGGTGGGGGAAACCTCCTGAAGCATGCTTTTCACGCTTACAAACACTGAGCAACATTTTCCTCCTCTGAGGATGGAGAGAACGGCTCTGGCAAAAAGCTGCAGGAAGTAATGTCTTTAATGAGGTTAGTGTCATTGTTCTTTTTAGGTGGTCTCACCCATCAACTGTGCTGTCAATTCCCCTAAAATGCTGTACAGACATGGTCTCAAAAAAGTTCTACTTAACCACTAAATGATGATTCCATGACATTTCATCGATTCAAATCTATTTTCCCATACCTTTTTGTAAGACAAAATACTTGCAAAACTTATATATTTCCCTGTATCCTTACCTTTACATTGTGTTCAGTGCTTATTAGAAAACGTTAGCTTACTGACATGTTAAAATAAGATCCTCACAAAGGATTACTAATATACGTGCTAAACAGCGCTAAAATGATTACTTATTATATTAAGGCTTAAATGTTAGTCATGAAATAACTAAAATACTTTCCTTACTTTCTTTAAGTGACATCTAATTATTTAAGTGACCTTTGGTTTTTAAGAGAAAAAAACTTGGTGATGGTGTGTTTAGTTGACTGATTTAGAAAGGTTAACAGGTCATCAAATTAGTTGCCTCGTTCTATCTGTTAAGAAATTGGGTGGAACCTGTTAAGCCATCATAGTGTTAGCTTTGTTTGTGAGCATATTGACAGTAGCATTAAGTACAGTCTCTCACAGCATAGCTGTAGCCTTAGGGCATGTCATCATTATTTCATTGTGTCATGGGAATTTCATTGCTCATTTTATTCAAATTAACATTGAAAGTGCCCGTTAACAATTAAAGGTTGCTGTGCCTTTGAGTCATACCTTTTTTGTTAACAGATTAACAGAGAGAGAGAGAGAGAGAGAATGGAAATGCTGAAAAAGTACTGTATGTGCTGCACAATCATGTTGCGTTGTTTGAACCTGATTGTGCTGTGCTTTCCTTTCTTTGTGTCTATTTTTGACTGTGTTCACTCGGCATGCCCCATGCTCGCACTTAATTTCTACAGCAGTGATCCTCATTATTTTTTTCACAGGAGCCACATTGGCAGAGGAAAGTCAAGGGGAGAGCCACTTTTATGACGATATACCAAGTCACCCACACAGATGAGCATTTCTACATATAAACTGGTCATGCCACAAAAAAGAAACAACCCAGCCAATACATTTTCAATTAAGACCATATTTACCTTAATACTGGGATAAGCAGAAGCTGGCATGCAAGTCCTTGATGTTCTTCTTTGATTTTTCTTTTTTGTATTTATAGTTTGTTGTTGCAATCACAGGGAGGCATTCAAGATGAACATGGGTTTCTCTGTTTCCTCTTAGTAGTGTTCATGGTTGAAAAGGTTGACTCACAGGTGTATGCGCTCATAAAGAAAGACATCACTTTCTGTACAAGTGGTTTCAAAGTTGGAAAATCTGCTTCAGAAACCAAACTCCAGAAGTGGCAAACACCTGCTCTGAGTTCAACTTGGAGAATGTCATTTGTTTGCAGTTCAGTTATTTCACTTTCCAAAGCAGCACGATTATAAGGGCAGAACTGTGTGATGGTTGCAGTAATAGAGGATATATCCACATGGAAGGGGTTTTCAATAAAATTGAAAATCTCCTTATGTTCATTCACATCACTGAATCTGGATTCAAACTCACCCTTCAGCTCCTCCAAACTCTCCAACAAATCCTCTGTAGCTGAAGTGCTGCTGCAGAGATGGATCACTTGTGGTTGTTGCTCTGAGTTTTGGGAAGTGGATGAGTTCTCTATCAGGTATCCACAGAGCAGTTATTTTGTTTTGGAACGCTCTGATTATCTTCACCATGTCACTTGGAAGCTTGTCTCTCCCTTGGAGCTGCAAGTTGAGAGCGTGCAGGTGACCGGTAATGTCAGTAAGGAGGGCCAGCTGTATGATCCAGTGTGGGTCTTTCAACTCTGGCTGGTGTTTCCCCTTGCTGTCCAAGAAAGTGCACACTTCAGGAAAGAGGCTCAGAAACCGCTCCAGCACCTTTCCACGGAACAGCCATCTTACTTCACTGTGCATCACTAAATGACATCTGTGCTTTCGTTCACTGCGAGGCTGAAACATGGCGCCGCGCGCAGATCAGCCAACAACTGGTCACGTATGTCCTTTCCGATGTCCTCCATCCGCCTCGTTATTGTTGAATCAGACAACTTTAATCCTTTTATTTGTTTAAGAATCGCGTCCTTGTTGTCAAAGTCTGTGAACAATATTTCTGCTAAAGCCAAAAAAGCAGTCTTTTACTATTTCTGAGTCTTAGAATGGTTTTTTGCCCGTGCCAAAATCCACGCTATCGCAAAAGATGCCTCTGTTGAACGCTCTGCAGTAGAGGTTGTCCTGTGAATAAGATTTTGCTCCTCACAAAGTGAAGCAGTAAGCTGTGCTGTTTTTCTCATTCTGAGCTCGCTGCCAGGCGGATAACTTTCATTGAAAACGAAGCAACTTGGAGCGCCGTTTTGAAATGGCGCTCCAAGTTGCTTCGTTTGAAACAGGCGCGGGTTTGTTTGCATATTAAGCACAGAGGGGTCATGCCATGATGAAAAAATAAGAATTTGTCTGTCCATTTCTCTTGAAATTTCCTGTGCTCATCTTGTATGCTTCGTACCTTTCATTTTTTACTCTGAACACCTGCAGTTTGCCTGCTCACCCCCTCTCCGGCATCTTCATGTTGATTTTCGTTTGCTGCTTCCTCAGACTCTTTATCATCACTATTCGTTACGTCTGGTGTTGTCTTTTTTTTTTAATTAGAAATCGATCCATTTTGTGCCCTGTGCATGTCACGCTGGCTAGCTGAGCTATCATGACCTGCAAGCGTGCGCTGCGGTCAAATGTACCAGTGTTGCAAACAATGCTGTAATGCTGTGCGTTGCCAGGTTTGACAGTTACCCCCCTTTCGGAAACAACATTAATTGAGGTGAAAGGAGAAATACAATGTGGATGTTTGCAGATTGTTTGCGTGTTTGTAGTGTAGTGTTCATTGTATATTTATGTTGCACATTTTTAAAAATGTATTGGCTGTGTTATATTGTTATAAGCTACCGTGCGAGCCACCAATTAAAGCTTGACGAGCCGCATGTGGCTCGCGAGCCGCGCAATGAGTAACCGTGTTCTACAGATCTCACTTATTGTTTCACTTGTCAACACAAATTATGTAGTTTTTCACAAGCTTTGGATTTGTGGGTGACAGGGTTTTAGATACGGAGAGAGGCCAAATAGATGCAAACTGCTACAAGTGGCAAGGTAGAAATTTTGGCAATGCAGGTAAAATGGCTTGAAAAAGATGACAGGAAAAACAAAATGTAGGCCATTACACAATGCAACTTAGTCTTTAAATTTAGTTTTGTACTCAAATCATGTTACTACAGTGTCCAAGAATGGTACTACTTGCCTCTTGCCATAGTAAAGCTGCAAAAATAAAGCATTTTGTTAAATGCTTGTATGATTGATGAAGACATGTGAAAGGCCCGAAAGGTCTGGTTACCCCAAAGTACCGCAAATGGATTTTGTACTAATACATTCAATTTTTCTGGTCTGATGCTTACAGCCAAATCCTCCAAAAACAATAAACTGGAAATTCAGGATGGTGAAAGCAATATGCAAAGTCATCAGTCAAAAGTCTGTTTCCAGCCAAAGGCAAACAGCATACAGTGAGGAAGAAAGGCAAAGAGAGGTGGTTAATTTCTCTGTATTATAAACATTTAGTAATGTCCTTGAGCAGAATTATTTTGGCAGAAGTTGACTAAAACCATGAATCATATTATAGCCTCGCTCTTTTCTCCCCTCTTGCTCTGTAGACTGCATGCTGATCACCAATAAATCATATCAAAAGTGACCCATTTTCCAGAGCCTGGACACCTAAACCTGATTATAGTCACATTGAGATATTGCAAGACTGTGCACTCAGTTTATCCTCTTTTGGAAATTACTGAAGCCTGCAACTTATGCTTAGCTCAAACCCTTGTTCATGCTGTGTTTTTACCCAAACATTTTTAAAAATCACAAGGCCTGAGATGGTTGTGGTCCAAGGCTGTGTGAACTTGGTCCATTTCTAAGAAGATATATTGGGTAGCTTGTGGGCCTGCCATGTTTGATGCTACAGCTTTAACTATGCTCCTTGGAAATTAGCCAGTCCCTTCGCAAGGGCAGTATTGCGACTCGACCTTTTGGGCTATATCTAATCAATTCTAAATTATATGAATGTATCATATATATACCTGGATATAACAACATTGCTCAGTCTTGGTTCCAAAACTTCCCAGTGTTCAAATGTGGTATTGCAGTTGCCCAAAAGGCTTTTTCCATTAGTTTAACATTATAAAAGAGACAAATGTGAAAGTATTCAATTCAAAGTGCAAACAAGGACAATATGAGTCTTTCTTTTACAAATATTTGATCCAAAATCATCAGAATGAAGCATTCATAGGTCATGGTCAACAGTTGGACCAGTTGAAGAAGCACTACTGACACATAATTTGGGTGTGAACCTGAAAGCTAGACAACCATTTTTGTTTTGTTTTTGTGGTTTTTTTCACCAGGTGAACAATTGTCATTGCAGTGACCAGATGCCAATCTCTGTCTGGCATGTACACCAATCAGCAGCATCACTACAACCCGTGACATTTGAATTAAACAGTTGAAATGCCTGCAATGTAATGTCCCGCCTGGAAACCCTGGATCCTGGCATTCCAATAGATGACAACTGACACAAATCATACACTCCAAACATCCCAGGAGACCAAGCACGCACCCCAAGGCACAAGCCCACCCTGATGACGTTGCAGTACGATGTATGCTGCTACACTACAAAAACTCCTAAGGAACAGCCTAAAAAACATTACAACAAGCCTGTTGTAATGTTTTTAAAGTGTTGTCAGTAGTTTAAAGTGTTGATTAGGCTTAAAAGTTCCAATCATGCATATCTGACTGAGCATTCATGTGCCTGTAAAATTACATGCTATGGAGGCCCCAATGCAGGCCTGGGCTCTTTCCTGTCGAGACATATACACATCCTCTGAGGAGTAAACATGTGGTGCTTAGCAGCAGGGTATTGGCGATGGATGCTGTCCTGTGGGATTGGGTTTGCTCTAACTGGCTGATCAAATTTTAATCTGGTGAATTTGGAGGCCTGATTAACCCATTGAGCTCTTTATCACATGCTCTTGTAGTTTCTGTGGTGTGGCGAGCTGCATTGTCCTGCTTTGGGGACGACTACCGTCAGGGAGTGCTGTTGCCAGGAGGCAGGTAACCTTTGTCTGACACAATGTTTAGGTGGAATTTATTGGTCAAAAAAACATCTACATAAATGCCAGGTCTGAAGGTTTTCAACTAAAACATTGCACTGTAGCAAGATGAACAATGTTATATCAAGTTCTTGTTCTAAAGACCTGCGCTGTATCTACATTATAGTACTTCACTTATGAAGGAAAAATGAAAAAAATTAAGCTTACTTAAAAGGACAACATTCATGCATGATGTCTTTGCAAAAATGTTTTTGAATTGCTTCTATTTCAGTAGTTTAAATTGTTAATTACGTTAATGATGATTGCCAGGTGAAGCTAATATAGTAATTATAGTGCAGGAGTCTATTAATGGCCAAAATGTTATATGAAAATTACAGCGTCGTATTTATCAAGTGTTTTAGGATTAGGATGAAACCTAAATTCCACTGCAAGTAACTTAAGCACAGTCAGTCTCTGAGAAATGTATTTAAAAGTGAATAAATTTCTAGACTTATGATACAAAGCTGCATCATTTTAAAGGAGATAAATGTAAACATGTTTTGGAGGCATTACATGAAGTAGGGAGCTCTGAAAGCTAATGGTTTATTGCTAAAATTATTATAAATGAATTCAAAGATAAGAAAATATTACAGTTGACATTCAACACATTCACAATTACTCACATTATTTTCACAAATTTCAAAATTAATAAGCCTTAAAAATCTGCTGTTCTTTGTTTTGTAATTAACAAGACAAAAATGTTGGATGAATGAAGCCAAGGTAATGGCTCCTCTGAGGCCGGTGTTGATGAATAGCTGAGCAGGACACCAAAAAATGACTTTCAGGTTCTCACACTCCCTGGAACATTGTAGGTTTAAGTTTTTTGTCATGTAGTTGTATTTTGTTTATCATATAGAAAACCGAATTTGTCTAAAGTCATCATACAGAGAACATGTATCATGGTGAGTTGACTCTGTGTACCAATTAGATGAGCTCACAATCTTTCAACATATCCACAGGCAACTACAAAATATTACTCTGTACAACTGTTGGTGGTCATTTTTCCTTTATGTGTCCTTCAGGTCCTTTCTTATATCAGAGGTAAAGTAATTTCATTGGTTGCCAATAAGTTACAATGAGATGGGAGGGTCACCTATAATCTAAAATGTTGGAGGACAGTCCTTGACCTAACATCTGCGCCAGCACATAACACACAGAATTGTCAGTCTATGTATTTATAAGAGCTCTGTTTCAAATGATCTCAGAGCTAAGAATTCATTTGATTTGTTGAACCAAAATAAATGTCGCTGGACAAGCTATTGTGCCTCAGTTGGGATTTAATCAGCTCAGATGGAATCGAACAGATTTACGGAGAAATCAAAATAGAAATGGTAATGGAACCTGTCGGGTTTGGATTCTGGGATCTGGCCTGTTGAGGGGGAAGCCTTTAGAGACGAGGCTAATCACTTTCAGATGGCCATAGACAAGTCCTGCTGACGACATGACTGTGTATTAGTTTGCAAACCTCTCCATCTGTGTAGTTTTCATAGAGGTTTCCTCTGTATTGCTTTGACCAAAACAATGAGATTAATAAGTAATTGAAGTGTAAATAAGTGTTTGAAATAATGGTGAAACACCAAAGACACCTTATTACCTCATGTACACTCTTGCACTTTGAACAGGGTTGAAATTGCATGCTGTTTTATGCATGCCGAGGCACTCTAGTTAGTTCAGGAGTGGCTTTTAACTGGCACTGGAAACGCTGTTCTCTTGTGACAACCTTGAGTCATTTCCACTGCCGCCATTTGTTACTACCTTGTGTCACATTTTCTTTTCCATGATCACAGTCCAAAACTCAGAAACATCTGGCACTAAACCAGAGACTGGATTTGATCTCTCAGAAACGCCACACGTGTATCCCATTGCACATGGCATCTCAGACGCTCAGACGTGCTTGTTGGGCTTCTCCTGTGTATCAATACTGTAGCACACTATTAACATTTTGCCCTTCCTGTTTCATGCTCATACACTTGTGCTATTATCGTGACCAGGATCCATCTTCTTGAAAGATCATCATAATTCATTATCACTACCTTTTTTTTTTTTTGATAAGCAAAAGTCCTCCACTCTCCTTTTTGGGACTAACACACAGCCTCCCATCCCAGTCTTCTTCATGACAGATGACTCCATGCACTCATTCTAGACAGAGCCCTGGATAGCCCCTCTAGGTATGCATGCTTAGGGCAAATCCCCAAACACACACATACGCACACACTCACTTGGTACGGCTGACCTTGTATAGCGGTTGCAGCCTCATTAAAACTCACAAAAGCCTCCTAATCCTATTCCACCGGCCCAAGGAATAAACTGCTGCCTCCCTCATCTACTTGCCATGCCATTGCCTGTCTGCGAGCTGTTCAAGACTAAATAAGGAATAAGATACATCAAAACCATCAATTGAAATGAGTGATTTAGATCAAAAACTTTGTGTACCATAATGTGAGCCTCCCTACTAAGTATGATGAGGTGGAGCCAAAGTGTTTGTTTTGGCAGTGCAGTATCTAACGGCTTTATGACCAAAGTACGTTAGTTCTCACGCTGGCTTGCCTTCACATTGAAACAGGATGCCAGGTTTTCATTTGTATCATACACATCCTCCTTTGGCAGTATCTTGTTCACTTTCCAGGAACTGGTTTTTCTAGATTCTGTATTCGCTAAGGTCCCCTAGGGTTACAACTTGTCTGAGTAGGTAAACGTAAAACAGGTCCAGGGATTTTCAGCAGGTGTATGCTTTGGCGTGGCTGTGTTCTTACGTCCTTGGAGCCAAGAAATTCCTCCTAATGGTTCAGTGAGAGTTGAGTGAGTGGACTTTCTGGCTTTCCTTCTCTCAATGGCTGTGAGAAAGAGAGTCAGAAAGCCCAAATTCAAGAGGTCAACCATTGACCCTGCACAACAGTGTCAGTTTGGTATGTGTTCCCCTATTTAAAATAGAGCTTTTCTCTGGTGATGAAGTACCTGGAGCTGTTCAAAGACTACTTAATTTGACTTCAGCTACACACTTAATCACATCTGTATTGTTTTCCTGCCAGAAATAAAAGAGACTCAGACTTGATATTCAAAAGCTTCAAGGACATGAACTTTGCAAGTTTTAGAAGAGAATAATATCATCACTATTATCAAGATGTAGTGTTGTAGAACTGTTGGAGCACTGCCAAGCGATAAAGCTTCAAAAAATGTGTTTTGCTTAGCTGCAGTGCATTTTCTTTGTGTTCAGGTCTTTAATATAACTCAGAGGAAAAAAGACATGATTACAGCTTTCTGAGTGTGTGTCATTTTAATGAGTGGGAGAGCTCCTTATTAACAGTAAATAACAGACCGTGTTTACAGCCAAGCTACAAAAAGAGTCAGTCGTTTTCTCTTGTGTTTGTTGTTGGACCCCCGCAGCCCTATCAGATGAACTAGAGTTCCCCTTGCAGTTATAAGCCTCATGTAATTGATTTACTTGTTATAAAAAATATGTATTTTTTTCCAAACACGTCAATGAAGAGTAAGTGTGTTAGTTTGAAAGTTCACACCCCATTAAATTAGATTAGATTAGACATATTATTGTACAATGTATCCTCTAATTCGTTCTTTAAATTAGCTGTACTGTTCTAACATACTTAGGGGTAAGACACCAGCTATTGACCAGCCATGCCACCATTCGAGGAAAACACGGAAATTTGCAATCCTACATGTTGTAGCCCCATATTTTAGCAAATTTTCTTTGGCTCAGATGTTCGCCAGAAGAACAGCAAAGATGTGGCCCAGATTCAGAATTTAGTGTCTCTATGTATGACAACCATGCCTGAACCATAACAAAGCCAGCCCTGATATGGCCCATAGTTTCGCCTCATATGGAATAGCTATACGACTGAGATCTGGAAAGGGCTTACAGCCCCTATGGGGCCCACAATTGGCTGAAAGACCAGATTCCACACTTTACCCAGAACCTGACCTAATTAACAACACACCTTTGATCTGGCCCACATACGTTTGAGGTTGTATATACGTACGAATTAACTTCCGACTGGCCGTTCTTATGAATGCGATATCTCAAAAATATTTTGAGGGATCTTCTAATATTGTACAAATGTCCACTCTGACTCAAAGATGAACTGATTAGATTGTGGAGGTCAAAGGTAAAGGTAACTGCAACCTCATTTGGGCCTTACTGTGAACGTAAAACAAACTCAGATCAAGCCACTGACAATTAGCTTCGATCAGACGTTGACATTTGGAGGTCAAAGGTCAAGGTCACTGGGACCTGAAATTTTCGAGGGTTAATTGGTTGACTTTTTTAAGGTCAAAAGTAATTACAAATGTACATATTGTGATGTCACACTAAAGTGGAATTTCTGGCCAGTGTGAAACAGTTATTAGAAACAACAACCTGGTCACTATCTTCCATTACAGGCTTTCATGTTATAAATTGTGTCAGTCTTTTTGCTGATATGCAAAATATTATACTACTTATATAACTCACTACTCTTGATTTTACCTACCAAAATACCAACCAAGCAAGAAGACCTCATGTACAAAAATCTGCCCAAACCTAATTGGTTTTGCCTGCATTCATGTTTAGGTTTGCCCAACTAAAAACTGAGTTATCCAAGAATAATATGATGCTATCGTTTTCTATTTGAAAACTAGCTCTATAATTCAAAGTTTGTTGCAAAACATGCTCTTAAAACTTTGAAAATAATACAATTTCTACCAATCACACTAACACAGTTCGCATAACACAACCCACCACTGGAGTTTCACTGTCCTCTCTGTGAGCCTTGCAGAGGAATATAACCACCAGGCAGTTATTTTTCATGATGACTTTAAACATATGAAATATGAAGTAACAAGCAAGTTGCCCCTTACAGTTAACATATTTTGTTTCTCTGTAACATGCCTTCCATGAACTGTACATTACAAATAACTTACTATTGAATAATGCCCCCAGCTGCTCAGTTAAACCAATTCTACATTCATTTTAGCCAATTGTAATAATGATTCATTACTTTTAACTACGAGTTTAGCCATTTTTCTACTGTTGCTAGTTAAGTTAAGTTCTCCATGAGTATATTTTCAACCATTTTATGTGTTATTCAGTATCCCAACTGTACCGGAGTATTCCTTATTTTCATTTTAATCACTGTTAATAGAATTGTATTTTCCATTTAGTTTCCAGTCAACCCCCATAACCAAAGTCAAGTTCAGAAGTCAATGTTGCGGATGATGTAGGAATTGCGGATAGGTTAAACAAAGTTATTCTACTCATGACCCTGCTATATGTATTTTTTAGGTCTTTTCATGCATGCAGCCGTTCTGTGAATGCTGATCTACACTGATGCAGAACAGGTCGACACACATAAAGAAGATAAACTGTGTCTATTGTGTATTTTAAGCTTTGTAATCCTACCATTTGATCGACTGGGTGCTTTTCAAGTTTGTCAGGTGTTTTATGTTGTAAACTCTGTGCCAGATTCCTTTGGGACCAAACCCAGGAAGGGGTCATACATATTTATTTGGCCCATGCCTTTATCTTTCATTGTTTCATCTCCTTTTACTCCTATGTACACTTTGGTTTTCATAAAAGGTGGAAACTTCTCAGGTAATGTTACTATTCTCTTCACAGCTTCTTTTTGACCGCTGTGCCACTCTCAGAAACATCAACCATGAAACTCAGCAAGCCGCAATAGCTGGAATAGAAATGATCTCTTGTATCCTGAAGTCGGCTAACTTTGCCTTGAAGATGATAAGGCTGCTAATAATAAGAGCCTCATACTTGGTTGTGGACACTCTTGACTGAGGAAGTAATTAAGTAGAAGCAGTTTATCAGGCCTGGCCGGAGATGTGCTGTCTTTGGAGATAAAATGGAGCTGGTGAAGTATGCCCTTTTTCTCAAGTGTCCATCCTGCCCTATGTCTCATCCTCTCCTCCTCCATTGCACCCCTACACTTTCTACTGTTGGAGGGGAAGCCCAAAGCAGATCGAGGCTAAGAGCAACACAACTCAGCCATCATGTCACTCATTCCATGGCCTGTCCCTCCCCGTACTCCTCAAATGTCCAATCCAGCTAATTTTAGCCCGTGTGAGAGGGCTGCGTTAAATTTGGCAGCATTTCCCTGAGCGTGCCACGATGCAGTTCCGTTTGAACTGACCGTGTGTATGGAAAGACATACGCCCTTTCTGTTTTCTATTTTGCACTTTACAGTGAGCAGAATTAGAATAGGAAGGGCTATTTGTGAAGGTACACACACAGCATGGAGAAACATGTGAGACAGTTTTTAGATGCCTTTCTCTGTAAGGGATTCGAAAATAAACTGTTTTTTTAGATGCAGACACATTACTAAAAATATTAATAATGCAAAACACTAGAATTCAGAATACGTTCAGTCAGTGACAATACAATCTACACAGTCTTTAAAAACAATTTTGAGATTTAATAAATTATGATAACATTTGCATTTTCACACTTTACGCACCATTGTAGTCCAAGGAGATTTAAAAGTGAAAATAAGTATGAAAATGTGTCTCAGCTCCGAGCTAAAGACAGAGTGGGAGGCTCACACACAGCTGAGCTTGACTGTCTTTCTGTGGCTTCATCTCTTATCGCCTCGACGTTACATAAAGCTGTTATGTCTCTTGTACTGATGTAGCCACTGGCCTGCAGCTACAGCATGCCCCCCATTTAAAGCACCGATATGCTCCTGAACATATAAACACTCACGTACTCGTTCACATAGTTGAGCTACAAGCCTCAGCGCAGAGAGTACATTACAAAGTGAATACATCCCACAGCAGGTAGGCAGGAAGCCACCATTTGTTTCCAGTGACAGGTATGATGAATGACCATTGCAAAGAGTGAATGTAAAACAAACATGTTGTACACGGAAATGTGCAGAGTACTTAAGTGGAAACATGAATTCAGTTTTGTCCGGACACATTTTCCCCACTTGCAAATACTGTAAAGGTAGCTCCCCGGGTTACAGTAGAATCACAATATATTGTTATCCAATCAAAAACCATAATAAAAAAGAGAAAACGTGTATTGATTCAATTTAAAGAACCACAAACAGGTTATATAACATTCTTGTGGGTTTGTTTTTTCTCCACAGACAGTGAGATGCTCCCCATGGACTACCCGCGTCCTCGTTCTTTTGCTGCTGCCCAAGGGGCCCCCATTCACACGAACGGTGAGGACCCTCGTCTTTCCATCAGCCTGTGCGACTTGAGCCTGCAGCAGCACGTGACACATCTGGAGGAAGATGACGAGGAAGAGGAACAGCTACAGCCCTTGAGCTCCTCCTCCTGCCACGTGCCCCAAAACTCTCAGAACTCACAGCAGAGCTTACTGCTGCCCAACCATTTGGATACCGATCTGCACTTCCACCCGGTGCACAGTGTCCACATCACCGTGCTGGATAAGCACACAGTGGCGAGGCTGGACCACCACAGGGATGAGAGGACCCTGGTGTTCACCAACCGGCCAGTGCTCTGCTTAGAGACCATGTTTGTCAAGATGAAGGCGAGCATTACTCAGCCGGGCTCTCTTTCTTACGGTGTGACGTCATGTGACCCGGCCACTTTGAGGCCCAGTGACCTCCCATCTAATCCAGAGTGCTTGGTTGACCGCAAAGAATTCTGGGCCCTGTGTCGTGTGGCGGTGCTGCTGAAGAGTGGAGACATCTTGGGCTTTATGGTGAACACAGAAGGGGAGGTCATGATGAGCCACAATGGTATCAGTGCAGGGATGCAGCTGTGTGTGGACAACTCCAGGCCCCTGTGGATGTTCTACACTCTGCACGGCAACATCACACAACTCAGGATTTTAGGTTTGCTCACTTCATCTTTGCCTAATAGTGATGTGAAATCAGTTTCAGACTACAATGCAAATCATTCAAATGGCAGCTTTAAGAAAGAGAGGAAATGTTTCCCTGTCTGTTATTTACTCAGAAAAAGAACTAGTCCCTTAACTTATTTGTTTAGACGACGTGGTCAAAAAGCATACGGTATGATTTTTTTTTTTTTTTTTACATAATCTTTTAAGTTAAGGGACACCCCCTAGTCGAAGAGTAACAACTCCTAAAGAGTAAAAGAAATTATTTAGCTTTTTTGGACGTTCTCTACTATTCATGATCATCTTTCTTTTGCTAGATTTGGGTTCTATTTTTTGCATCAGCCAGGATGTTTCTTTTCATGGACATAATGTGCCTATACTGATCCAAAGCAATTTTTTTGATTAATTGAGTCTCAAGAAACTGGAATAAGTCCGTCAGATCTTTTCAGTACATCATTTATAATTTTGTCATTCAGAAGTTATTGCAGTCAGTAATTCTTGAATAACTCTTGGAGAAAGATTTCCAACCCTTTCACAAAATAATTCCCCCCTCTTTTGCTGTCTGACTTCCCATCAACTCTTAAATTTCCTGGGGATT
>KV751325.1:9032582-9122209 GCA_001698575.1 Mola mola
CATTCCAGCTCCCTGGATTTGAGACTGCATGCACAGCTTAGAATTTAAAATTAGCAGTGTAAGAACATAATGGCTAACAGGTTCAGGAACTGTGGAAAATGGTGGTTTAATGGCAAGCAGTGGCTGTAGATTTCCAAATATTTTTGCTCTCTTAAAGAATTTGGTTTCTTTTGATTGAAAGCAAAACAATGTAAATATTGCAGTGATGGTGACAGGCTCCAGATACTCTTTTGATGACGTGCAGAGGTTTCAGAGACAGCTTGTCTGTCTTGCAGTGAAGATTTTCAGGCTGTGTCTTAATGAAATTGCTCATGGCATGATGCCTCTTTGCATGCATTACCTATATTTTGGCAATTTTTGTAGATTTCAGAAGAGGTCAGGCAGCAAATGAATTCTCTGATATCCCATGGAGCCTCTTTTTTAGGACATTTGGCATACATCACAGGTCTTCAGTCAAGAGGTAAAATAAGCTTCAACACATATTGTGCAAATCCAATTGAGGTTTAAAATATTTATAATGACTTGCTCAGCCTTAAGAGTCCTGCACTTAGTGAATTTAATATTTTCTATTTTTATAAGATGGAGCTCTAAACATGCTTGGACTTAGTGTATCACGGTGTAATTGTGAAACACTGCAGTGCAGCAAGTGCAACTGTGAGTGCCTTTGTTTACAGTAGCCCCATATTGAGACGTAAATCTTAATTCTTTAACAATTATCTTCCTCCACCAGTCTGCTGTCTTCTCGCTAAGTTGTTTTAATTCTGTCCCAACAAGGTAGCCCTCTTTTCACACAAGTTTTTTGAGAAAGGCATTCAAAATGCATTGGTCTGTTAGAATTTGTCGATTCTTCTAATGCTATGTCTCTGATAATTCATTTCGCAATTAGTTTTTTTCTGCTTTCTTCCATCAGTCAGATCAGGGCTGAGGATGTTATTTCTTTCTTACATGGGCTCCCAGCACTCAGAACTATGTATCAAGAGAGGTGCCAATATGGCTGCTTTTGTTGCCCTTCATATGGATTATTAAATTTTCTTTTCATGGAGGTTTGAGGTGCCAGGTTTTTCACCCAGAGCTTGTTCCCTTAACGCTGTTCCTCCAGTCGTCACTATGCTTCCTCTTCTCCTTGTGCATTTTCTTCCCGACTCTCCCTCTTTCTTGCAAATCTTTGGGGTGTGAGCGTTCAATGAGTCATTACCCACTCCAGCTGTGGGGAGTGCGTTGGTGATGTCTCTGCTCACCCACTTGCTGCAGCCGCACGCCACAAGTTGCCATGGAAACATCTAGAAACTGAGGCAAGTGACAGTTTGTCATGCCTGGGTGTCGTCGAGCCTGTGAAGCGGAACAGATGAGTGAGAACAGAAGTCTGTTGCTCTCACATGGTCATTTTGTCCGTGTTACCTTAGAAACCAAGATTTTCCAATTTCCTGTGGGACATTTAGAACAATTCATGGCCTGACATGTATTTCTTCATTACAGGTGTGCTGTGGTGGGTCTGTTTCTGCATGTTCTTATCTGAAATAGCTATTTTATGTATCACCAGCAGTTTTCTTTTTTTATTCTGATTTTATTTTGTCCACTTTCATCACTCTTGAATAATTGCATTGTATTCAGTCTCAGATCTTTAAAGTGTTAGAACAGTACAACACATGGACAGAGCCTGTTATTTAACTCAGAAGGTGGTGGAGGCCAAATCAGAGCTAAACGTCATTAAATGGGAAATAAAGAACTTAGAATGAATGGTAACAGTGCTCTGTATGAGCACTCTGTATGAGGATGTTTAAAATAAGCAGCCATTTGCTATAAGTTTGCTATCAGCATTAAAGATAATGGTTTAAACCCTGTCTTTTAGACATTAGCATAGATAGAAATGGCCTGATGGAATGCAGCAGAGATCTCTATATGTGATAAGCAAGTGTTGAAAGCCGCCATACAGACGCTGAACTACATATAAGGCTCCTGCACTGTCTACATAGCCAAAGGCATGCACACAGTCATTCCTGGCGGCATCGCCAGCAGTAAATTCAGAAGGACAGAAGATGAAAGGTCCCATTGATGAAGGGCTACAGAAATATATGTAAAGGATATCCATTCTTCCTTATTAGAGCTGACCAAGACAACAGGCGGGCAGCCATGTAGGCCGTCTGTAAATGCTACTGTATGCAAACCCGACTCCGTACCAAATCTCAAGTATATGAAAATAAATAGACTCTGACTCTGAGAAAAGAGTGTTTTAGCAAAGTGCTACAAACACATGGATCCGCTAACCTTAAACGTAAACATGCTGTGGGAAGGTTTTTCTATGGATTACCACACAGCATTCTCACAGACTTTGTGACATCTGTTGATGTTTTTAGCAACAAAGTGGTTGTTGCATGACTGAGAAGCTACTATGGTTTGGTTACGTACTCTGAAACTGAGACCAGCTTGGTTGTAGATATCAGGTCATGTAGCTAGATTTATACAGCAAACTGTATACATGTTTGAGCTACAATAGATGGGAAAAATGTGACTATGGTATTTGGTTTTTACTGTAATTTCTCTCCGCTTTGCTTCATTAGTGTCGGGAAATATGAATCAGGAAATTGTGAGTTAGGATATAAACCTGTATCAGACAATTTGACACATGGAAGGATGGTGATGCCAAGTGGCCACCCCGAAAGTGTAGCAATATATCTGCCTTGGTCAGTTGAAGGGCAATGTGTAAACAACAATGCTGTGTGGCTACCAGGCAGTCTAGATCATAATTTGTCAGTGCAATACGCGGTCTGGTTCTCATCTTTACGAGAAGATGAGGTGCCAGTATGAGAGCCGATGCCAGGGCCGGTGGACATGGGGTGCAGGCGGATACAGATCTTATGGGACAGACAACAAATAGAATATGGAAGCTTTTGTTACCATACCCACACACAGGCTCTTACATCACTCACACACACCCAAACACACGAACACTGTTGAATAGCAAGTCATGCACAGTATGAATGATGGAATTATTCAGTTCCTATATATGAAGACATTGCTTTGGTAGTTTTGAACACCAACGTCTCTTGCTTTCATGAATTATTTTTGTTTGTTGTCTATGCACCCTTAGGCTCATCTCTGCACCCAGATGTTCGAGGCCTGTCGCTCCCCAGCTCCCCATCCTGCACTCCCAGCACCAACACAGTGCTTTGTAGCGGCAGCTCCGAGGCCAACCTCAACATCCCCTTGAACATCAACCTCAAGTCAAGCCTCAACTCTAACTGCCACACAGCCTTCTCTTCCTCCACAGGTTTGTCCACACCTTTCAGTTTACTCCTGTCAGACATGCAGGACACCATTCAGAACACTGATCGAACAGCAGAGACATGGATGCACAATGCGCATGTTAGCCTATGAACTTATGTACCTTGGAGACGTGTAGAGGTCTTGTCTCATCACTACTGCCCCAAGCTGCAAATAGTATGACAGGGAAACTCCTGGCAAATAGTGTTGGCAGAAGAAGTGAGGACTGTAGCACAATTATTTCTGCATGAACATGTCCTAAAGCTTCACTAGTGCAGACAATACAGTTTGTGGGAAGGGTACAGCCCAAATTGAAGGTGTTTTGTAAAATAATGTCAGTGTGCCTCAGCAACTTGGAAGGCTTCCTCTATTTTTTGGCATTTTTTTATTTATTTATTTTTATTATTTATTTTTTTTTTTTTACTGTCATGCTCATTCAATATCTCTCATATCTTCTTGTCACACCACGTAAGGTACAACGCCATGCTCTCCATTCTCCAGCCAGCCAGAGTCCCCCACCTTCCCGCCCTGCTCCGGTTCATGGGGTGATGAATGCACCATTTGCTACGAGAATGTGGTGGACACAGTCCTCTATGCCTGTGGACACATGTGTCTCTGCTACACCTGTGGCCTCAAACTCAAAAAGATGGCCAATGCATGCTGCCCCATCTGCAGGAGGACAATCAAAGATATCATCAAGACCTACCGGAGCACATAGGCTTGTAATGGGCCGCGCTCAAGAGGTTTTTAAGCCATGTAATACTTTGTAAAGATGGACATAGGGACAGCCACGCTTGTTTGTGTGTGCCATCTGGCTCAGGTACAGAAGGACTCCATCATTAGAACATTTTTATCTCTGTTATGTTTAAGGAAAATGTTTTGACAGTCCACAGTATGTCCTTGTTGTGATGTCTTAGTAAAGATCCAGCAACAGGATTCATCAGAGACCTGACAAAAGGAAACAAATTATGTACTACTGCACATAGGACCTGCGCATGTACAGTTGGGTCGATAAGTATTTGTACAGAAACACCATTTTCATCCTTTTGCCTCTTTACAACAGAATACCAGTGAATTTAAATATCACTGAAGATATGATTGACATGTAGACTTCCAGCTTTTAGTCAAGGAAGATCACAGAATTGCATTAACCATTTAGGAATTAAGCCATTTTCACACAAATAACTGTAAATAACTAAAACCGTGTCCATCGTTCCATCCATTTTCTACCGCTTACTGTCCAAATACTTTTATACTAAACTGAATATCACACACTTTTTCTTCATTCTAACTTAAGCTTTCTATACAAAAACACAACTGCATATGCTGCTGTAAATAGGAGGAGGAGGGCTGACTATACTTTTTGCAGAAAATACCTCCTGAAGTCAAATGTATTTGTCATTTTGTCAATTTTGGCTCCAGCAGTTCCAAATTTTAATAATCTTGACCATGATAACAACCTCGTACAATCCGGTAATGATCCATGCCGCCATTTTTGAGTTATGTTCACAGACATACAATCTGATATTTACATATTGAAGGATTGCCAGCTCTCGGCCTTTGTTAATTTAGAGAGAACCAAGCACTTCCAGTATGGCATTTTATACAGCAAACCAGCTTTGCTGAGTCGATAGAGGAGGTGTGACGAGTCAACTTGATGTGTAAACAGCAGCTGGCTAGCCAGTTTATCCATTTACATAAATGCTGATACAACTTTGATACTACCACTGGAGGCATATCAGAGGCGCATCGAGTTTGACCCCCGATGTTGCTTCCGTAACATTTACTTAGACGGCAAAGCAGGGAAAAGGTGGTAAATAGGGATATAGAAAGACAGGGGCAAATATATACCTGTTGCATGGCTATGCCAATGTGCAGGGTAGTAAGACCCAATCACAAAGAGACAATGGTCTCTCGTCTTTGTGGCTGTTTCCAAATGTCTTGCTTCCGCTGTCCAGTTTTAAATCCAACTGCAGAGTTTTCAAACGGTACTATGGTGAGCAGACTTTCCAAATGTCTCCGTTTTAGAGGCTATAACTTGCAGGATTATGGTGGACGCGAGGCACAAGCGGAGCAAAACTTATGATTTGTGCGTCAGTTGAAGAGAAACTATAGTCTGGAGAGGAATTGGTCCCACTTCCTGCAGACTAACCCTTCATTCTGCTTGTGATAGCATGGCTGCCAGCTAGTTTTAGAAAAGGTAAAATTGTCTGGAGCTGCAAAAGAAAAAAGGAAATCAAGTCTTTATTTTCACTAGCTTTTCTCTACTTGGTTGTTTGAAAGCATTAGGTGAAAAAGTGTTTTTGAGTAAGAATCTATTCTCCACTAAAACAGAGAGAAAATTAGGGCAGTTTTTCATGAATGCTTCAGAGGCCAACATACCAATTTGAAAACAACACATATTTATATACATAAAAAAACAACCCAATGAAAATCCCTAAAACTATATTGTAAAGAATCCATACTGGAACCCGGTTTCAGGATAAATTAAGTGCTATTTTTCAGATACGTCGCATCCTTCTGTGCTTCTGTGAAATTCAGGCAGGGCGAGATGCATGCGGAGAGTAAAAAAGTGTGAACATCGTCACCATAGAAGGTCACGCTGGCGGTGAATAAGGATGTAAATCAGCGGAGAGGGAGGGAGAGGGGGTGTTGTATGTTTGGGATGAAGACAGGGCAGGAAGGGGCACCTTTGCTGTGTGTGTCTGCACATTGTTTAAGCACAAGTGTTTGCTCACTCAGGCACACCAGATACATTACAAGTTTGTATGAAAGCCTGTAAAATGTGGGACTTGTATGGTTTGCACATCCTGTTCCTTGACAGCCCCCCCCCGCCCTCACCGTATCTCTGGCTGCTGCTCAGTAAGCCGTCAAGATGCTGTAATTGGGCAAAAGTCATTCAAATAAACATTTGTGGGTAGTGAAATGTTATGTCCAAAGAGAGCACACAAGGATGACAACTCCACTTCTTCATTAGAAGAAAGCCATGCAGCGCTAAGTTACAGTTAGTTTTAATTCAGTTTTTATTTTATCGGTTACTGAGTGCTGTTTTCTACCAGTAAAAGAATACTGCAAGGAAAATTTCTGTCATGCATTTATAACTTTTATTATATTATAACATTTATTTCCAGGTGTAATTATCTGCCTTGGTTAGTTATTACCCTACATTTCGCCATTTGAATGGAAAAATTGCCATTTTTTTCAGTTTAACTTTTGAGTCACTGTTTTCATTTTGTGCCTTTAAAAAAAAAGTTTGGTCTGTTAGAGTCCTCACTGTGAAACCGAGGAAAAACACTGAGGTTCATATCGATTTTGACATGACTTATCTGCTTGTGATGTCACTGATGGGAGCATGTATAATAGCTAGTACAGTACAACAGTACTGGTGTTGCAGTGTGCTTAATGTCAGTGCGAAGATTTATTTACTGGTAAGGTTGGAATGTTTAAATATCCCTCCTCTGTCCCTTGTGTCTCTGCATTGTATAATACTGGAATTGTATTGCTCAATCTTTACATTTCTTTTTTTTTTTTTTTATTTCCTGGCCAAATATGACCTAGAGAAAATGACACATGAATGATTTTTGATAGTGTAATAGTACTGTACATTTTAAAGTTTATTTATTTTGTCAATGCTACTATAAACAATTCCCACTGTTTATTTTATATGTATGGCTGTAGTGTTCAAAATGTAAGAATATTGTCTATTATATTGTTGCATTATCAAAAATTTTAGAAATCATTAGTTACCGTAAAGGCTGTCTGATTTTCACTATTCTGACATTGTGGGGTGTACATTTATTTTCTTTTAATGCTTCTCTGGTGGAATGAAGGTACAATGAGTGAATTATGGACAGAAATGTTAGATTTAAGGTCACATTCACACCAGCCTTGTTTAGGCCAGTTGAACCAAACCCTGGAGCGTTACCACCTGGTCCAGTTCGTATGGACTGGTTTGAACGCAGTCCGAGACCTCCGGTGCGAACCCAACAGCCGGACTCTGGTCCGCTTGATAGAGGTGGTCTCGGATTGCTTGCAGGTGAACTCTGGAGCAGATCATCACTGGTGTGAACCACATTCATAACAATGACTGCAAGCGTACTGTCCACGCATCATTTCTTGTTTTGGTCACCGAAGGAAAAGTTAAGGAAAAGCTGTGTCAACAATACATACAAATACAGAAAAGTGGCAGCTCTTTGGATATTAAAGACAATTTTATTTAGTATTACGACCTCTACAATATTTTGAACACAATTTAGAAAAATGGAAAAAACATTGAAAAATAAGCTAGGCTATATTTAATGTTGTGTTGCTAGCAGGTCGTCGTAGGATCTTCTTTGAACCAGCCATCTTCCGTGCGTTCTGCCGATGTGCACTCAAGTTCGGATCAGATGAGCAGGAAAACAGCCTGCCGATGCTTCATGATCTAGGCTGCAGTTGAAATTGTGACGGTCTTTTAGTTTTTATTCGCCTAATTGTCTGACCAATAATTGAGCGGCATTCCGTGCGTGTGAGTGTTGTCTACAATTGTATAGTCCGTTTGAGATTTGCCTTTGTGAAAACAAACTGAACCAGTTTTTAAAAAATGAAGCAATATATACAATTTGCATCAGGTCGGTCGAACTATTAGAAGTGAACACGACCTAAAACAGTGGGAACATGTAAAAATAATAGAGATGGTATGCTAACCAGATAGCCCTGGCCGTTCCTGTCTCACAACCTTGCAAAAACTCAAGAAAGGAAATATTCTTATACCTATTTTCTTCAATAAACCAAAAGTTATAAATGTACACCTTCTGCATTTATTTCTCTTTTACAGAATGCAGGGGGTTACGGTTAGGTGAACTCGTAAAACACTCTTCAAAGCAGACCAAAGCCGTCTCGCTTGGTCTATCAGCAATTACCTCTGGTTTAATTCAAATAAATCCTCAGCTGAATAAACATGTAAAAATATACAAGCTCTACCTGCCTTTTTTTAACCCACTGTTGATGTGCGACCTCTGCGCTGCTACACCTTCTCGTCCCCAAATCCATTGTCCTTGCTGGAGTCACTGTAATTCACCTTCTCAGGTAGTCTCAGAGGCAGGCAGTTGTAGGGCCACAATCTCCACCGCTAACTAAGCTAATGGTAATGAGCAGAAGTTAGCTCTCTTAGTCACTCCAGTTATTGAGTCCCATCTTGTTGGGGCCACCGCTGACATCTCACCATGTTTTTCAAGTAAATACAGTTTTGTGATGCAGGACACACACATGAAGATAGACCGGGCAGCTCAAGAAACTGATGCTTACTCACAGTTCTCGGTCTTTATCTTAAGCTAACAATCTGCTTGCTGTAGCCACTCAATGGGGGTAAAAAAAAAATGCTTTGTATCAGTTTCTTTATCAGAATTTCAACCAGGAGGTGAAAAAGTGTCTTTCCCAAAATGTCAAGTGTGTCTTTTAATGCCATATACTATAATATGGAATTGAAAAAGAACAAATTCTGTAAAGTTGTCTTTTTTTTTTTTTTTTTTTTTTTTTTTTTTTTACAATTATTTGTATTATGTTTGTCTTACTTTTGTGTAATTAGATTATATCTTAAATTTGTGTGGTAGTGACACAGGAGTGAGTAGTTGTCATATGGTCGTAATTATGAAAGCTTGTGTTTCAAACGTGACCAAATATTTGTGGTCCAAACAATCACAAAGCCAGCAAGTAATTGCAGGTGGGCATTGCACGTTTTGTACAAGAAAATTTTTTCATAACTGTGGTTTCCTTGGGCTTGGGGTTTCTATTAGTCTTTAAAATATTGTTAAGGTGGTTTAATTATGTTTAATTTGTTAAATAAAGTTTAAGTCTGAATCACTGGTGTTGTGCCTATTATTTTTTTTTTATTATTATTTATGGGAAAATTAAACATTTTGAGGAAGTAGAACGAAGTGTCCATTTCCATTTCCATTTTTTTTATATGTACAGCAATTATCTGAGGCCAATCTTACACAAAGGCTGAAGAATGAGAGATCATTGCAAAAATTACATTTCCCTCAAACATACATTACACAATTGATGGATTTAACCTCAAGAAAATTCAAATTGTGCAACAGCTTTGAAACGAGAAGGCAGCCATCTTCCACATGCACCCAACACAATCGCTCACCACAGTAGTATAATTGACCAGCACCCCTTCACACACTATATGCAAAACAAAAGGCAAGGGCTTTTAGTAAACAGTAACAGCTGTAACTCACAGGAGAAACTGTTTATAGTCCTGGTATGTAGAACTGGCCAGAGTGAACATCATCTGTTATTTACTACCCTGCAGGCCTGACTCTAATGCAGCACTGTTTTATGCTGCACTCCAACAGGCACAAATACAGACTATGACAGCCGGACATGAAACAGGCATCAGCGGCTGCCGTCCATGGCCAAGTGTACGCAGAGGTACGAGGTAAATACACAGCCGGGGTCTATGACAGTGATATGAATAGAGTATATCTCACTGGTTTCTGTGTACACACAGACTTTCCATTCAGACCTCTAAGTGAACCTGGCTGCTGGCCTTCTGAGGGCTTAAAGGCTTGGCAGACTCGATTGAGCTGTTTTTGTGGTGTCTCCTATAGACTGCGGTTTGGTCAAACAAGTTCTTCATACATTAAGGTATTGAATTTGTATTACCAAAAAAGCAGAACACTATTGATTATGAATTCTAACTAAACATCAGACCGTCAAGTGAGTTTTGTTCCTCTGCTCTAGTCGAGACTTTAAGCTCTTGACGCTG
The DNA here is from genome assembly GCA_001698575.1 of Mola mola. NCBI lineage: Eukaryota > Metazoa > Chordata > Actinopteri > Tetraodontiformes > Molidae > Mola > Mola mola. Next base: position 9,042,598 of record KV751325.1, read on the forward strand.
AGCGTGATGTGAAATCTTTGACCTGGTCAGATTTTCACTGTCCAGGGACAGACTCTGAGAAGTGCAGTTAAAATAAAAAAGCACAACTTTGTTCGCAGTCAAGGTGTATTGAAACATTCTATCCCCTGTGTATCTAATTACCGTGTTGAAGAAGGCGGTGATGAAGGTTATTGTGACGCTGTTCTCAAGCTGCAACCAGGAGCTGACTGCTGCTGCCCCCCAGAGGCCAGGAACAGTTCCTGCACCCTCCGCACAGAACAGAAACCGCGGTCGTAAAGGGATCTACTTATAACCAACTATTCATCTAACTTATTCCTCTATTTTATGACATAGCTTGTTTATTGCCATGCACTAGCCTTTTGCCACTGTCCTGTTATATTTCATGGCGGCCTATTTCATTTACTAACGATAAAAAGCAACCTCGAACCAGAATATCTTTATATAATGCAGCAGATGCAGATCTGTTGTGATAAAGCACAGTCCCCATTTCCCCCATCCTCTAATAGTAACATAATACTTTTAGAAAACACCATATAATGCTGACGAATGACTGCTGAATGACTGAATTTACAATATGAGTTATAATCCTCTTGGGAGTCTATCTCACCTGCATATCTCAAAATCTTTTTCCTCCCATGATTTATTGTTTGCATGCTCCAAAGGAGTACAGATCTAACAAACAAGCAAATATTTTCACACACTTCTACACACCCAGCAGACTCTTACAAAGATGATCAGTGGGTACTCATAACTTAGTTCCGAGCCACTGAGTGTAGTATGAGTATGAAGATCCGAATAGAGGAAACAGCCAGTGGAATGGACATATTTCACATTGGATTCCTGTCGTCTGTAGATTTTATTATGCTTTAAGCACCAAATCCAATCTATCTGCAATATGCAGTGTCTGACATTGGAAAACAGCATCAGTGTTTTTTATTTTTTGTTTCTCTGTGTCATAGTCCACTCTTGGTTTTCCCCTCTACCAACCCCCTCTACCTGCCTGCCTTCCTCTCCTAATCAAGATCATTAGACTCACCTGTTCCCCCCAGTCGGCTCCATCACCCAGCTTCCTCTTAAGCAGCTCCTCCACACTCACTCTCTGCCAGATTGTCGTCGCATCATGCACTACCTTCCAGCATTCTTTTCCGGACGGATCTCCTGGTACCTGACCTACCTTCTGTCCCTGACCACGTCTCCTCATCTCTGCCCCGGTAACCTGACCTGCTTTCTGTCTTTGGTCTTTGCATTCTGCTCGCTCCCTGTCTGCCTGCCGCCTGCCTGAACTCCCTCTCCAGAGACTCCTGCCCCATTCAGAACTTAGACTGTGCTCGCCGACCAGGCTTCCTGATTGTCGTCTGTTTGGACTCTGAACATTGGCAATAAAGTTCTGAACTGTTCCGGTCTAGGTTTGTGCTGTTCTTGGGTCCGCTCTCACATCCATTACACTCTGATTATAGCTGAATATTATAGACTACACTGGTAACTTAAACTTCGGTTTTTTCGGTTGATGCTAAATTGGGAGCCATAGTAAACAAAAAATCGAAGCCTTTGAAACTTAGCAAAATCTCGTTACCCATGTCAAAAATGTATTATATAAAAAACTACATCACCCTGAGAGAAATGTGTAGAAATGGCTGTCACTAAAGAGAGAATGAGACAGTCGGAGAGAGAAACATTTTTGAGTGAGGCATATGTAAACCACGGTGAAAAATGTTGCGTCCTGTGACGCAGAAGCCGCTGGAGGAGTCCAAAGTCAATTGCACAATGCTGTGCTATGGGTAACAACTTAAAGGGATGCCATGCAACTGGGTGTGAGCTAATATATTTGCAAAACAGCATCCGTCTGGTCAAACACACCAGCTGTATTGCATATAAACAAATGTGAGTTTATACTAGACATTAGCAATACATTCAATATTGAGATATTTTGCTCACTCTGAGGGGGAAAGCTTTTAATGCACACCTCTCTGCACCACAGAGAGGCTTAGCATAACCAGAGACTGTGGCCTGTGGTAAGCTTTTATAGCACAAGTTTATCGCTGCAGTGTTAAGCAGAGGCATCAGCAGCCGTCAAGGAGCATGAGACTTGGATCCTTAACATAGGAGTGAATTTGCTATGTTAAGATATAGTAGATATAGTTAAGATGTTATATAGTAAGATATCTGTTCTTTGTTTTTGCCAGCTGGATACAATACCAAACCGATGTGTGGGCAAACAGTAAATACTCAATGAAAAGAACTAATGAAATGTTTAAAAGTGCATTTATTTCTTCATTGTTTTGGCACTTCATTTCTCATCACTGGTAACACAGTTAACATAGAACAAACGTGAGCATCCCAGTACTACTGCAGCTGAAGTTTGTCAAATTTACTGCCCAGCAGAAATTTAAAATGTTATCATGATTAACAGAGCAGTTCTTAGAAATGTTTGGCAGTTTTATTCAGTAAACGTCTTACAATATAATAAAAAAATATGATTTTATGTAATGAATAAATATAACTTTTACTAACAATAGGGGAGTTTTAAGTATGGAAGTATGGACATTTAGGATCTGGAATTACAACAAGTTTTAGGCAAGCTCATCAGATATTGTTGGGTTTTTTACATTTAAGTATAAGAAGATATTGTGATGATCAGAGATGCTCACAATTTGTTTTGTTTAGACAATATTACACAATTAAGTGGATAAGATATTTCACATAAGGTGACATACAATATAACAAGATTATTCGAAAAACATGCAAAAAGACAGCACCAAGATGAGACTAACACAAAGCAGCTTTTGTAACAACTGAGAATTCCTTCATGAATCGAAAAGGTTTAATTTTAACAGCTCAAGGCATCGTCAGTATAATGAATCATTTTAAACATGCAGTAAGATTTAAATGCTTAAAAAACTTTCTAAAAGTTAGGTTGAAATGTACAGAGAAAGGTATAAGGCGTGGACACAGAGACATCTTAGTTCAAGTTAAAGGTAACCACTGAAGAATATCATTAAGTCATTCTTTGACTTTCTGCTGTTCTCTATGGCTGTGCCATTAAGGTCCAATATATTGCTCATAATGCAACGTCTCAGGCACAGTCTCATGGAGATTCATTTTACTAGATTTCTCATTTTATTTCAAAGTCACTTTTTGACCTGGCTACTCATTTTGGCAAAGGTACCGGGTAAGATTTCAATCCTTACTTAATGTCTTAAGGCTAGCCTTTTTCACAAAACAATTGCATCTGTCTGAGTAGTCTTTACACTCATGTTCAGAGATCTGCCACCTCAACGCACAAGCGTTAGTGCTTTCTCTCGAGGTAATTTGAGGGAACCCATCCCTTCCTTTGTCTGCCATTGTCTAGAATCTTGCAGTACCACCATCCATTTGGGTTTCTGTCCAGGACCTCCAGGCTTGTCCCTTCAGGAAACCCCATGGTCTCCTCATCACCAGGATAATCTGCTATGGAGACATACACCTCTCTGAGGTTGTTATGGATGATGTGGGGCTTGGGTTTTACTGTGGATACAGGGAGGGAATTTTTCTGAGAGCTGAGGCCAAGTGATTCAGAACTTCCTGTACCAGATTTGTTCCTGCTGGGTAGTGCTATACTGTTTGGTACCAGACTGCGAGGCGCAGTACCAAAAGAGGCATTGCGCCGCACTGTGGGGCTGGTACGAGGTTGGTCCTTGGAATTTAGGGACTCGTTTCTCCTTAAAGAGCCAATAGAGCTGGGACCATCCATTATTGGTGCCGATATGAAGACAGACTGAGGTCTGACAACCTGCTGCTGTTTGGCACTATTCTGCTTCCGTGAGTCAAACAAGCCAAAAGGTTTGGAGAGGCCACCTGGAGGCTTGGATGGGATAGGTGGGGTGACCTTCTTTAAATTCTGGTTGATGTTGTTCAGTGCCTGCACCCTTTTTTCATTCTTCTCAAGGCTGTTCGACTTGCTGAGGCTACCAGGTTTAGTTGGGGTGCCTTCAGATTCAGAACCTGCAAAGTCTTCCTGTTGCCTGATAGCCTCCAGGTAGTAAGTTGGAGCCCAGCCCTCTGCATCTCCCCAGCGGACATACCACCAGCCACTCTCCTGCTTCTCCACCACTTCCACTTCCACCCCAGCTGGGAAGCTTAGCTCAGACTCTTGGACTTTCTCATATGGATCTGTGGTGCGATACAGGTTGCAGCTTTCCAGGTCAGAGTCTCCTCGGCTGCCTTTAGAATAGATGGAGGAGAGGTCAGATGTGCTCTGAGAGGAGAAAGAATCCTCTGAGGATATGACTGAGGCAGTCTCAGAGTCCTCGTTTTTCGTTTTGGTGCTGCTCTTTAGCTGCCCTGTTGGCCGCAGCTGTCTCCTCAAGGTGCTGATATCCATTTGCTCTGAACTGGATGCCTTGGCTAGTTGTGGTTTAGGCCTCACCACTGGCTTTAGTTTAGAGGAAGATGCAGTGAAAGGGGATGCCTTGCTTTCCTCTTGGTCTTTCCTAGTTCGAGACTCAGCAGAGGCAGAATTTGGACTGGCTTTCTCTTCAACTTTGGTTGAAAATGGGCTCCCATTCAAGCCAATCTTGAATTTGTTACCAGCAACCCTCCATCCACTCAATGTTGGGTTAGCAGTCTTACTGGTTTCTGACAAGATGCTCGTCTTGGGAGAATTTGAGTCTCTGCTGCACTGCCTCTCTGGTGTCTCCTTGAAGGGCCGGAAACCGTCATTCTCATAGATGCACTCTTCCTGTCCCTCTGCCTCCCCCTCTGGATCATGTCCATCTTCAAATGGTTCAGCCATCTTGAAGGAGGCACTGTGGAGTGACGAAGCGGGAGAAGGCTTGGAAGACAGGTGGGATCCTTTCTCTGAAGAAGTGTCCTCATTCTTTCCATCCACCAGGGAACTTTCACCCCTCAGAAACTCAAACTCGGATTCCATGTCCAAATCACCTATGGCAGGGACATCATATTCTGGCTCTTCATACACAGGCCGCCCTTGAGACATAGGGGACTCTGGAGCCTCAGACCCAGGACTGCTGGGAGGTGCAGTCTCCACTGAGTCCTGTTTCTTAACAGGAGGAGCTGGAGGTGGAACTTTTGGGCGGCACAGGGTGCTTGTTCTGCGATTCAGGTTAGGTTTTTTGCGTTTGTCAATGTAGGAACAGGGAGCCCAGCCCTCCTTGTCTCCTATCTGGACATACCACCAACCGCCAGAGTTCTTCTCAATGACCTAAAATACATATTTGAAAAAGGAATTAACTATGTGTGTATTCATTCAGCAAGAGATATATGATTGGTACCCAAATTTAAGGTCCCATAACTGAATTGACCAAATGCTCACCTCTGCTTTCTGGCCTCCATTGAAAGTGATTCCGTCAGATATACAGGACTGGAACTCTGCAATGGTGTAATACTCTGCTTCAACTGTAGGGGGCTCTGGTGGGGATGGCAACTGAAAACCCTATGCACAAAAGCAATTGGTGCTGTCAAATATACCAGCATTGTCAATGGTTGAGGGTAACTAGAGGGCACTTAAGTACTACACCTTCTTTAGATCCAGGATTGCGCTTTACTTGAGTATTTTCATTTCTTGCTATTTTCTTTTCATCCTGCATTACATTTACTGTTTACAGCTGTAAGTGTAGTAACTACTTACTATTCCGAGTTGATTTTACATTTAAAGGCATATGAATATCACATAAAATAGAGTATTGTTATATTTAGGCCAGTTTTGAACAACCTTGTTCTGTTTCCCCTCATAAGAATTACTGGCACATTAAGGGTGACATATTCTTAGTACTTCCAGCAAAAAGAGATTTAACCTTTAAACAAGTCACAGGAGCCATTTTTAGCAAAATGAATACACATAATGTTGATACTCTAAGTTATTTTCTGAAAAGACTAACGATTTGATAACTCAGTTAATTAAACAATCTGGATACTTTTCCCCACTACTGCTTACTGTTTGATGCTAATTGTTTGAATGTAGGAAACAGTAGATATATTATTGTCCTGACAACTCTTTGGAGAGAAATTCAGTGCAAACATTGTGTTTGAAGATCCTTTTCATCATAGATTTGTTTGTTCTTTAACCAAGAACAAATGTATTCTGCCAATTAAAAACAGTCACAAGGGGTGCACATTTATAGGTATTTAGTTCTTATTAAGCACAGCTTTTCAAATTCAATGATCAACCAATGAAAAGGATTAACTTAGGAGATGTAAGGATGGCTGAAATATCAAACAGTCTTACTAGGGTTGCATCTCTCCGAGGAGGAGGTTTTTGCCTGAGAACTGGTGAGCCTGTGAAGCAGTCAGAGATAAAAACATACAAATTGTTGGTTTACATTTCAGATTTTACATTTATAAGTCTGAGGAAATTTTAAACTTTTAAGTATCTACTGTTACAAAACAACATAAAATCAGGCATACATACAGTGAAATGACTAACCAATTTCCACCCGATGAGGGGCAACGCGGGCTACAGCTGGAGAGGAAGTCTCCGCTTTACTTTTTCCATCTTGCTGGTTATTTACAGGACTGGACTCAGCACAAGGGATTGGCAAGCTTGTCTCCTTCTTGGCCACCTGGGGGCTCTCTGGAACACCTTCAGTCTGCACATCCTTCTCACTTGAGCCTTTTTTGTTTAGGAGATTACTGATCTCCATGATGTTTCCGATGATCTCTACGGGGCCTGTGACAGTCTTCTTGCGGGGAGAAAGGTCATCCTTCAGCTTTTTCAGGTAAGAAGCTGGAGCCCAGCCCTCTTTATCTTGGTACCTGCAAAGTCCGTTAGAACAGAAAAAGGATCAGAAAACATTTTGTAATGACAGACGAAAGCGTTTTGGAAGCAAACAAGCAGAGGTTTACCTGATAAACCACCAGCCTTCCAGGTTCTTCTGTATGACCTCCACAGTGGCTCCTTTCTCGAAAGCAATTTCATCCTTGCCCTGGCTGGTGTAGGACTGCACTGTGATGTACTTCTCTTCTGACAAAGCCAGAGCAGAAAATGACAACAAAACTAAGATACCAACAATTTATTCATAAAAAAAAAAGACCAACAGACAAGTGTGTACATTCTATAAATATTTTATATTCTATATTTTGCATGTACGTGTGTACTAGTGCATCTCAATTTTTTTGGGGTCTTCAGAACTTCATTCAAAAAACATTCACATTTTTTTGATATTCATTTCCACCAAAGCGAACTATCTTCCTGTTTTAATTTTGATGATTATGCCTTATATAGTTACAGTGAAATATTGTAATATTTTAAGATGTGAGTCTAGAATACCATTAATGTTCACTTTCTTCATAACTGATAATATTTGAAATGTGCTTGTATAAGACTGTAAATGGTAAATGTAAATGTCCTGTGTATATATATCACTTTTCTAGTCATTGTTGACCACTCAAAGCGCTTTTACACCACAGGTTTTGCATTCACCCAGTCACAGACACATTCATACACTGGTGGCAGTGACTACCTCGCAGGGTGCCACCTGCTCATCAGGAGCATTGACCATTCACACACTCATACACTGATGGCGCAGCATCATGAGCAATTCGGGGTTAAGTGAATTCCTCAAGGACACTTCGACATGTTAGTACCCCGAGGTTTGATCCCAGGGTCTGTGAACGAACCAGGAACCTTCCGATCGCTGGACGACCGCTCTACCATCTGAGCAGGCGTTTTGAGTCTGAAGGTATGCGAGTAGCTGTGCTGTGTGTTAAAATGTTTTTGGCACAGGCAATTTGTTTACATTTCTATGCAGCTGAGAGAAAGTTATGATGAAGTCATGTTGTATGTCCATGACATAAGTGAAGTGAGCTTAGAATTACAAAATAAAAATATCTACATTGAATGCACTTTTGGTCATTAATTGTCCCTCCTGTCTGCAGTTGCCTAAAAGAGACACCTGAAGACTTTCAGTTCAGCTGATGGGAGACAAAATCCACAATGCCATTTCTGCGCAAAAAATAATTTCATAGTTCAATTTAAACAGGAAAAAAAAGCCGTCCCATATCATAGCAAGAAAACACTGGAAACAATAAGAAAAGTTCACACAAAGCAGATTGATTGCATTTCCTCAGACTGCTTTAACCTGAAAGCATTTCTGCATGAAACAAACGTTGTGGATTTTGTTGCCCAATATATACAAAAGAAGCATTTAAGCAACGATGTCTTTGCAGCCAAAGCAGTCAGGAGAAAGAATAATGAACAATGAGACTGAGAGCAATGCTCTCTAAAAGACTTAAAGAAATATTTATCTTTAAATCTTGGAACAAACCAAAAAACTGGATGAGAGACTATAGAAAAACCACACATAAATATCATCCCCACCGACTTGGGTAGACTCTCTTTGGAAAGGGCAGAAACCTTATGACCAAGTAAATATGCTTGACAACACAGTGAACGACTGGTCAGTAACCACTGCAGTTCTGGCAAAGGACGACTCTGCAAATCAAGCGAGACCAGGAACTGTTGCGTGTCCTTGTAACAAAGCAAACATGGAGCGAAACCAGCAGCTTGTGCTGTTTATATACAGTGACATTTACACTGTGAAAAGGTCAAAGAAATGAAGGCAAAAAAGTGCATTATTGGGATGAGGTAGAGGGATATTCCCCTCAACTTTTGCTCTGCCCTAATTTCCTGTCAACTCTCAGGTCCATAAAAATAACCAGTCCTGGTCAGCATGAGCTCAAATGTAGTTCTCCATCATATCAAACGTTCTCTCACAACAGAATACATTGGTATTCATAAACGGTACCGACCAACAGTGCTCTAATAGTGTCCTTGGCCTTGTGAGAGTGAGCTTCTCCTAATTCAGCACATCCTAGAGAGGCTCCATGCAGATTTTTGCATTCCCATGAGGCCAAGGAGCAGAGCAAAAGAGATGATTTCCTGTCATTACTGCAATTCCTGTCGGAACGCCGCAGCACAGTGACAGGCGCTCAAAAAGGAGAGCAGCTAATAATAAAACACTATTCTGAATGCTGTTGGTACACAGGAATCAACATTATTTTCCTTTTCTCTGCCTATTTCAAAAGTTGTGTGGGATCTTAAATGGTTGTGGGATTGTAATTCCCTTTACATGCAAAAACAGTGGATTCCAAAAGATATTTCTAGACGCTTATTTTCATTTTGCCTGGTTCCTCCAACCTCTTTTAGTTGGGTTTGGTAAACCGTTTTCCTCTCACCAGCCTCTTTTAAACAATATCCAGCAATGCAATGGAGGGAAACTCTGAATCAAATGTTATTCTAACGACAACATGCACTGCCTACATCAGTGTTATAAATTATTCTTATGGAGTCAGCGAAAAAAGTTTTTTGTTTTTTTAAAAAAAATAAAGCAGGATTTCTGGGCTGGAAAGAACTCTCTCTTCACTCCAGAGAGCAGCGTCCACTGCCAAGCGCAAAGTTTGGGCTGAACTCAATAGCCTATCCTCAGTCCTCTGTGAGCAATCCAAATGCATCTAACTCTGAAAAAAAGGCTTGGTTTTGGTTGGACAAACGTGCAAATTTGTGATGGACAATCTGATTTTTTTTCCCCCCTTTGCTTTAAAAGGGAAAGATTAATAAGAGGTTTTGTTTATGTCAATATCAGTTGTCATCTGTGGCACAGAAGGAAAAAAATCTGTTTCTACTGTTACACTTCGGTCAAACATACACTCATTCTAAAACTAAATCCATGCTCATAAAAAAGCACTATATGGCTCTAAAAATGCATCATAAGGCATTCCAAAAACCTATTACACAACTACTTACAGCTGAGTGTGCCATTTTTTCTTCAGTGATTCTGGGAGGACAGGTTTAATCTTATCGAAAATCAACAACCAATGTATATGAAAGTTACTGAATTCACTTTTGCTCGCCAGGCTAATTTCACATGAGCATTAGTTAGTAGTTAGTTGTTAGTTGTTAGTTGTGAGGGATTATGGATTGTTTTAAATGCGTTTGCTGGAAGACGACAGATTGGAAAGACTTGAGAAAATATGAGCATGTGGATGGGAAACAGTAAGTAAAAACAATAACAAAGGGGGGTGTTGACGGGTTGATGCTGCATCTGTCTTAGTTCACCTCGGCTCTGCTGCCTGCTGATGACACCCCCCAACGTCCATCGCCGGTCCAGCCTCTTCAGATGAGCCTTATGTCGCTTAGTAACTGACAGACACACATGGTGACCAGACGACAGCACACAAACATACAAACACGGGAGACATGAAGAGGGAGCACAAATGTTACACAAATACACAGCACACAAATGACATGGACCCAACCCAGAGAGCCCCGTTATTAGCTACATGGAGGACATGAGAATGAGACCACAAAGCAAAAACATGGTGGATGGTTAAAGTGGATGGATGGAGGTTACAGAGGAAAAGTTAAACCAAGACATCTTCTCTGTGGCCTGTAATTGCGATGTTGTTAGCAAGTTTTTTCCACCCCGTTGTGTTAGAGCATCTGGGGCACACATTGCTGTTGCAGGAACGCCATCCGATTAATTGAGCAGCTGACAGCACCTCCAGCTGCGGTTGTCAGAAAGTCCATGTTTCCCTGGTCTTTCATAGGAAGGTAAAACAGAGGAGAACCAACTGTAGGAGCTTGGGTCACATGTCGGAATGGAAAATGGATGGATGGAAGTATTTTATGTTGCAAAAACGAAAATTGTTTTCATCACTACCTTCTCTTAATCTTCAGCGATGATACAAATACAGAATGAGGGAAACAAGTTCAAATTATTGATTGTAGGCAGTCGGTTATGTCATTAGGACAAAAAAAAAAAAATCACACCATATGCTAATAATACAAAAAAATAGTCTGGCACAGGAATAGTTGACTTTTTCGATTTTTGACAGAGAATTAGAGGCGTGGAATCAAACTATTCACCATGAGCTGTAAAGTAGATTAGCTCAACTTAGCTTAGCACAAAGAGTGCAAGCCTGGAGGAAACAGCTGCTCTGATCACAAATAAGCATGTGTACCCTGTTTGTTTAATTTACATATTAAAAAAAAAATAAATAAAAACTATTTCATGGGGGTTACATACTGCGGTTATTTTTTGCCTTCTGAGCGGTGAGCAACCAGAGGAAACGCCACGAAGATTCCTAGTCAGACCAAAACACTCTACTGTAGACATTATGTGTCAATGTCTGAGCTTCAGAGGCGCTGTAGGGCTTTTTTTTTTGGTGATGATGTGGTGACACAGAGTGCTGACGACCACCCTAAAGAGATGCTTTATAAGTTTCATGCCATTCCCATGACTCCCTAGACATATAAACACTAATTACACTGACAGATTGTGTGTGGACCTTTACATTTAGCTGTGTGAGTGTGTGGTCATTGATCTGTGCTATGCATACATGTGGAAATCTTTGAGTATGGAAAAACAGACATTTTAGCCTAAATTTCTCTCTCTGTCTATCTTTGAGTCGTAAGATATACAACACCAAGGAGATCTCACGGTTGAAGAGTACAACAATTGCACAGTGAAATATGTGTTGGCCTGAGTGCTGGTAAACTTTGAAGTTTGTTTGGCAGTTCAATGCACGACCTAATTATTTCCGTGCCTGCAGTTTGTTGAGTTTTCTAACACAACACTCTCAAACAGATTTGCTTCAGTTGTTGCACTGCCAGTCGGAGCTATCAGAGTCTCAGTATGTAACAATAATTGAGCTCCATTGTTCCGATATTAAAACAGGCATAACGAAATGATTTCATGATTAGACTCAAACCAAACATTACATGTAGGTCTGTTTCAAATCAGGCTCTCAGATCCCTGTCTGACTCAAGTAAGCTCACAATGTGTAACATAAACAGTCATCTTCTGCACTGTATCTTATCAGCAGTCCACAGTGATAAACAGACATTGCATGAAATAGCATAAATCATGTTAAAGCTTCCTTTAATTGACCATGACTTAAAAATGATTTTGAGATGTTCTCCTGTTTTGTTTTGTTTTTTTCTTACTACTGATGGAGACACATGCCCCTTTCATGAGCTCACTCCGCGGAGGTCGTAGCACGTAATACTGCGCTGCATCTCCAGTGGACAGAGCATTACTGTGCAGCACCTCACTGTGGCCTTTGTGCTCCCTCCTGGCACTCTTCCTTGCTGTTTATACAGATCTGAATCTACAGCCTGCTTAAACATGCTTATAACAGCGAGCAGGCAGAGAGAAGTGTTCATACCCGCCTGATACCAGCCACTAGCAGTGGTAACGCAATGGCAAGTTTGCTATGTTTTGTCATTGAGGCCTGAGGACAATAGTGGGATCTGTCCCTGTGTGTGTGTGTGTGTGTGTGTGTGTGTGTGTGTGTGTGTGGGTGTGGGTGTACTACAGTGTGTGTGAGGTTGTTCCTGAGTGTATTGCGTGGGCAGAGGCAGAGAGTGACTTACCTTCTCCAGCTTTCGAGGCGCCCACTTCCAAATCATCCCGTGTGCCACTGTGCGAGTTGAGATAGGTGGCAGGAACCCAACCCTGCTCCTCTGCTGTGCTGACAAACCACCAACCTGTGGCGCAATGCAGAGGCTGAATTATCCCACAAGCATGTCACACAGTGCATACATAGCCAGGTACGCTAGGTACAGCCTTAGCGTTACATAAAAAGTGCAATGATTAAAAAGTCTTTGAACGCCTGAAAGATTATCTCAGTTTTTCCAAATGAACTTGGATCTGGGATGAGATCCCCACCCCCACAAATGCCCATAATTAATCTTTATAAAGACAGATGAAAATGAAATGACGTTTGCTGATGTGATGATGGCTGATCAAGTCTGGCTCACATCTGCCATCACTTGTATCCTTCAGTTGTGTCACAGAGTTTGCATGAACAAGAGGAAGTTAATTGTTTGGCTAACAGAATCTGGAACTTTATTCAAGGCCAAGAACTTCAGAGGGGTTGATTCTCGTTCAACCTGTGTTTCATCAGGTCGGTCGTCTTCGCCGTGAGCATGACATAAATGAAAGGTTGTTATTAACCAAAAAATCCATTGGCCCAGACAACTTTAGGACAGGACCGTCAGCTGTGGAAATGTGCACATTTACAGAAAAGCTTCACTCTCCAAGAACAAGTGGAGTACATTGTATTTGACAAGGTGTGCTGATGAGTACTACATATTTAGACCAATCACCACATTTAAACTTGCTCTAAATCGCTCCAACACGTTATTCACAGAGTCCAGCAAACACATGAGTCTGGGTCAGCTGTAGGCAGACTAAAGTGACAAAGCTGGCACCAAATCAGTTGTGTGTCAAATGTGGCATGTCGAACATGTGCTATTTGTTGTGGTAACGGGAATACAATATGGCTGACAGCTGTCCCATAAAGAGGACAACAGTTTTCCATCATTCATCCCACTTTTACACCTGCTCCAAAGTGGAAGTTTCCTACAGAAATGCATGTGACACGATTTAGTTGCACACCATTTTTGACAGACAGAAACACTGATGCGGTAAATGGTGATCCAAAATAGGATGCTAATGTAGAAATAAACGGCATAAATATTTTAGACACCTACATTAGGCATCGTGATTCATCCGCATATGTTGTAACTACGTCCTTAATTATGACATTTATCATAATAAGACAGGCGGCAATTAAAGGTCACTGTGGATTAGAAGAGGTTCTTTCAGACTGGGAAGTTTATCTGTATCTGCTGTACATGAAGAAATCAATTCTTAAACCAGACACTATTTTAAAAACAAAACAAAATAACACTACACACATTTTCACAACTGCTGGATGATGGTACCTTATGTCTACAGGCGGGCAGCACAAACCTCTGCCAACACTGAATAATTATTGAGCCTGCTGTTACAGTCAAAGACTTCATTGTTCTCACAATAATTTTGGGATTTCTGTAAGAATGCATGAAGGATTTAGCATCACGTGCCTTTTTTCAGGCAGTTTCATTCCGAAGTTACAGTTACACTTAATAATTGTGTCATGCTGGCAATGCCAGATTCTAACGCAACTTAATCGAATTGTTCCCAGCCAAATACTTATCTGTCCACCAAACTTAACTGCGGCATCAAGAAATCCCACAGCCTCTTTATCTCACACATGCAATCATTGTGATTCATGTGCGGGATGATTTATTTAATTGGTGGTCTTTCTAAGCGACATATGAAAACATCAATAGCTGTACAGTGGGGTTATTTTGCATAGAGTTAGGGTGGGTCCCAGCGGGAGGATACTGTTAGTGTCTGGCTCTGATACATGCTGGCTAGGGCTCAGGTATGTAACAAGCTGTGTAATGCGCTCAGTCTTTGCACCAGAGCTGGGACTCGAACAAAACCTCATGCAAATAAATCAGAGCAGCACACTATAATGTTGTCTACAACAATAAAAAACAAAACACAGTTTTTCTTTGAACACTGGAGTTGAAAGCTTGTGCAAAGTTAAAAGGATTGTTAAACGTCTTTACTTTAATTCATCATCTTGATCTTTCATTACTGCATTGAGAACAGGACAATGTTTAAATAAATCTGATGTGTCCTGTCTAAAAACCGGCAAAGGGCAACACTAACCACATTAATGGTACATTAAATTCAACTGGCTGTTATAAAGAAAAGTTAAAAGGAACCTGTCAGCACAAAGTGCCGTTTTCACACTAACATTCTCACATGCTACATGGTTTTTTTTGTTTCAGCGCCACCTACAGAAATGTAAGCAAATATGAGAATAAGGAGTAAGAGTTGAACTTAATTGAGAGCACTTGGCTCTCAGTCTGAATATACATACACAGCAAAGTCACAGCGTCACTTTAAAAGGCCTGAGTAAATATAAGCTGTTAATGATGGCCTGGGCTGCCTTGCCTGTATTTTTCATCCATCCTTCCATGTGGCAGGTGTTTAGGCTGAGCTCACTGAACCTTAGAAACCCACATATGTATTTTACGTAAGTGCTAATTTCTCAGCCACTGCAGGTTTATATCAGACAGGTTATGTACATGAGATGTAGGAAAAAAAACGATTCGAAAGAAGAAAGCTGCTCCATAACTTTTATAACATGCTTTCGCTGGGTGCCCGCCTGCAATTCAGCCTTCAAAAAAACTAGCTCAAAAGTATTTTACATGGTTTGTATGTATGATAAAAAAAGACTTTTAGACTTTTTTTCCTTTTGACTTGCTTCTGTCATCAATATGAATTTTCCAGCTGGGACTAATATTCACTGTCTGTCTACCTATAAACATATTATATAATAATCTGCTGTAGACCGTAGCTGTCAGTATCTTACATAGAGTATACTTTGCTGACTTTGCTGCTACTAACCTCATAACTTTGTGTCTTTGTTGAAGAAAGCATTGCGTTATTAGTTGAAATTCACAAGTTGTGTCTACGGGATATGCTTTGCTTTTACAAAAACAGCTTTAAATTTTCTGACTTTCTTTTAACAATAGGTCAATACCGTTTCAATACCATATGTTTAAAAAAAAAACCTCAACATTCTCATTTGATAACATTCCAAAGCTTTAAAAAAACAGATCAGCAATCAGATTTTCAATTCAAAACCAAGATTACTGCAAATGTGTCTGACCTTTTATGTAGCGGCAATGTGTGCAGGTTGTTCCTTTAAAAAAGGGGGAAATTATCCTGTTTTGTCTGCATAGGACAATGTTTTATTTTCGGTGTGGTATCAAAAAAAATTTTTCTATTAGTATTAGCCTTAGCTGGTTAAGTAGGGTATGTAACATACAGGTGTTTAATCTTCAAAATCACAACATTATAACTGTCATGTACTGTATGGTATTCTTTGTTGTGACAACCAGTCTGGGCTGTGAGGAGAATGTGACTCGTCAAATCAAAATTGCTTGGCCGTTTTCAAAAGTGACAAAGACCTTGAAGTGAGGTCATTACAAAAGAACCAGCTGTTTCGTGAGTCTCCTGCTGCCAAGACAATAATTTTGTTAAAAGTAAAAAATGGTAAAAGTAAAACTGAAGGAATGAAATTGTGGATTTGTCTGCTGACAGGAAGAATGGCAGATAATATGAATAAATTGGGAGAAAAACCTGTTCTCTCTCAGTGTAGATGTAATAGATTTCGGGATTGCAGAGATTATCTGTACAGATGTACAGATGTACAGATGTGGAACAAAGGTGAAGGAAGAATGTCTTATGTCTGGAAACGTACTGTGTGTGTGTATGTGTGTGTATGTTTGGAGGGGTGTTCCTACAAATACATATGTTTCTGTGCATACTCCTCCATATTCTGTTTTTTCCTGTGTCTCTCTGGCTCACTGCTCACGTAAGGAAAAATAAAAAATCTTGGAAAGCTGCGGCAGAGTTTCAACCACTGAGGGGAAAAAATACAGCCAAGCGCTGCCTGGCTTATGATTACAGCTACTTAGTGATAATCCTGAGTAAATCATAAAGATTTAGAAACGTTTAAGGACAGTTTAGTTTTGTATTCCTGACCGTATGGGGGCAATTTTTTGCATAAGACCAAAAACCCATGTGGAGATCTCCTACGCAGTAACAACATCCCACCACAGAGTGCTGACCACCAATACCAACGACAAATGTCCCAGCCTCGCACAGCAAGAAACCAAACAGTTTGTCATAACAACACTGCTGCATTAAACTTTGAAGACATGAAAAACTGGGTATTTTAAGGGGATCTGAGGGCAAGTTGTAACTATGTTTATGTCCCTGTTTCCCGCTGCGCGACACAACATTCTGCTTACATTAATTGTTTCTAGGGCTCAAAATACATCCTAAATGATTTTTTTCAGAAGATGGCATCTGCTGTTTTATGTAGTTCTTACCCGGCTAATGTATGTTCAAGAGCTTGTTTTTCTCAACAGTTCAGATTTCATTCATTATTTGATGCTATAAAAGCTGAGTGAACTGTCATGATTGACCACTGACCTCTGCTTGTGATTGCATGGGCAGGAGTTTTGGCATGAACTCAAAACAGTGGCTCTGTTTCACGTTACTGCAAAGATTCTGACTGCAAATTATGTCCCCAGTGCAATATGGCAGTGCTCCTATTTTGTGCAATGGGAGGAGGTGGCCATGCATCGTCCATGATGTTGACAAACACAATTTTTTTTTTGGTCAAAAAGAAAAAAAACTATTTTATATGCGATAGTGCAAAGCTGATTCTAAAAGGGTCACTTTTGCAATTCATCACCTGACAAAATCGAAATGGATGGATTTGATTTACCACCTTTCTTGGCAAGGAGGAGGGATATGCATCACAGTCAAGCACAGGGGAGAGCACTACTGATGTCACATTAGGCAGGACACAAAGTTTGACATCTTGTAAATTAACATTAACTTGTAATGGCTTTCATTTGTGAAATCGGGACAAATTTGGTCCGTGGCTCCTGGCCAAATTCGGGCCAAAATCCCGGTCCTGTGTGACTGCTCTGTTTTGGTTTTAATGTTTCTGAGTCTTTTTAAATCTGGTCACAAATGTTTGGATACATAAAGACCAGTACTCATGACTTCTCAACTAGTCACCTTGTAAAATCATGACTTTAACTAAAGAAGCACTTTATTATTGGTGAAGACAGAGCCAGAGTAGCTGCTCCCCTTAGCTTGGTTTAGGTTATTATTGGTGTCCATTTTCAACATTTTCTCGATTATCTGTATCAGTATTTTTAGTCACAGATTTCTGATATGATATAAATAAATAACTTTTAAGTTAAATACTACTGGTTGCTTCCTGCTTATTGAAAAAAACTAGTTAAAGGTATTTCACTGCAGATTTAAACTTAAAATAAGTTAGTTAGAACCAGCTGTTTCGTGAGTCTCCTGCTGCCAAGACAATCATTTTGTTAAAAGTAAAAAATGGTAAAAGTAAAACTGAAGGAATGAAACTGTGGATTTGTCTGCTGTATCACGACTAAATTAGTATTTTAATTTACTTTTTTTTATTTTATAATATTACAAGGAGCTATTTAATATATTGACTCATTTATGACTTACTTATTGACTGAGTTAACGTTGTAAAACATAAAAGTAATTTTGCTGGGAGCTTTCTGCTTTTTGTTTTTGGATGATGTTGGGAGTTTTACTATAATAAAAGATATGCTTGAAGGTATTTCAACTACATTTTGTGCTGGAGTTTGTGTTTTTTCAAAATTCTGACACCAAAATTCTTACTGAAAATACATAATGGTTTCATATATCTGTTATCGATCTTTCTGATTACCGATAATCTGTATCTGTATCGCTCCTGAAACATGCATACTGATCGATCTCTCATTGATTGCACTTGTATGGTAAAGAGCCTCCCACCTCTGCTAAAGTGTCAAACTGTTCTTATAACTATGAGCCACAGCTTTAAAAGAAATTAAGTGACTACATATGAAAAATGTGGGTGTTGGTTGAATTGTTTTGTATCAACTTGACAATGTGTTTAATGCTTCAGCAAAGACAGGTACAGACATATACTGAGAGTGAGCTTTATTTTAAGCTCTATTTGTCTCTCATACTGAATGTGCCATCTGGAAACACTATCAGCTTTAGAACCACTGCTTCATTTTTACTGTAATCAACAACAGATTCTCTGCTGCAACAAGGAACTGGATTAACGCCATGTCAGATTTTTCCTTAGGTGCTTGGGTGAAGTATAAAACAAGGCCACAATCTACATATACAGTTAATTAAGTGGGATACCTGAGCAATTTCATACATAACACAGCGTGACACAGTAATTAATATCTTTCTCGCCCCTACAAACAGATGACAAATAGATCTTAAACTGCACTGAAATATGAAGTCAACAATCTTTTGTAACAGTGTTGCTCCGTGCTCACAGATTTCTACACATCCTGCATGAACCACAGATGCAGCAGCACAAGGAAGCTTTTTTTTTCAGGAACTGAAATGATGAGGAATGCAGTGCTCAGCAGTCCCACAGATATCTGACACCACTGTTGAGCAGAGCAAGAGAAAAGCCTTCTCATTTCCAGCTTCTGTATTCATTAACAGTGGATCCAGTATCAAAGTACACGATGGAGGGTATCCAGTCCAATACGCATGCACACACTTTCAGTTTTTACAAATCGCTGCGTTTCAATTACGTCTGTGTGTGTGTGTTTATATGTGTGCAGGAGGGGGGTTCAAGGGCTGATGTTGACCTAAGGAACTTTCTCTCCCTTTCAGTCTCTGAATGGCTCCCCTCATGGTCCAAAGCCCACAGCCTGTGTGCTTGACTGATTTGGAGACACAGCAGTCCTTGAGAGTCTGAAAGCCCACTTTTTAAAACACTGGTTCAGTTCAATGATCAATGCTCTTGTCACAGGGACTGGCTCCGCAGACTGCTTCCTGTACACCAATATTGGCACTACTCTTAAACACTGTTATTCCTCTTGTTCTACATCCCCTCTGCCTGTATTGCTGACAAGAAAGATGCAATCCTGCTTTCTTATGTTCTATATAAATACAGATAAAGGTTAATTTTTTTAGATGGCCATTAGTAAATCCTGTGGTAAGATGACAGAATACGGAGGATGGAGATTATTATGAGAGGATAATGTGTCTTCCATCTGCTGCTGCAACGTTGATTTGAGAAAGACATTTAATACTTGGCAAGGTTTCTGCATCGTGACTTTGGTACTTCATTGACAGGAATTGTGGTGTTTTTCCTCTTTTATACTCGGAAACATGTTCTTGCTGAAATTGTACTTTACAAACTGGGGGTTTCAACACTGACCTTTAATCCTATTGCATATAAAAGAAAAACTGAAATATTGTCACTGGTTGAAATCTGCAAACTAATTGTAGTTCTGTGGAGCCTCAGTGGAGCCTCTCCCACCATCATTTCCCACATAGAACAATAAACACTGTGCACTGTGTGGCATTTGAAGGTGGTACACTCTTTATTAACTTTACCAAGCCTTTGTTCCTCATGTTTCTCATGTAGCCTGTGCATAAGAGACTGCAGGAGGGCTAACAATAGACTGTGTGACAACAGCAAAACACATTTGTTGTTTCATTATGCTTTATGCCCTTCAATTTACATCATAAATTCTACTTTACAAATATCCTTTTCGTAATTTGGATGAGGATTCGCATCATATACAGGTAGAAAATTTGCATGAAAGCAAACACCAACAGACGTGGAAGAGTGTGAACATGAGACAGAATGGGGTAATGTTGACAAAGAGAAACACCGGCCAAGACAAAATTAGGCCTTTTCAACCAAAGCCATCCATTGTTGATTCTTGGTTGGTGGTAGAGCTGGTTCAGAACCAGTTTGCTTTTCCACAGGCATAAAAGCCACTAAAGAGTCATTTCATTATTTCCCAACATTGCTACATCATCTATAGCGGACTGCGTTGATGCTTTACAAGTGTTGCTCATGGATTTGCAAACTATTGTGAAAACTTTGCTGGATGAGTTAGACAACACACTACAAAAGCTCAGGTTATTAAAAACGACAGTTATAAGGGTCTACTTGGCCCATGGTCACCATAACACCACCCCTAGCCCTGGTTTTGGGTGGTACTTTCTTCCAGACCAAAGTGCTGGTGGGGCTGTGGAACCAGTATTATTAACAGAGGGAAAGTTCTTTGACTCTCAAAAGAAGTGGTTCCAGAATAGGCACTGTCACTGAACTAGACCTGGAACTGGCTTGGTAGAAATGACCTGAATGAGGGCTTGTACCAAAATACAGGGTAATTTTGCCTCATGGACATAGTCTACAAATCAAAAGTCCAACAGAAAGCAATTGTGCCATATTGTATGCATTCTTTTTATATTACTTTTGTTTTTTATTATTTCTTGCAGGTATTATGTTTACAATGTTGCTAATGAGATACAAACAGAAACACAAAGTACAGCTGAGGCTCATGGGAATGTGAATTGTTATGCAAGTAACCAAATATTGACAAGGGAAAATTGTGATCTAGTTAAAAGTGGGGAACATGACTATCTCTATCAAATTTCAATCCAAAGACAATTTAGACTCATTTGACTATTATGGATATCAGTCCTATTGTTTTTTTTATGGGAATCAGTCTAATAGCTGCTGTGATGTGTCAGTAAGAACCAAAATGGTTCAACAAAATCACACTGCTTTACATTATTTTAAAGATAACTTCAACTTGCAAAGGAATTCATCTTTGATGGGTAATAGCAACCCCCTGCAAGAGTCAACCTCTCTCAACACTGATCCCTGAGATAACTGTGTTTCCAGCCTGAAGATGGTGATATTATTATACTAGCACATTTTTTCCCATGTGAAGGTAAAGAACACATCCGGCACATCCATCATACCATGCTGAGAAGGCCAAACCATCTTAATCTGTCATGACTGGATTCAGTTGAGCACTTGAACATGAGCTGCAGGATGCCTCTGTTACCTCCCGACTTACTTCTCTGTGGCTCACATTTGTCAAAGTTAAAACGTGCATGTGAGAATATGAAGGGCAAATTTGTACAGCTAAGATTATAATCTTACTAAGTGACACTTAAAATGCCTACTGATATTCTACTTAGTCCACCCTGCTCAAGTAAGCTGGGAGGAGAAGTAGAGATATACTGAAAAAGGGTGGTGCCAGGGAGTCTTGGGGTAGCTAAGGGGACTGACGGATGTGAGCAGGCCTCCCTAAAACAGACAAGCATTCCTGGAGTTCATTTGCAAACTGTAATTCATAGAGGCTGATCTGGACTTGGAATGGAGACAAGTTAAACCCCAACTGGTCCACAGAGAGAGATTTTTATACAGAGAGCTGTGTACAATACACCTAACGCTGCCCTTGAGGTGTAAGCAAACAAGCTGTAGAAAGTACAATATTTCCAGAGGTGGCTGCAAATTATTTTTTCCCTTCCTGCATACTAACTCATTAAAGAACAAAGTTTAAACCACTGAATACACAGCATTTGAAATGACCAACAAGGCTGCTAGCTTGGCTTTGGCTAACATCTCTCCACATTGTGTAAACTGAGGAGGCATCCTGGAGGATCCATTAAGCCATTGTAATGAACCAACGTCTCTGAACCACTAACTTTGGCAGGAAATGTCTTTTTCCATTTTTTCCCTGAGTTTCTCCCTGCACTACTCTCTCCTCCCAAGCCAGCATCTCCCCGGGTAAACTCTCATAAAACAGCTGCAGAGGGCGTGAGGACAAAATGAATTAACTAATTCGATTAATCACTAATCAAGTCAACAAAATTCAACCACAACTATATTTTAATATGCTCCTTCAAATATTTAGCAAATAGAACAAACACAGTGCTTCAACAGAACATAATGCAATCACTGGTCAACCATGATGATTTATAGCATACTACACTTAAACCAAACAAACCACACGGCAACCTCAACTCTACTACCTAACACAAAGACAATGACACAAGCTGTATTGTCAAGCCAGCGCAATGGAAAATACTACCTTGGCTCCGGACAGCAGGCTGGAAAAGTGGAGAAAGCTGAGCTTGCTCATGGGTCTGACCTAGATTCACTAGCCTTGTCAAAGGCATATATTATCTAATCCAAGGTAAGGGAAAGTCTTAGATAACTGCAGTGGGCAGCAGTCACAGCTACAGTCTATGGTACAGCAGCTTTAACAGCAGGACTATTGAAGGACTGAGAAAAAGAATATAGAGCTGCAGTTTTCTATTTCTAGATCTGCCACTACGCTTGCACACCCATCAAAAAACCTGTCAACCACACAATGCTGATACAAATACATACAAATATGTTTCTATTCAGTTTATCTAATGACTCTCCAGCATGGCTTTAAAGTAAAATATGCGACCATAGCTAGAGGCTCAGTAAAATAAAATCTTTATATCCTTAAAAATGTAATAGACACGTTTAAGTAGCTCTAACTCAGCATACTTAGCTGTGCAATACGCACATCAATCTGTCAGAAACCATTAAATTGCTTGCAGCTATCCTGCAATGGATGCTTCATCAAATTTTCTTAGCACACACCTGGTCTTGTTAGTACTGGCAGGGGGGATATAATGTCATCCAGCCAAATGGAGCAGGTCTAACTAACCTCCATCGGAGGAGGTGTTGAGTTTTCGGTTAAATGCTAGCTGAGCTACTGGAACCGTGTCTCCATAACAAGATGCACAGGGGTTTTGGGAAGTTGTATATTCTTGAGATCACCATGAAAGTATCTGTCAGCATATAATAAAACTGTCAACTAGCCTAAGGTTGTGTTTTACTAATCCCGGTGTCTACAGTTTTGCTTTGTAGAAACATGAGACAACTCCAACCATACCAGACATAAATGAATGAGACATAAATGAATGAGCTGAACTTAGAGCGGCAACAAAATTCAGCCTGAACCAGAGAAGACCATGGACCAGAGCAATAAAAACCATGAGATGTAGAGCAGGAACACGGAAGCCTGGAAAACCTAAATCTGCAACGAGACCATTGAAAAGCACATTGTCCACGGATCACTGGGGCACAACTCAAGCTGCACAACTTCGCACTGTTCTCCCCTGAAATACAAACGTGAGGAAGGGGCCTCTATTTAAAAAAACGACTATGGCTCAAGTTCACTGAGGAAAGCGCCCACGTAAGGCCCCCGATAAAAGGACTTAAAGGTGTTGGAATATCCGCCTCACTGTGGCTCCCCATTGAGTTGGGATCCTATTGGAGCAGAGAGTGAAAACAAATACGCGAACCCAAAGGCACGACACGTGACACTTCAAAGCGATCCGACTCGATGGACGCCTCTTCTTTAAGGCCAGTGTGGCGTGGCGTTTTCACTCAAACCCATCATGAAACCCAAGTCCCACTGCCTTCCCGGTCACAGCTTCCTCCTCCAGCTCCTCATCGCCACTTCCCGTCCTCCCGCTGGAGAACACATGAGTCCCATTAGTGTTTTACTGTCTCAGCACACCATTAAAGCTGAACTAATGCTTCAATTGGCGAATTCCACCTTGATTTGGCCTTAAACCAGTGACGGTTTACATTTTTATTACATTTTCCAAACATATATGATGTGAGTGTAAACAACACTATCCAGCTATATATCATAGCTATAGATATTGTAATTCAATGATTTCACAGGCGTTTAAAAAAGGCATTTATGTTACATCAACAATAGATGCATTTGCTGGAAGCATTACAGCATAATCCGGACAGCAATTTGTGCTTTACATCAGTGTGCTACTGACTGATTATCCATTAAATGTCGTCAAACTGAATCACATATAACCACAAACATGATCTTTGACTTGTGTGCTAGCTCTTTCCAAAGGTTAAACAGCTGACTAAGACCTGGCATCGGAGCTGGCATTTGTAAATCCGGAGAGTCTTGCTGGCTTTCCATTAAAGTGAGGTGGAATAATTAATATGAGTCTGGAAGACATTCCTCCTGCTAGAGGCAACATTCTGGCCCCCAGCCTAAACCAGCAGTGGGAAAAACAGGTCTGACTGCAGGCCAGATTGAGCCTCCAGATGGGGCTAAGTAACAACTAGCAAGCTGTGGACAAAGGAGGTTATAGAGGGTTGAGTTGGGAAAAATGGCAGCATGTTTGATAAATTATGAGCTGAATCATCTAACTGTTTGACGTACACACACCGCGCATGCTGCTTGTTCCCGCTCAACTGTCTTTGTTGCGCATTGGTTTTGATTACTCACCACTCTCACTCTTTTCAATGACATCGACCACCTCGCCCGCTTGGAGGCTGATTTCTGCCGGCTCTTGTTTCTCATAATTGGCCACCACCACATACTGTTCCAGGAGCATTGGATCCGAAGCATCCAGACCTGGGGTTGAGGGGAAAAAACATGCTGTCAGCCAGCTGCCAGCCATAGGTCCACGAGAACGGCTGCTGGGCACTCGCTGTGCCATAGGCCACTTTGTCTGTAGAGCTCAGCCAATCACAATATTCACTGGGCTGGGTGCATCTTCCTGAGATTCTAGCCATAGAGCTGCATCCCCCTCCTGCCCAGCAGTAAGGGCAATGGAGATGCCAAAAGTTGAGGAAAAGAATCTCCCCCCAAAAAAGTGCAGGATTAAGCAGACAAGTGGAGAAAATCCATTCTGTGTAACTGAAGGAGCCTCATCCTTATTGTCCAACAAAGCTGGAACTGGGTCAGCAGATGCAGGCAGGGACATTAACA
Organism: Mola mola; assembly: GCA_001698575.1. Taxonomy (NCBI): domain Eukaryota; kingdom Metazoa; phylum Chordata; class Actinopteri; order Tetraodontiformes; family Molidae; genus Mola; species Mola mola. The sequence continues at coordinate 9,067,622 of KV751325.1, forward strand.
GCACGGAAAGAGGAGAAGCAATGACAAAGCAGAGAGAACTGTACTGGTGATAGAAAAGTGAGCTAAAGCCAGCTGAGGACAGGACAGTAGAGCGAGAGAAAGAAATGGTTTCCCTTGGAAAATAAACCATCTGTTAAAAAGCCTCCTTCTCCCCCAGTTGGGGCTGGAGCTGGGGTTGTGTACGCCAATCATGAGAGGCTGGGCTAGAGGCCTTAAATAGAACCAGATGAAGGGGCTGGAGCTGTGCTCTGAGGGATGGCCCTGTGTCTCCATGAAATACTAGAGCACTGACTACGGCGTGCAGCGCAGCCAATGGAAACCTTCCTTTCTGTACTTCACTGAGTTAACCATATAAACACAAGCAGTGACTTAGTTTTTGTCCGTCTGCTTTCATAACTTTGTCACATCCTTTACTTAGCCAAAGTTTGGTATGTACAACGTAGCTGATTTGATTGTGAACGTGCATAAAGAGCATATATGTAGAAACCATCCCCACCCCCACCTCACTACACCCACACACCCACAAACACGAACACACACAAGTAACACTACATTAACTTAGCCCAGCTCCAGCCTAATCTTGAAAACTCTTCAAAGCAAGCATAGCTTAGTGAATTAAGCAGATCTAATGAGCATCGGCTGGAATCCATACACAACTCAGGCAGATGTTTAGTTCACACATTAACGACAGCTTCAGCTGACCATTGATTTAAAGCTCCTGACAGATGCAGTCCATTCCTTCATTAAGTTATTTGTGTTTAGATTTTAACAAGGAGGACTCTCAACTTGCATGATCAAAAAACATTTTAAAGAACATAATATTACAGGAAAAAGAGAAAGGCTTTTTATTTTTTATTTTTTTATGTAAGGGTGGCAAACACTGTTTCAGGAAATGCGGAACTCTGTTCCCCTGAGGCTTAAAAATAAGCTCAATTCAGTCCAAAATTTTAATTATTGAGGCTTACATAAGAAAGTTAATTCTCCAAAAAGCTGACCCAGCAACAGCCCATCAAACAAAAGACATTTCAGAATAATATTTTGCATTCAATACAGGATGTATATGTGAAGGTGACTAAAGATGCTAAACTTTGACACTTTGAGTGGATGGGCTGTGGTTTATGAAGCTTATTATTTGCATTAGTTTTGTTAAGCCTCAAGGTTTGGTGCATAAGCACGTAAACAAAATAGTTTTTAAATTCTGGGAATTGCTTTTTGAGCCTATAATATAAAAACATTATTTCACAGATTTCTTTGGACGGTGTTATTGGAAAAGCATGGCTGAGCATTTTGTTCTAAAAGCAATTGATGCTAATCAAAAATAACGTAAAAGCATTTTAAACAAATCAAAGCCCCTAAAAGTCTGGTGATGTTAAACAGTGAGTCGGTTTCCTAAACTAGCTAGCATGCAGGGCTCAACACGAGTTATGTGACTGTTGGGTGTGCAGTTTGAGTCTTGAGTCTGTAGCTGTAGACTTATCCTCAAACATTTTTTGACAAACTGTGACCTTCTCAAATTACATTATAATCTTTTAAATTAGCAATAGTTTAGCTTTGAAAATAAAGTATTTTCCTCTTGGCGTCCATCAGATAGTCCTGTTAGCCACTTCTTATCCCTCATCGTTCAGATTTATGCATGTGCTTCCTGTTCCCACCCTTGCACTCCCAGACGTCCAAACTCCACACAACTCCCACCTCCATTCCCACTCGCCCATCATCAGTTCAATCCAAAGATGATGACATTTAAGCTAAACCAAGGAATTTTACTTTTAAGTGATTATTGGCTGATAGCAGATTTGATACTGCCCTTTTATCAGCTATTGTAATAATTTGCATGCTGGTGTAACTTTGTAAGAGCAGAGCCTGGTTGAGAGGACTAAAATTTGGCAAAGAGCGACGCCTTTGTTTGGCTCATCAACAGCAGATGTGGAGTTGGATTTAAAAAAGGACACAGGACTGCTGTTCAATGTAGCGCAGATGTACTCGTGTCACTGAATAAGTATGTGGCCCTGGGGGAAACACTGCAGACCACAAACAAATAGTACAGAAGTTTCCCTGAAAACATCTTAGAGTGAGAGAGCCTTCACGAGGTTGTTAAAGGCTCTTGAATATCTTTATTAGCCTCATCTTGAGCTACTGATTTTCTTAGTATTTTAGGTCTATAAAAATGTAAATTTCAAGGATATTAAAATAAAAAGTAACAGATAGATTTTAAATATACCAAAAGATACTCAAATACTCTATAGCCATGTTTCATGTCTTTGGCACATTTATAAAGCTACCGCCACTGTGTGTCAGGTATGAAACCAGCAGCGATAAAAAATGATGAGCACTGCTCCACTTCATTTCGCTGTACAAAAATGGAGATAAAATATGTCAAATTCAAATGCTGCCAACTTGTACCAGCGACACCATTTGGAGTGTGAGGGCGGTGGGTCCTCAGACTCAATCACAAGCAGGCCTTGCAGCTGTCAGCTGTGCATACAACCACCAGGGGATGATAAAGAAGCTTTACTTTCACGCTGTTCATCTTTACACAGTCAGCGTATGAAATATTCTTGTAGGGCTGTGGATCCTGTAACCTGCGTACATGTACGTGACGATAACGCTGCTTATGGTAACTCCACAGGGTACCTTCAAATTCAGTGTCCAGCATCAGTGCACCAGATTTTATATTGTTAAGATTGTATTCATTAGAGAACAAGGAATGGAGAAGACTGGTGTTGATTTTTTATCCATGAACAGACATATCTATGACTTCTAACATCCGTTGGTAAAAAAAAAAAAAACAGGTTAACCGTGGTCTAACCACAAAATAAATCTTTTTGCTACTGTGGGACTCCTTGTGCATGGGTCTAACAGGGAGGCCGTTCATTGAGTAAGATGCTGCTGAAATGAGATACTGTTGTGATTTGCCTTAATTATTTCCTAGGCCAATTTAAAATCTTATCCATCTGCAAATACAAACAAACGCACAGACCCCTTGTCCCACCCATCATCCAAACCAGATTAGCAGATTAACCCCATTTCTTCTCAGAAAGTGTGCACACACGTCCATTCCCGCATACAGTGTGTAAACACCTACATAGGCACAACCTCAGGCACACATGCACACTCTACAGGCCCCCAGAGACCCGCAGCTCAAATAAAAACAGCAAGTCTGCGCACATAAACACACTCCCTCAGTCCGTGCGCAACACTGAAATGGTTTCCACTTGCCACGTAAACCTCCTCTCCACTCCAGCTGCTTTTCACATGCACTACACCCCTGAGCACTCCATTTCTTTTCTTCTCCTACTCAATTTCTGTCTTCTGCTCATCTTACGTTGCTTTTGAATATGGGCTATTAGTAATGCTTAAAAGATGAACGGAATCTCTGAACAGCAGTTGATGTAAATATCTTAGTTAATTTGAATTGTTCTAACATTTTTAGTCTCTTGTCTTTCTTTCTTTCCTGTGTATTGATAAAATACTATGTATTTCAACACGACTGCCAAAAGATTTTTTTAAGGAGACAGTTCAAGTTATCTGACAGTGATTTATGATGACGACTCAAGTATCAGCGGTCAACTGTGACAACTCCATTACAACTGGCTTCTAAGATATTCTATATACATGTGTCCATCATCTATATTCAGTCATAGAAGAAATTGCAACCTATTGACAATAAATTTCAATATAGACAAGAGACACTGAAGATAAAGTGGTCGGAAATAAAATGTAATCGTGTAGGTATCTCAAAATTTTACAGGATGGTTTTAAAAATATATTTTACTACCTAGAATACATGTACATGTATATATATACACACACACACACACACACACGCACACACAGACACAAATATATACATGTGCAGAAGGCAATGACACAACATAATATCCGTTTCTGGAAAAAAACAAACACAGAGAGCAGCCAAAAGCAGAAAATGGCAAATAACACTCTTAGTGTGCTCAAAAGTATTGCTTTTCGATGCAGCTGAAATTAATGTTAAAGACTGACTAACATGTGATGTGCATTGTTTTCAGAAATATGACTCGTGATATATTTTCTCTAGAAGTGTACGATTTAACTTTTTATTTCTTTAATAAGTAAAATAATCAATACTATTGAATCACAATATTTGGAGAATTGCAATAAATCAGAATCGCAATACAAATCAAAATATCATAACCCAAGTATCCTGATACAGGTTCCTTTTCAGACCTCTGACCGCTAGCAGTTGTGTGGCGAAGGGCTACATTCTCCTGTTTAGGACGGGGGCTCAGTAAACTCTTGTGGAGACCTGCAACATGTAATTATGGGAAACCATAAGTTGCAGCCACAGCGCAATTCTCACCACAGCCTTGCTGCACTTTATCTGCTGTCCAGTTTTAAAAGAGGAAGATCAATCTTTCAGCTGCATTCACCACTAATGTCTAGCATGGAAACTTTGGTAAGGGTTAGAGATAAAGTATTTGCCTCATTTTAATGTAAATAGTAAATAATCATAACGTGTGTTTTGTTTACAGTGGTAACTGAATGATTTATTGCATTGATAAATACATGTGCGACAAAAGATTTAATATCAAGCCAAAGCCTTCACCTAAAACAACCTATGTAGCAAACTTTCCAGGCAGCTGATACAAATATAAATGGAAACCATTCTAATATCTTGCACAGACTGAATGTACGCCACTCCACAAACAGACAGAGCTGAATTAAGACAATTTTTCCGTTTCACCATGTAGCTAGAATCCTATGTTACGTAAAGACTTGATACCATGGAACACTTAATGAAATTAATTTGGGGTCTTATTTTGTTTGGTGGCATCTCTGCCACATTTTTTTCTTTCAGTGGAACGCCCACAGAAAATTCAATCAGTCATTTACTGGGAGTTTTGTTGCCCAGTTATGTCATACGGCAGACGGCAGAATGGACGGCAACAGCGAATTTGTATCTGATTGCAGGACAAACATGTAATTTAGTAATGCGTGTGGGTATTCTCAGACAGCTGTTCACTAAACCCATCTCATACTTTTCTTGCTGCCTCCTACACTCAAATCCTCATGCTCAGCTTAGTCACTCGGCCTTTCAATCTTCCCTCTCGCATACAAATACACACGGCACTGGCCGGGCAAATGCCCAGCATAAAGGCACAAACAGAGGGTCTCTCCCACCTAACACTGTTTTCTTTCATTTTTCAACATAATCCAAAAGTCTTAGACAAACCACCGCTGCAGCTTTTTCAATTAATGATTAATCTTTTCTAGATTTCAAATAAAAACAATTGTCATTCGCAATCCTCCGTGTCTTTTGTCCCAGCAGCAGTCCAAAATTAAAATGTACAGTGAATCTACAAATCGTGCAATTTTAGCTTAAACTTGGAGATTTTTGTTTGAAATTTAATAGAAATCATTAATCAATTATCAAAATAGTTCCTTTGACAACCATTGTCACATGTATCTAAATATGTTAAAAAATCAGTGCTGAAAACTGTTATACGGGACCTTCAAACCCACAATATCATCCGAGTTGGCATAAAAAAACAAATACGTCTTTACCTGATTTACGTTTCCCGGAGCCTCCACAGTCTCTGGAAAAAAAGCAACAACAGAGAAACATGGTCAGAATGTGTATGACAGGTCTGAGCATTGGTGCAACGTGATCAGTCCAGCAACTGGTTTGAACTGAATTTGTTTTCTGCCCTGTGACCATCCGAGAGCAGTTGGCACACAAGAACAAGCCAAACCCTTGGTGAGAACGCATGCAGGGCTTGACCCACGACCAGAGGGAGGCAGCCATGGTGTGGTACAACACATAGTTGAATGCAAGTGTGTCAAGGACGGCGACAATCCCAGTCATCAGATATTTTATCAGGAAAAGTGCATGGAGCAGTTCGGATGGGACAGAATTTGTTTACTCGACAACAGTATAATATTGTCTTATTCATGTTTAAAAGCAAAAGCATCTGTCTGTTCCACTGCCTGATCGTAACAGAATACTGAAAGGAAAACATTCAGTGAACCCACTGTGTGCTGTCACGCTCATTAGGGTCAACGAGAGGCAATTTGCCTTTTACAAATTTTGGTTTGGCTTTTTACTATTTACGCTGAGGCAAGATGTATTTTGTATTTGTAAGCATGTCACCACTGTAGGATATGTTCAGATAAAGAAAATATAATGCTGTTATTTTAGCTTGAAAAGAATTAGTAACTTAAAAGGAAGAAAGCGTGGTACATTGAACGTAGGATTGATTTATTAATGAGAGTATTGTCGCTTCAGTTTCAATGTCTACTGTAATGCAGGCAAGTGATAGATAATCACGCAGGCCAGTTTGATTAGATTATACGAAGTAACATGAACATTTCAAAACATAATATTTCAGAATCTGTGTCTCAAAGGGCAGGCCTATGTGTAGTAGCTTGTTGTATATATGCAATATTTCATACTGTAATATAGGAGGACCTTTTATATTTAAGATTTGCTTTTCGACGACAATTAAAAAAAATCAGAAATGACACCATAATTATCATAGTTCAAGGTCAGCAAAACTCGCTTAATCAAAACAATTTTTTTTAACCAATAACTGCTTTCCTCTGTTACTTGAGATAAAGTCATTTTTGGCAATATCCCCTCTGTTTCCACATGCATGAACAAATATGAGTTACAAATTTCCAATCACAACAGCTTCCAGCTCAGTTCAGCTTCATTAAAAACATGAATCGTAAACTACCGATTTAAATGTAAATTCACTATTAAATTATAAAATCAAAAGCAAAGGATCTACAAGCAATTTTCATACTGTGAAAATGAATTTCATAGCTCTGTACTGGCAGAAAACGCAGCAATGGTAAACATTAAATGCCAGGCCAACATAAACAGGGTTGTAGTGTCTTTAAGATAAGCAGATAATGCGCAAACCATCACAAGAGGCAAATAAGGAGTCAAGATTTTAGAAAAGTAAGCCAAAAAAGCAAGAGGAACATGACTACCACATGTTGGATGATTGCAGTTGTTTTTCAGGATAGAAGATCAAGCAGGGTGAGTTGTGGGATTTCATTGGGTAATGTCACAAAATGTGGGACAAATGGAACATTTATGGTCATGGATTCAGATTCCGTTCAAATCAGGACGGCACGTGAGAAAAATAAATTGTATTTCATGAAGCATGTGTGTGGATTTTCTGGGACATGTGGTAGGGTGGAGATGAAACTGGGAGAAGCGCTGACTAGATGCTTGAACTGCCCTGCTATCTCATGACCCTTAGCTCAGAGCTGGAATAATATTCTTCCCAGGAGGAGACTGAGCACACAACTCTGGCACTTTTTGCTCTCACCATTGAAATCTAATCATGAGGGGAAGGTAAGGGGAGCGAACGCTTTTAAATACTTAGACGCTGTGCCTGTGTTCTTTCTCTCCACTTAAGAATGGATGTATAATTCACACAGGTTTGGTTTCAGTGTGAGCACCCCCAACGCACAGGTGGTGTCCATACAATACACGGGCACGCATATAGTCTGCAGAGCCTGAACACGTCATTAAAAATCTAAGGCCTGAGAGTCCATCCTAAGCTTGAGTTGAAAATAAACATCTGTTTGCAGCTCACTCTTTGAAGGTGGGCCTGTTAGTGAAGGAATGTGTGAGACATCAGTTCCTTGCTGACATTTCTCTGCGAAGCCGGAGAACTCAGTCGTCTGCCCTGCCGAATGTATACATTACACAGACGCTCGGGCCTGACCTAGAATTAACCCCTGCGGGAGTGACCTCCCGCTCAGGGGTCAATGGGTCAATATCATTAAACAGGAAATCATTTAGATATTAAAACCTAAAAAGCTCATTTCTCTTTTGTAAAATTATGTATTTTTGTTTTCATGAAAAAAAAAAAATCCTGCGGTGACCTTAAAATGACTCAAATGTAATTCTACAGTTTTAACTCATCTGGGTAATTGGGTTCTAATGCAGCCAGAACGAGACGGATCTTACCTGATCTGCATCTTCCAACTCTTAAACTAGTCTACCTAGGTCTAGAAGACCCGAGCTGATTCGGCTTTAGTCATTGCTGGACGGCAGAAGGAAAATAGTAATCCTCAGCTATGACACGCTTGCTTATTTCAGTCATGATGTACATAAAAAGCTTACCGTGGGCATGTTAACAAGCTCAAAAACATGAGTTTCATCAGTGGCAGTCTTCAAAGGACGTATATGTAACGCAGATATACTGTGGTGGCTTAATGATGTCCTGAAAATAACTTTCTTTGTGAGTGTTGTAACCTGAGTTTCTCTCTCTTTTGTTTTATTCACTGCGCTGAATGAGTGCACACGTCACTTTCCTTGTTTTGACAACTTCAATCAGTAAACACTTGCATCAGCTGTTATCTGAAATGCTGGCGCCCTTGTGTGATTTCTAGTTGGAGTGATTGTTGAATATTGGCCCCTTACGGATGGTTAAAAAAAGACGTGCAGAGATGTATTTATCACATCATATCTACACGTTTACATTGTTTTAATGTCCTTGGTTAAGGGTTAGGTGGTGAGACATGCAGCAGTGATAATTTAGGCTACAGTAGTGCAATGTCTTCCAGAGTCACGCGTGTGCATCCGTTGACATGCTTAAGAAATGAGTCCACAGCATTTGTCATGAAATGTTTGCACATCCGGAGAAGTTTGGTACCAACAGCAACCTGACATGTTTTGAACTGAAGTTTTTCATTAAAATAATTCCCCTACTTCATATGTCTACTTTGTCCAAGTCGACAGTGTCAAGCAGTTACCAAGCAACCCAGATAAAAGGAAGAGTATAAAGCTTCAGCTGAAAAAACTAGCTTGCAGGGCAGAAGAAGATGCTGCCTGTTACTGTGCAACTGCAAAATTAATAATCACCAAATAGTAATTGTCCCCCTGAATTGTCACGTTACTGATAGGATTTTGAAATTTGATGATTATTTTATGGCATGTTTATATATATCAACTTATTTAGTCCAGTAGTTGTCAGGAAAACTGTCTCAGTTCGTCTATCCTGGTCTCCTTATGGTCTCTCTCACCTCTCTTGTACCCGGCAGTGTAACATCACAGACTACAGGCTACAATATTTCATGGACCGTCTCTTATATTATGCAGCATTCTCTCTGTAACACTGTCACATTACAGCACAGCTCAAATTACACATCATTGACTTATACATTATGAATATTTGTACCACTACAGACAATAATAAATGTGTTAGTTCATGTCCGACACAAAGTGGAAAAGAGACACTTACATCTGCGTTTTAAGGGCACTGGTTGAGCCAAGGGATGAATTCACAGGATGGTGTCTTTGAAACACAACAAATAATCATGTTCCATCACAGGTTTATAGCTAGCTAGACCTTTGTCTTTCTTTCTCACTCTCTGCTGTATCATCTTGGTATGTTCACGGATATTAGAGCAGCTAGATGGGGTAAAAAGGATGTGACACAACTGACGGACGACCACATGAAATCCACTAGACAATTCTTCCGTTAAGTTATGAATTTCTCTGGTTTTTTAACAATGCTGGAAAGATTTGGGATAATATAAGTACCCGACTTAGCAAGTTTTTTAGATTGGTCTCTTGGATATTTTAAGTAATGTTTTAGAGCTTTGTAATTCTGCTTTGCAAGCTCAATGGACTTGAACAGTTTAAATGGATGCACTGAAAGTAATGACATGAATCACATCTCTAAATGTAGTTGTCGTGTACAACGGAGCCACGTCTCTTAACATCTTGAGAATAAAGTCCTGAATTTACAAAAAAAAAAAAACGGCTTGCAAGTTTACGAGAAAAAAACTTGTGATGTTTCGAACAAAAAGTCATAACTTTACACAGAAATTAACAAACAGGCAGGACCTTTGACAACTTACAAAAACAGTTTCTTCTGAATAAACAAAGTTTCTTGTAAACATTTTTCAAAGTTATGATAATGATAATAATGTGGTGCTGTTGTGCCAAAAGCTTAAGAATTCCCTATTTTTGAAACTGAAGTACAACTTCACAAAGTTCTCCATGATCCTCATTATAATATTTTTATGACAATGGCTCAAATGCTCTATCATAGTCAAGGACACGAATGCGACCAGAAGTTGAAACACATGAGAAGATTCCTGTCAGCATCTTAAAACATTAACAGATGGATGGATGAAAGAAAATGAGCCAGAATGGTTTATCCTGATATTTCAAATGTGTTGTGGATATGAAGGGTAAATGATTTCTTTCTTTACTTCTTTGTCAGTGAGCCACTGTTTTTGACCAAGTTGCTTGACCCAGAACGACAGATGGTCTCCAGGCTCTGTTGCTGCACATAGTCCCTTAAAAGATATTTCTATCACCACTCAAAAATATAGTCTGAGGTAAAGGCACATTCACACAGCATAGTAAAATACATTTTTGCTGAACAAGAAACAACAGGAGCTGCCACTGAGGGCAACACACCTTTAAGACAGCTGTGTACCTCATAGAGTGCAAACAACACAAACAGCCAGGTGCAAATCTGCACAATGGTCCAACTAAGTCTGCAATCTTGAAATACTGATTGATTACTAAAATGTTGTATTTTAATTGTATAATCTCAATCATAACTTCAATTATCTGAACTCTTTAATTTGATATTCCCCTTTACTATGTTTTATATCGTATGCTTTGTGGGTGCCAATTAGGATCCAGTGATGTGAGATTACAGCACAAACCAATGACCTTTTCTTCAGATTTACTGTCAGCCTGCTGCTTGGCTCTCTCTTGTGGTGGAGCAAAGTCACAGCCATTTCATGGATTTTTCTGCTGAGCAGTGACTGCTCTTCACCAATGGGTGGCAGTAGCAGATGAGGGCTAGAAGCAACACAGCCCCAAAGCTGCATTACCAATAAAATGGATTACAATCATGTTCTGTGGTGGAGAAATGATTGACCTCAAAGTCCTTTGCTATGGTACATAATGATATAAGTTTTACTGCCACTCACAGAGCCTCAATTCATTATGTTGCGTAAACATGAACAGCAAGAACTTTACAGAACTCAGTCTTTATTATCTGAACAGAAAAACTGTTTTCATATTATTATTCCTTATTTGCTCCAAAATGTGGCGATATGCTGTAGCATCATTTTCTCAATTCCTTAATCAGTCTATCAGCAGACACTGACAAAAAATGTTTACCGCATCTCACACTTTATAATTTCAAGACATCACGGAAAATGTTATCCATTTTCTGGAATCCTGTGAAACAAAGTATAACATCTTTAATGTGTTTTTGAAATAGGATTAAGTGTCACTTGGGTAGCACGGCTTCTAGACAGTCCACATCTCAATTTAAGCTGCCCTCGTCTGTCTTGGAGATTGGAGGAAGATCTCACTTTGAAGTGGGATTAGCATGTATCGACAGAGCCGGTTAAAAGTGGTGCGTCTGGCAGTGGGGAGACCCCACAAGACTTACTCTACCACATTCTTCTCTTTGAGTGTGTTGGGAACAACATTTGAGTTTGAATTCATTTCTTAGAGGGAAGAAACAGCATTAAAGACATGCTGTGCACATTAATTAGGTGAAAAGAATAGAGTTTAAACTAAAATAATCTTGCTACCAGTTAACTACTCCCACTCTGACTTTAATGTCAGGGTGACAAATGAGTAGACCAAGAGCTTTATCTGCTCCGGGACTTGAACTCATGACACCGCGGATCTTTACCCATTTGCTTTGGGATCAGGTGTCATCTCCCTGAAACCATTATTAATTAAACAGAGTGCTTCTCAACTGGCCTCTATCAATCATCTCTGAGACAGCTAAGCCTCCGGATCAAGGCGGGTAAGTGTGGCTGAAAGGCACCCGTCCCAATTGCTGAACCCCAATCACAACACACAGTCCTCTGCTGTAGCCTCCACGGGGTTTGTTTGGTATCTACTGGCTCACAAAGCAGTGATAAAGTTAATGCAATGATATCTACTCACTCCGTGGGGGGGTTCAGGTCTTCTAACTTGGTCTCAAAGAACTTAAGGACCTCCTCGCTCTGGGAAATGTGGGAGGGAAGCTTCATCAGAGCCTGTGGTGGAGAAGGGAGGGAGAGAGCTACTGATTACCATAGTTACACATATTTAAAATGTTGCATGCCTTTCTTAAGAAAAATGCTCTGTCCATTGATTGGAATGGCAGCACGTAACCAGCTCGTAACATTCTGAGTCATTGTACAGTCAGACGAGAAGACCAGGCAGAGAGTGGTGGGTGTGGTGAGGAAGGAAGGCTCTGAGCCCAGAGTGAGGGGTAAAACAAAGGAAAATACAAAGAGGTGATGGAGTATTACAAAGGCCTGCTGCATATACATAAAAATACATACTTCGATGTATTGGACTTATATTAAAAAAAAGAAATCATTCCTTTTGAGGAATGAGTTTGGAGGAACTCATTTTTGTTGCCCTTTGGCTGCTCGCCTTCACTGCAAATCTCATTTAGTTCTTAAATGGAAACTGCTGCCACACTTGGCACAACACCTGCCCTACATTTGTCCACCTCCTGGATATACTGTAAGAGGGTCAGGTAGCCGTCTGCACTCGCTACTACAGTCTAAGCCTGCTGATTCAGTCTTATTCTTCACACTGCGCTTAAGTCCCGGTTACCCCCATTCCCCTCGTTTCCCTTATCGGCTGCCTATTTACATTGGTGACAGGAAATGACCAGTGCAGATAGAACAGTTGCTTTCCTGTCGAAGGTGGTGGGGGGAGATAAATGTTGAGGCCTGCCTTGGAAACACAGCAGAAGAATGGAGCATTGACACAGATAACCAAACAACCTTTTCTTGAATTAAATCATGTTACAATGAACTGAGCGGATAGTTCTGAGGATATTTAGAGACATACATCCTTTGTCTTACTTTGCAGTAATTATCCAGGTGCTTCAGCCTTCTGACAGCAACATCTCTTATGTGACTTCGGCGAAACAAGACTTTACCTGAGGGAAAAAACACAGCGCTGCTTGTTGTACACACATGCTTAAAATTAAAAATTAAAATAAAGCAATTCAAATCAGATGACTTATTAAAAAGAAAGTGGGTTGAGACAGTATTTATGAAATGATTCATACTACCGATGAAGTAACACTTCATCACTTTAATTTGTACATATTAAATCATATTAGTTGAATTTATCAATTTATTTATTTTTTGATAACGTTTAAAAAAATAGCTTTATGTATGTGCCCATGCGCGTAATACATATAACAGTATAATAAATAAAATAAAAGCACCAGCATTTACAGGGACTGAATACATATCAAATAATTAATTCAAAATAATGCTTTCACATGTCAAAAAGTGCAAACTCCAGCTGTAAAAAGTGCATTGGTTCCTTAATTTAACATTACATATTAAAAAAAGAGCTACCCACAGTGAAAAAATGTTTTAAGTCTTTAATTATACAGGCTGGAATGTAAAAACTGAATCGAAAAGGGTCTTCTAATCTTTAAATGAAGTCAGTTTAGTTGTAAAAAAGCCATTTTCCCCCTGCTGTTAATCCCCATTTTATAACCGTTAGAGGACTGCCTGTTAATATCACTGCCTAAATGCCCACTGAACGGTACAATTGCGCATGCTGTGCGCTGTGTGTCAGGGGATGCAGCTCACTCCATGTTGGGCTTATGCAGAGATAAAAACAGCACTCACAATTCTTGAGCAGTACAGCTTGTCAAACAAAGGATCTCCTCACTGCGCTCCTCTGCTCTGGCCCAAAATGAGTTTATCAGATTAGACAATCCCCTCTCTGCTAGCCTCCCACTGCCAAGGCAGACCACTCAGCGATTTGGCTTGGATGGACTTTGGCAGTTAATAAAACAATGCAGTTTGCTAGTAATTACAAAGGAGTCTCTATGGGTACCAACAAACATTGGATATGCATGAAAAAGTCTAAGGCCTTTATTTTTCTTTTCTTGTACTCGCTGCGAGAATTGCACAGATCTAAAACCGATGTGACAATTATACTAGTGTGTTTTGCACGCGAATGGTGATCACCTGGCAAGAAAGGAATAATCCTCTTTTTGGGGTCCTTCTGGCCTCCTTCAATTGGGAATTTGTCAAGGATTTGCATCTGCATAAGAAAGGCAGAAAGTTAAAACATGAGGTCTGCAGCAAAATTCAAAATGTCTTCCTGATTACTACAATTCAAATGGCAACAGATCATTATCTTCTCACTGATTTATGACCAATCCACTTTTATCTATCACACATGTATCAGTCAAAGTTAAAATGGAGGGATCTGAAATGAGCATAGAAACAAAAAAGGGGGTTGCAAGCAATCCCCGAACAGAATTTGCTCATGGAACACTCCATGATACAGTGCGACTTCAGTGCGGGGTGTAATTACACATCATTTGAAAAGCCACTGACTCCTGCAACTACAAGCAGTTTCACTTTGATCTCTCAGGCAGCAGACAAGGTTACATCACCCGCACTTATCTGGAAAAAAGTCATAAGCTGCACTTATTGGGCACAAAAAGACATGAAGGGAGATAATTAACACTTTGAAGATAACGCTTGATGCTGTGGACTGTTTACTGGAGCGATCTATTGTGAGATACAGGGAGAAATAGGCAGAAATAACTTTTAAAATGACAACTTACTCTTTCTCTCTAAGGGTGGCAGTTTTCATGCTTATGCTCACATCTGGCCCATGTGTAGATTGGACACTTGCTGCACTGATATGTGTGAAAACGTTTTGTTGTGTGCTGAAAAATATGCATTGCAAATGTGGAGAGTCGTCGACAAATTTCCTCTTTTAAGTAAACTGCTCAGCACCGTTAACACACGAGAGCACCCTGTGAGCTCAGAATCCAGATGTAGCCACGCCTTTGTTAGCACTGCCTTCCCTTGTTCCAGATGTGCTTTGTTAAACAGCAAAGATTGTGAGCAAAATCTGAAACTAGCTCAGCTGGGAAGAGGAGACCGCAAGGCTTGTCTTGACGTAAACCGAGCCAAACACAACCAGGTGGACAAATAGAATCGGGCTTGGAGGGTAAAATTGGATCCACCCTGTCTGGTACTATAGTGGGTTTTTGTGTGTTTCTTTCTTCTTGTGGTTTTCTCTTTTCTGCACTGATCTGCTGCCTTAGCTAAATCTCTACTTGTCTCTCAGGACATGACATTCCCCTCCCCCTCTTTCTGAAAAATACACAGCAAACAGCTAACGAGACCCAGTTCCCCTATGAAGAGGACATCAACAATATTATCGTTTAAGGTTGAACTAAAAGGGCTGAGTCTGAAGAACAGCCTTGGATAAACGGACCTGTACTTTTAACACGCACAGTAAAGTTCCCTTAGAAATTAAAAATGTGGCCCATTAAACATATACTGTATATACAAACCAGCCTGTTTTCTTTAGAATGCTACGGCAATAATATGTTTTTGACAGCAAGAGGTATGATTTCCAAAAATCACAGTTTCTTTAACAGCGCACTGGAAATGGGATTGTTTATCTGACACAGCTGAACACAGTCATGTGCTCCCTCTAATATGGGAGTGTTCGCTCAACACCTTGAGAAATCGCCTTGGCTCACGCTTCTTATCCAAAGGCAACGATGATGTCACCCCCTTGGGGACCCGCCTATATCTGCCCAGGACAGGTGTGACAGCCATTTATCTGGCAACAGGCCAACAACGGTCTGAAGAAAAATATTTCTCACGTTTCATATATGTCTAATTCAAAGGTTTCAGGAACCTGAGGTGTTTGATTTACTGGTGTTTTGTTAGTTTTTTTATTTCCAAACTCTGCACAGGATCCTTAATCTGCATTCAAGTGTTCATACTGGGAAAATTTCCACATAAAAACAGGTGCTATGATGCATTCACATTTCCCAGTGTCTTTTTGTGCACTTCATAATCAGTGTTGGGAGAAAATGCATCACCAAACATATCTCTGTTTCGACATTGTGACAATTTAGACACAATTTGTGGTGACAGGAGACACCCAAACGTCTTCTATGCTGTGTAATGATAATCATTTAAGGCATTCAGATTTAATTTTGCTCACAGGGGTGGGGTTGGCAGACGAGTAGACACAGCACTGAGCAGCAGACAAAGAAATTGCAGAGAGGAATGTCAGACAGGGGGAGTTTGGTTGGAAGAATGTTGGAACAGGAAAATAATCTGATGTCCTTTCTGGGTTGTCTTTTGACATCTGCTTGACAACTTTGTTTACTGCAGAGACATAATGCAGACCTCGGGGTCATTAAGTGTCCCAGATTCACTCACATTTTGTTGCACATGTTGTTACACCGCCTGCATGGTCATCTACCAGAAACAAGTCATGTAAACTCATACGTTGGGCCCCTTCTGGTACCAGATCAGTTGTTTTCAGGCATTTGGGCTGTTCATCTATGGAACCAATGGGGGGAACATACTACTATTACTTTGTTCATTGACAAAAAAAGGCAAAAAAATAACAAAACTGTTGTTTAAACCTTCCTATGGCTCCAGAGGGAGATGCATGAAATCTGAGAAGTTGCCTCAAGCGATGTCAGGTGGCATCAGTTGGGGCTGAAATCAATGTAAATCTCGGGGTGTGGATGCAGGAAGAAGGGAGATTACCAGGCTGCTCATCTCTGCTTGAGGGTGGTGGCTCAAGGCTACAGAATCCATTGCCCATGCATTGTGGGTAATGCAGACATCATGTTTGAATGTGTGGAATAAAAAAAACAAAAACATATGAACCACATGTCTGGTGAATCTTGCTGCATCAATTTTATGTCACGAGTCAGACAATGTTTTTCATCCAAATATATAACAATTATTCTGAATATTTTTCAGTCCTTAGTTTCTCTTCCCTCATATTAGCTCCGGGTTGACAACAGCTTTTTGAAAATCTCATGTTGGGAATGTAGGCAGGTAGAGCTGACTCTGTTCCAACTCCCCAGTTTGAAAATAATGACGACTAAGAGATTGTTGGCAGAGTTTTTGTCCAAACGGAAACCAAGCCAGCATTCACACTCCACAATTCCCCAGTGGACTGTGACCCTTGTGCTCTGTGGTTTCATGGATTGGATTGGATTGGATGGAGGGAGACCTCTCTGATGGGAAACTCTAATTGACACACTGACCTGCCGACATCCAACATGCTATGTGGGTCAAAAACATTTCCCTTTAAAACCAGAAACAGCTCTTAATGGAAATTCAGGCACAACGGTATTCAGCATGAAAACACACGTCTTTAAGGAATCAATGTGCTTTGGAGCACATTTAGCTTAAGGTCAGCAGAAAAGACAATGACAAGGAATCAGACAAAACAGAGATGGGATCCTAATAATTCCTGATGATGGCTTCCCAGAGGAAAAGTTGTGAGTTACGTGTAGTGCATTAGAGAGATTTGAAACATTACAAGTGAGTGCACTAACATCCATTTGGCTACGAAAACGGATACTTCTCTTTTAAAAGGCAAACATCAAAGCTGCCAGTCGTTGATAAGGGGGGTTAAATAACCAGCTGTACACTGCGGACTGATGTCGGATATAAAATGTCTAACATCAGACAAAAACTGTGCAATAGGACATTTCTTGTTCTGTGACCTTACTTAGTTTTTCTGAATTCTGAATTCATGGTTATCAGATGAGATCATGGTCACATTTATCAATTGCCAGGGGTGTTGAATGCATTTTTTCCACTCTGCTAGCTTCCAGTGAACATGAAACACACCATTGTGCTATGAAGACAGAGGACTGTGCAGAGACGGAAAAATATTGTAGGTGTCAGTTGGCCGACACATAAACAAAAGCTTTGTTTCTGTCTTGAGAAAAGACAAAAATTTGAATACAGGCAGTGGACAGATGGCTGTTATTTCTTATCGTTACTGAAATAATAAGGAGACATGCAGCAGTTAAGAAACTGTTTTATCTAAACTTCCAAACTTTCAAAACATATTTGCAAAGTGCTTTACAAATGAAATGATAGAAATTTAATATTTTTTATGTGCATGTAAACTGTATTACGGTAGTGAATACTAGAAGACATAAAAACATGGATGTCTGCAGATAATAGGAGTGATCTGATTTTAGTAAGACGTTTCATTTCTGCAAAGCATGACTGCACCACTTTAGCTATCCGGGTCTCAAAGGACAATTACGTTTCAAAGGTGAATCCAAGGTTCTGCGCCTCCTTTCACACAGTTCTGTATACGGCACCCAGTGTAGAGGAGATGCTGTTGCCAGCAGTGGGGCTACGGGGGGTATTTATGATAACATCAGATTTAGAATCGTCAGCTGCAAGAAATTTATGGTCAACCAATTGTTTTATTTCAGTAGGGCAGGAAATAATATTGGATGCATGCATTGTGCCAGGCTTCAATGGGACATACACCTGAGTATCATCAGCAGAGCAAAGGAGAACTGCAGCATGCCTACACAAGATTTACCCCAGGGGAAGCATGTACACGTTGAAGAATATTAGTTCCAAAACTGATCCCTGTAGAACCCCACAGTTGCAAATGATTAGGAGACCTATCCAAACACCAAAGAGAAATATCTGCCTGACTGATAAGATTTAAACCAAACCAGCCCAACAGCACTATTACCAACATACTTTTCAGGGACTGATTGAGATATTGTGGTAGACTGTATCAAAGCCTGAGTTGAAAGTACAAACCATTGGCAGCGGCAAGCAGTAGGTCAGAGCAGTCTTAGTTCTATATAGGGAGCGAGAACTAGATCTCATTTTTTGAAAAAAAAATTGATTAGCATTCTGAAAACAAACTAGGAAAGTAAAAGAAATAAAATGGCAGATTGAAAATGGGTGTGAAAATTTCATAAAAATAGCGGATTCTGTTTGAGGCTTCTTTAAAAGTGTGCAAGCAGTGACGTGTTTAAAATTGAAGAGGAAAATACCAGTAGAGAAAAAACGGGTTAACAATGGCTAAATTAACTGGACCAACCGTCTGAAATACAGCTTTTAAAAACCCGGGTGGGAGTGCAGTCTAAAAGGCAGGTGGATGATTTAGACCGTAACAATGCATTGAGAGGGCTCACGGTTAAGATTTCTGCAAATTGGGTTGCTTTAAAGGTGAGCAGTAGTCGTCAGGCTCTCCGTGCTCAGTGTTTAAGTACTACTGAATCTACACTATTTTATAAAGAAAGTAATTAAGAAATTCCTCACATCTTTGTGGAGTGGGTGCACATGGTTAGTTTGGTGGAGGACCAATCACAGCGTTCATAGTTTTAAATAGGGTTGGTATCGTTTTAGATTCTGATTTCAATTCTTCTTCTTGATTCTGGTTCTAAATGATTCTAAATTCTGATTCTTTGAGGGTCGGGGTCAAAAAATGTGCTTATTTCACACTAAAAATAAATAAATAATTTAGAAGCCTTTCCACAAGTTGACTCATATTTATTCATATTCACATTCACAACTGCTTTAATACAGTTTAAGGATCCTTAAAAAGTTACATATACAGATTAATTTGGTTGCTGTTATTAAATTTCATGATTCAATCATAATATTCTCTTAGTTCACTAGTACAATAATACAGCATGGCTCCTTTAAAAACATGCTGTTCGTACAATAAGTGGGGTGAAACAAAGTGAGCGAGACAAAGTGAAGAAGCAGAACCGAAAAGCCTTTCCAAAAAGAGGTCCAGATGCCTTCAACTAAAGCACTTAAGACGACCTCAACCTGGATGACGGAAAAGCTACACAAACATAGTGAAGAAGCAGCAGCAGTTGCCAGCTATTTAGCAGTCCGGCAATGTTTTAAATGTTATTTAAGAAGCTCAGTTGTCAGCAAATGAAGCTCCAGCTTCTCCAGAACGAGGTGAATTCTGCTATGTGCTGTTTCACTACTGCTTGTGAAGGTGAATGGATTAATCCAGAAGCACATCCCCTGTTCCCACACCAACACAGAGCAGGAAAGCCTAACGCTGACATTCAGTCTGCAATCCTCGCTCACATTCTGGTAGACGGATGGGAGAATGTCCTCATTCTGAATATCTTTATCTATTCGATGGTATCAAAACTTTTCTAGCCGGGTTTCAATACATACACCTTAGCATCAGGTCAGAAAAATAAGTGTTTCTTTATTCCTTGGTTGAACACTGATGAGTAGCCACTAAAATTTCTAAAGATGCAAGAGAGTCAATATCCTTTTAGCCACTCTGCTTTCCTACAGTCTCGCATTAATGTCCTTAAATTGCCATTGAACCAAGGCAGGGAAGAAGGTTTGTGTATTCTATATCTGATCGGGGATATGAAATCTAAAATGTTTGGACAAAAGACTAATAAAATCATCTACAGAGCAAACACGTTGGAAATAAAAGCTGAATCTGAGGAGATAAGAGCTTGACAGAGGCAAGGAACAGAAAGTGATTTCAAAGGGCAGGATTGTGGGGGGTTTGATGTCAGGAAACAGGGTTGAAATGTACTGCTTTGGGTTTAGAGACAAAATTAATCAGGTTCACATTATGCACACAGAAACCATGGGGCAGCACCAGTTCAGAGTGTTCCTTTGTCGTGGCATTTCTAATGCATTCTGGGATATCACCTGTAAAACTACACTTTCTTTGTAGCTCTCATTGACTGAGCTGGTTTCTACAAAGAAAAACAAACAAAAAAATGATGGTTTTATCCAGTTGATTTTATAATGTTGGTACCTTTTGACATCCTCTTCAACCCAGAAATTAGGAGTTGTTTTGCTTCTCTTTTACTAAAGGTCTATCAAATCCTAATCACAGATCATCTGCAACTGCTAGTGTGCCTCACTCAAGATTCTGCATCTTTTATCTATATGACAAATATAGGTTTTACCCAGAGGACGAATACTGTAAAACACATGATCCCCACCCATTTTGTGTGGACAGCTGTAGACTATTCTCCCTAATGGTTCAGCGAGGTTCAGACAAACACACCCAGGCAGCAGGGATCCATGGACAAGACTAATGTTTACAGAGACAGTAGAGAAGCTCTGTTTCCATCTAAGAGAGCAGGCCAAAGTTTTCCTGGCTATTACCAAGAGACCAGAACAAAGGGTTTCCTCTGCTGCCTTAAAATTCAGCCACAGCAATGAGGAGTGAAGCCTGTCAGTGACGGGTCAGGGGCTTTAAAGCAACATGTTTGATAAAGTATATGCTGATTTAGGTTAAAACCTCTGTAAAAACCTGTTGCTTAAGCTACTTAGATCTTTGCAACAAACCAAACTGCAGTACACATTTTATTTGTGTTTGGTTAAAACTGAAACTTGACACACTATTTAGAATTGGAACAATTTCACTAGAGGCCACTTGAAACAAAAACAAGCATAACTTTGCCCACGTTGGATTCTGCATACTCACTGAGGTCATTTCTGCCTTATTTCCCCTTATCCAAGCGGTATTCTTAAATGACAGCTCTAACTAAGCCTTGGAGCAGCACAACAGAAAGACATGACCAAAAGGTCAAACTGACATCTAGCAGTTTAATATGAAGAAGACACATTGAGGCCATATTCAGCACACAAGTTAAAGGGTTAGAACTTAAGCTGCTAATGCATTAGAAGGGTGCAGGAGTATTTTGCCGGTGCAGCATACCTGTAGGTCAAAGAATTTGCTGTATCTCCTGTAGATGACATGGGAAGTGGAATCTGAGTAAGTCACGTTGATGAGGTACACCTAAGTGAGAAAAGGACAAGCACAAGCATGAAGGGGACCATTAGTGACAAAGTCACTTTGTCAAAGACACCACGGCAACATGTCAGCTTGACTTGCCCTAATGACACAAAGTGCATTTCCTCCTGACTTAACTTCAAGAGAGAGTCAAAGGTCAAGCAAACTCATTATGTTCACATTTTTTTTCCATCATGCATTGGAAAAAAAAAAATAGGGGGTCAATGAGTGGGCCAAAAGAGTTCAATTATTATGTCATAAAAGCAATTAAAGACTTCACTGGTTCAAAAGTGGTGATTTTTTTTTTCTCAATTTACTTACCGTTCTACAGCACTGATAGGAAAAAGCTGCATTTAAATGAGATGCAAATCCCTATTTGCCTATGCGGGTAACTGCATATATCCTGAGGTATAGACAGAGATGGCTGCATCTACTGCTTTTCCTTCAAAGCGAATGGCACTGTGTTTGCAAGGGCAGCATTTGCACATACCGTGGCAATCTGCAACTACCAGTTACTGAAACGCAATCTTCATTCTGCACACAAGAGGAGTGCGGTGAAGTGAGACGGAGCAAGTTCTTCAGCAGCACGCTAATTAAAAACAGACTGCATGACCAAACACACTGGATTTAGGGAGCAGCATGGCTCAAAGTGAGGGTGTGTGAGGTCAACTGACATCCCAAAAGAACCAAGGGTAATGTTCCTGGTTGACAGTAAAGCTTCTGTATGGAAAAAAAAAAATCTGGGAATAACAGAATCTCTATGAGCTAATTAAAGTGGTGTCATTGTTTAATATAAGACAGAATAGTTTCAGGAATTGACACTTTCTGAGCTTAGATTTCCATTCTTCACACCTGATTCAAACTGGTGTTTGCATATAGCTGAACACACAGTATTTTTATTTTACATATGAACTCATGTATTTAACAAAGGTTTTCAGTGTACGTTAACAAGCTTGTTGCCATGTTGCATCTGCATGGCTGCAGTTCCATGAGTCCCTGGAAGGAAGTCACACTTGAGCAGTGGGGAAAAAAGACAAAGGGTTGCTTCTTTCCTCTCGCCAACCGGATAAGCATTTTCAGTTGCTTAGCTCATAGATAATGAGATTTTATTTTTTCCTCTCTCTCTTCTTCTTCCCTTGCGGGGACTTCCCAGTTAACCCTCACCTCCGGCTTCTATCCCAAGGGAAAGTCTGTGCCCTGTGTTTAGTAGCCACTCTCAACAGGAGATGGATGATACAATTGATCCCGACTCTCAGGTTAATTAATCCAATTGTACCCGATGGACTAAGTGATTTTTGCTGTCCCACTGAGACATGTCTCGTGGCTCATCGGATTTGATTCCTCAAGTGAGTAAAATAATACCAAGACCAGACTTTGCAGTCAAGCAGGACTAGGAGTCTGTAGCCATGCTAACAGGCAGTTTTAGGAGGCTATACCATTCAAATAAAGATGGACGACAAAATCTTGGATACGTGCACTGCTGTCTTGTCGTCTGTCTTTATAGAACATGATCACACTGACATGCTAACATGCTGATGTTCAAAAGCCCTGTGTGCTGCCTTTTTAATGTGTTAGCATACCAACATTTTCTGATTAGCACTAAATGAAGCTGAGAGTAATCGGACTTTCATTAGGTTTTGCAGATATTTAGTCATAAACCCAAATATTTTGACATTAACTGCATGAGTCCCTGGGATTCTGCATGCCAAAAGTGTCTGTAAAGTGTATATATATATATTTATCTTCCCAATAATTGTTGGAATATTTCAAAGTGGATTCCCAACTAACCAACACTACTATTAATAGGGTCACACTGCAGCAGCATTAAATCATGAAATACTTTTTAGACATGTTTGCTTTTTAAATTCAAGTCCTTCTCGGGTCAGCTTTTCCACATTACTAATATCTCAACAGCCACTAGATGGTTTGTCACAAAGTGCGTTAAACTGATTTATGCATGAGCGAATAAATTAATGAGTACGACTGGGTAAAAATTGCAATACCAGAACTGATACCAGTGACCTTAAAATAAAATGTGAACGTGAATGGAAGCATTCAGCTGCAATAAATGCCACCACTGAAATGCCGTCTTCTCCAAATACACTGTGTTTAGCGTCACTACACCACAGGCTGTGTCATTTGAAGCAACTGATAAAGCAACTGAAAAACGAATAAATCATTTTTTTCTAGATCTGGATAAAAGTAGTAATCGAATGCAGATATTGTTTAAGTATATAAGTTTTGATCATACTTTGTTCTGGGTTATTTCTGTCGATCTGATGTGCAGTGAGATAATGGTCAGTGATTGACTAGTGGGTTATTTGAGGACTCCCAGGTGAAGAGGACCAGCCTGTATCCAGCGGAGAGTCCAGCAGAGCAGTGATAGTGACTCACTTGCAGGACTGCTCTGACCACACGTCTACTTTTCTCTTCCACGTGTTTCATTCACATAGGCTGTCTGACTGGCTAAACCTGGAGAAAATGTGCTCTTTTCCAACTCCACTTTGCCATAAATACTTCAAAGGCAATTCTCCCCCCATGCTCAAATATGTACTAATATGTTCCGCTAGTTATTGCACAACAGAGAGCTTATTGTGTGCCGCGTATCTGTACACAAGCTGAGAATTCATTTAATTTAATGCACAAAATATTTATACTGGCTTAGGTTAACTCGGACTTTACATTCCCCCTAATTCATTCAATTGTCTCAATTAATGTTCAAATTTTGGTCTTGTGATTCTTTTTAAAGTATAAAGAGAACCATGCAGAGTATGTAAGAGTAATGGAGAACTGAAATGGACTCTTCAAAGCACTTTATGACATTTGTTGCATTTAGTCATTCATACACACGTGGAAGTGCATCATCATCTTGGTTGGGAGTTTGGAAAAAATTCACACACTAATGGCACAGCATAAGGCGCAATTTAGGGCTCAGTGTCTAGCCAAAGGACACTTTAACACACTGACTGCGGGGGTTGAGCCACAAATTCTGCAATCAGAGGATGAACCCACTCTACCCACTGAGCCGCAGCCACCCTGTTTTGTTCGGGGTAACAGATATTTTCCTGATGAGAGGAAATGTCCTATCCTTATATCATATTACTAAAAAGTTTTTGTATTAAGAAGAAAAAAGTCACATCAAGAACAGCTTGTTTGTTCAGACCAAGGTCAATTATCACAACTGATGAAAACATGATTTTTTTGTTTACTCACTTATTTGTCTTCAGTTGGTTTGCTAGTTGTTTTTTCATTATTATAAAGTGTATGGTAATATGGCCTAAAAAGTTTGCGATATTAGTTTAGGGTTGTATACAACAGGGGGATCTAAAGGGTCAGCATCTGAGCAGGAACAATGGAGGATGTTTGGAAGCAAGAAAGAGTGAATAATTTCCTGACACTGGAGCAACATGAGAACGATATCCTCCAATAAGGCTTGTGTGACTCAATTTTCAACCTCACCTTGAAGCACACACTTCCTTGAAAGGATTGAAAGAAAGTGTCTGAATGCTTGTTTCCTGCCAAATGTCAGTGATGACGTCTTTGCCAGGACTGACAATGCCGTTCATTATCTCCAAAGTCTAAAAGGATGTTGACGGGAGCAAGCAGCTTTTTTATTGGCCATCTGTTCACATATGCAAGACCCATCAGAAAGTCAGAGAGAAGGTATCTTATTGCATTTCAGGGTCCACAATTTA
This sequence comes from Mola mola, assembly GCA_001698575.1. Taxonomy (NCBI): domain Eukaryota; kingdom Metazoa; phylum Chordata; class Actinopteri; order Tetraodontiformes; family Molidae; genus Mola; species Mola mola. Next base: position 9,092,897 of record KV751325.1, read on the forward strand.
AGCTTGTATCCCCCTGCTGTTGAGGTCCAGCTTTATCCTGTCTGTCTACACACCTCTGTCATTCACAAGATGTCCCAGGTCATTACTGTAAATCCCTTGGATAATGTTTACACAGAGATGTGTTTGGCAGAGGCAGGACTTGCACCTGTTTCTCATTTGGGTCAGAGGACACTAAGACGGCACATTACCTCTCCAAAACAAAATAAAAACCACCCTTCTTGTTTGAAGAACATCTCGTTTCAATCTAGCTGATTTACCGTATGTATATCGTAGGAGTGTGACACTATATTCACGATTCAATACGTCACAATACAATATGTATCATGATATGTTAATAAACACAAATTCTTACTAAATAAGTCTTTGAACAGTGGTGTATTGAATGGTACTGATGTTCTACCACTGTAGAAATATATGATGGTGACCACAATTTCCCCTTTGGGAGGTTTCTTGTGACTTCCCACCGCATATTGCAAATCATTTATGCAGTTCCTGTGAAATAAGTCATCGATTCTATATTGAACTAGATGATATTTATTGGTCACAGTATCACTATACATATTTTCAAATATGACTGATTATGAGGATTTATGGTGTATTTTCACAGTATACAGGTATGTACAGGTAGGCACACAAGCCCAATCAGAAATATGGGAACTAAGTGAAACAAAGTGGAGAACAAAGTGTAATTTACAGGCGCTGAATGTGCTTATTGGTGTTTCCTGGACGTGATTTGAAGCTGGAGCAGAGGCCATTGATGTAAAACAGCTCAAACCAAGTGAAATATTTTTATTGCTATATTCATATGGAGGATGGAAGAGCACATTTTGTGTATCACATATTTACATAACTACTGTCAGCTTGATGTGGTGTTAGTGTTGTGACTCGGGCTTACAATCCTCTGTGAAGATGAACTAAATTATGCTTGTAGCTTCTATGATTATGTTATCTTTTTATTTTGCTGAAGACTGTTTGGATGCTGGTATGGCGCTTCCTCGTCAGCTACAGCAGTCCGTTTACTCTCAGGGCTCAGTCTGCCAGTTGCTGACACCCAAACACCAACAAACTTCTAGTTAGTTAGCTGGTGTTGCGTCAATATACGTCATAAACCAAAATAAGTGTAAAAAAAAAAACAAAACTTCGTACGGGCTGACATGTTGGCATGAGAATCCCTGATGTTAGGTAGGTACCACATCGCATGTGGCCCATGCAGATCCCTCGAAAGTCAATGAGGTTAAATTTAGAGGATCATCAGTCATGGGGATCTGAATACCACGAATATAAACTCCTATCTGCAAAGGAACCAAATCAAAATGCTGTTGGCCATTGCTTTGCGAAGAAGAACACAACTTACGTAATGTTTGGAGGGGTTCCTTCTCTTTTGCACATCCACAACGTTGACGTCAAGGACCGTCCGCAGCTGCATCTTCACAAGGCAAATACAATCTGCACCAGGATACTCGAAATGCTATGAATGGAGCCGATCGCCCATGAAAACTACAGAGACGATCATAAAACCAGAGGGGCGCTGCTTCGAGAGGAAGCAAAAAAGGTCTCTGCGCACTCAGGGATTGGGCGCATCCATGGACTGATGGTGTCTGGCTGTGTCGGAGCGTCTGAGCTCTTTGAGAAATGTGGTAAGGCAGTGAAACTTGGCGTGCAACCAGTGTTCTCCGCCCTCTGGAAGGGCTGGACGGCCGCAGCCAAGTACGGACAAGACGCCAGTGCTGGGCGGTCCTGCTGCAGCTGCACGGGACCCCGAGAAGACCTCTGAGCCTCTCTTTTCCTTCCAATGCAACACTAAACCCACCGACCTCCTAAACTGAATAACATTTTTTTTTTGGGGGGGGGGTTATTATGGGGGAAGTTTTGGCAGCACGAAATGATTAAAAGTAAATTTACCTTTGGAGAAAGTGGATGGAAGAGAAAAGCATTCCCCCTACTTCCGGAGGTAACTTGAAAAAATAGATGCACAGCTGCAGAATTAAAGTGCGAGTAGTTTAAAGTGTTTGTGTTTTAAAATTTGAATCGATACAAAATGCGACAGGGAACTATAATCAGCTATGTTCTGCTCACAGAAAGCCGCTTCCTTAAGTTCGCATGAACAGCCACACAGGAACGTCTTCCAGTTTTTCAAAGGATTTCCGACTACATCTACCGAATGCCTCTGCTGCCTCCTGCTGGAGGAAGAGCGAGCATGAATGGAGGGAACAGAATTTAACTCGGGTGTCCACTCGGGGGCGCTACAATGTAAAATGTGAACATGTGCGGTCCGTGTTTGTTTTATTCCTATGATCACGCTGCAGAAGAATTCAACTACTGCACATAAGCCCTGTTCTGAGCTACTTCTACTCGATTTGAGTAGAAGTTTACTCCACTGAAGTAGAGAAAGAAATATTGTAGCTTACTTTTACACACTATTGTATCTTATACTTTAGTTTATGACCTTCTAAAATATTACCATTTATCGCACAATTATCTGTACAACTCTATAGAAAGTAGCGTATTGCTGTTTCTTTACGTTACCATCATTGATAACTATGAAAGTGGTTTATTCATATGCATGTAATATCATGTAATCAAATGATAGAAAACAAAACCAAAAAAAAACCCAACTCAACACTTCATTACCTTGTTTCTTACATTTGACATTTACGACATTTATGACATATGACATTATGAACTGTGCCACTTCCATCATCCTGACACACAGTCTCAAGACCTGTTTCGTTGAAATACCACATGTGATCTTTAATAAAATCCTCAGACCATTTCCAAATTTAATTTCATCAGTGGTATTACTGGCTAACCTGCTATCAGCTTTCTCTGTGCCTGCAACCAATGTAATATATATCTATATTAGTATTTCTATAGCTGTTTGCAAAGTCATTGCATGAAATGCATGTTATGTCTACACTGTTTCACCAGTACTAACACAAGTATGCATACATATATATATATTTCATTAAAGACCAATGAAATTCTGTGCTGAATGAATGCTTGTTTACTGTTCATTACTGTTCTTAATATCACGACAATTGTGATTAGTCTTCCCTGGCTGTGCAGAACTTGTTTCACAAGCAAGGCTAGAGGATGTACAAGAACATGTGGTAAACCTCCTGTAGCACTGATACTTCTTGTAGCTCTACATGGCTGTGTTTAATCTCTAATTATGTTGTCTTTGTTGGTTTCAAAAAATCAGAATGGTTATACCCAACATATTGCAATTCATGCTGTTGTTGATTGCTGCTGTGTGTCTATCTTAGAGTAAGCGCATCGAGAACAATGAATTACCAACTCTATAAATCAACAAAAGTGAACATATTTAAACTGATTTACATGTAAATGGGATTTGGTTTATCTATGTACAACACTAAATGTAATATATAAATCTTGATTCTACCTTGAGTGGTGCATGTGTATCTTTAGAGACCAACTTTTGCTGCAATTTATTAAAATACACTAACTAAATGTTAAGTAGATTAGGCCAGTCCTAGTCCCTATGACTGAGTAATTACTATGAAACAACTGAACTGATCACCTAGCCAACATCATCTGGCTCCTTAAAACCCGTGGGAATCAGAATACGGTAAACATGTCACACTGTCACTAATTTTTGCCCCTCGTCATAACGTCAGCAACTGAGGAAGCATGCGTGGTGAGGCCGGGAGGGGGGCTGAGTCGCTGAACGCGTCCTGTCCGTGAACGCACCAGGAAACTGATACGGCTAACCAACGCCGACAAGTTAACGAGCAGCAGGGCAACTAGCAAGCGGAAACACGGCCTCGGAAGTAAAGGCACATAACGGAGTCACCGCATCCTTACAAATCTGATATAGCACACGGATTTGAAGCGTAATGTAAATTCCGTTAGAGAACGTGCGAAAAACGGACGATAACATTACGCTCGGCAAAATGACGTTTACGTCAACGGCTAAGTCAACGTTATTCGTCCAACGTAAAAGCTGGCAAGATTTATCCACTCATTTACCACACAAGGCACTGGTATAAAATTAAGTTAGTTTATTTTCTTAGGGTTTTTTTTTTGGTTTGTTTGTTTTTTGCCATTTTCCAAAGTTGCCTGGGTCTTTTATGGCTTAGTAATGGTTTTATATTGAACGTTTTTACGGAAATACAATAATTAATTTATCTAGCCTGACGCTAGCTCGCTAACTTCTGTGTGGTCAACCAACCGAAGCATGGGTCCTTTGACTGCCGTTTTGTAATGTGCCAATGTTAGCCAAACCATGAAAATGTTCTGTGTTGTAATGTAGACACATAAATGTTCGGATTTGCTGTTTTATTTTAGAGGAAAAAAACGGAAACGTCAGCCTGTGCGGAAGGGCGAACTTGTCTTCGTAGTTCTCCCTCACCCTTCCAGATCCTGTGCAGACCGCTAACTAGCTGTGATGCGATTGTGAATAACTGCCGCTGTGGGGAAGTTTTAATTGGTATCATCATAGTTTAATGGCTCCACTGGACCCAGATGCTGTTATTTCGTTAGCCGTTTGAGCTTCACGTCGAAAGGAACCGCTGTATTTTCTTGGCGGAAATAACCGAAGACGCCTCATCGGCAACGCCGTAGTTCACGTCCGGAAAGATGTCTTTCTTCAATTTTCGGAAAATATTCAAGTTGGGGCCTGATAAGAAGAAGAAGCAGTATGAACACGTACATAGAGACGTCAACCCAGAGGAGATTTGGGAAATCATTGGGGAGCTGGGAGATGGAGCATTTGGGAAAGTGTTCAAGGTAATTTATGACATCCGCCTTGGGGCTTTCTAACCTATTTCTTGACGCAGCCGCTTTCATAGTGTGTTTTATCTTGCGTGCAGGTCATACAATATAGCGTTAAGATGATAGCTGCTATGGCACTTGTTCAGTTCGCATCGTCTAGGCTACGAGAAAATTAAAAATTCCCTTTAAGTGCCCGACACACACGTACTACATCTACTTAGGTGTTTATTTAGTGCAAAGGTCAAAAATGTGATTTATCGGCAGCTTAAAATCACCGAACTTCAATGTGCCTGTCTCATTTTGGAGGCGTAATTAAACTAGGCCCTGTTCACGTTATCAGGTTGCCTGAGTCAAGCTGTTAGAGGTGTGGTTAGACTCAGAATAAACGGGCCTCGCAAATGTCAAACTGGAACGATGAGATAAGCATGCATACACATAAAAAACAAAAAGAAATTCCAAGCACAGGTGCATTAACAGCTAACTGCATCCCTCTGTTTACGGAGGCAGGGAAAACTAGTTTATTAATGCAACACACTCTTACAGGTGTGCATGTAAACGGACATACGGTCCATTTGTTTGTCTGTTGTTGTTACAAACACAGTGCCCACAATATCAGCACATGGTTGATGCAGATTTAATTAAATTGTCCTAATGAAATTGTGTTTCCTGTTGCAGTCATAAATTATTGCAGGAAATTTGTTCTATGTTTGCCCTCTGTGATTTCTCCAGGTTATCTGACTGAATTTGTACTGAGCTTGGTCTTAATACAGCTTCTTTTAAACAGTTGCCCACAAGAGATTGTGGTGAGCACAGACAATTATAATAAGTGTAGTATTTGATTTGAAATATGTTGATGAGGACTCTTATTGCAGCAGCCCAAAATCAGCCACTTTCTCACTCACTCGTATGTTTTCCCCTCTCGGAACCCTTGTGATCAAGCTGTGTAGCAAATGGCCCAGAAATACCTTTTTAATGTCATATATAAGGCTTGTTAGCAGAATAGCAACTTTGATGAGATCCGGAATACTTCCATGCCATCTCTGTTGAGGGTTGTAGTCAAATACAGAATATACTGTGTATATGGAACACACAAGGGGTAGGGAGGAGTTGCCTTCATTAGGTCATATGACTTTCAACACCATTTTTACAAGTTATTTCACAGGCTGTAAATGGCTGCTTCTTTTGGGTGGAGTCAGAAATTGCCAGCAAAGTGTGAGCTTTGCAAGAGAGTGACAGAGAGAATGGTCCTTAGTATACACATCAACATAGATGTGTTTTTTAAAAGTGTTTAGCATAGCTTGTCTGTCCAGATATTTAAATTGGCATGCATGCTTTGAGATACAAAAATCCTCAAGATTTTCTGCCAAGTAATGTGCCAAACTAGCATGGATTTGTTCTTGTTCTTCACAGTCTCTTCACATTCAAATGATAAGGTAATCTTAAACAGCATGTAACTGACAATTTGCAAGAAAATTTGATATGCCCACAATCTTACGAAGCTGCTCAATCCCAAGAAAATGTCATGATGACGGGAGATCTCGGTCTGCATGCGGATAGCTCATTGACAGAGAAATTATCATTGTGTTCTCCAACATGAAGTTAATATTGAATCTGCCTGCATATGTGTTAGTGTGACCTGTACTATAAAGATGCTGACCAGTACATAGGGGAAGTCACAGGGACTGTGTCATTTCACAAATTGTGTAAATATAGGGTGTGACAAACTCCCTCCCTTTTATTTTTCCTTAACAGCCCCTAAGTTTGTGTCTGTATCCAATAAACATTACGTTCAGAGCTCCCCTTAAAATAGCTTCTCAGCTACTTGTGTGATGGAGTGAGGTAGTTTTTTTCTTTTAGTTTCTTTAGTATAGACCAATTGCGACTGAAGATTTTGTACATGGATTATAAAAGTAACCCCTTTCCCTAATCAAAAACCTGTTGAATTATTCGGTATGGCATTAGTTATGCCAATGTAACTTCACATTTTACATTATAGGAGGTGTTCAGAGTAAAAGGAAAGAAAGAAAAGGGAGGAAGGAAGAGGTGGAAGTGAACTTGACAATATAAGATTTTGTTACAGTAGGTCAGAGAGTGTTGGGTGGTATTGTGAATATTTTGACTTCAATGGGTTCAGTGTTCTGCAGGTAATTTCCCTTTCTAACAGATAACAAAGACTCACTCTCTATGGAACTGTTTTTATAGAGAACGTGTTTTTATAGACATGGCTTTGATCTACACAAGCCATAAAGTGTTCAAGTGTATTGCTGTAGATTAAAAATGGCTTTTGTCTTAAATGAAACTGTTGATGTTAATGAGTGTTTTTTCACAATAGTCACTGCAGAGCACTGCCCTACCAAAAAAACCCAAGCAAATCGTTTTGTAAGGCAGCCAGCAATATCAGAAATGCATTGATTGACAAGCATATGCAGTTACAAGTCAATTCTTCTCTTTTACTTGTATTATATGAGTATTGCATTTAAATAATAATTTTCCTCCTTTTTTGCTTTCAGGCTCAGAACAAGCAGAATGGGACGCTTGCTGCTGCTAAGGTTATTGACACAAAGACGGAGGATGAGTTGGAGGATTACATGGTAGAGATTGACATTTTGGCCTCCTGCAATCACCATCACATTGTCAAATTGCTGGATGCCTTCTATTTTGAAAGCAAACTTTGGGTGAGTAAGCAAGTGCCTGACCTTTTTTTTTTTTTTTTCTTCTCATGTGATTCTGTTGACATAAAGCTAAGGAGACACAGCCAGTGAACCAGTCACACATGGAGACACAAATTCATTACACGCCAGCATGAGGGCATAGTATATTTTTTATGCTGTTTCTCCAAAGACTTTTGTCACTCAATTTAAGGGTTATACCAGTGCATTTGTCCTTCATTTGAACCGTTTAAAACCAATCATGCGACATAGTCAGAGGCTAGTACAAGATTTGGACTTAATTTTTTACTGCAGGATACCTTCACTTTCTTAAAGTCACAGTTCACAATATAGAGGAAAATTCAAATTTTGAAGTTTATGAACATTATGATAAAAACTTATGCATACGATTTCTGGCTGAATGCTCCCCATTTTTTTGACCCTCCCATATATATTAAGAAATGAATATGGTTTCTTTATAATGGCAAGACAGTACAAGTCTCCAAATTTTAGGAGTCTTGTGCCTTCCTCCTTATTAAGCTATACCAGTGTGAATAAAGAGTTGAGTAAGAGTGCTTTTTTTTTTTTTTTCTTTTATACAGTCAGATCTCATTCTGTGTGCAGTAAGAGGCCCCAGAACAATTACATCCTGGCAGGTGGTGTCATGTGACCATCCTTTGTGGACTGGCCACATCTATGGGATTATAATGGAGTGATTTTGGTGGCTGGTGAAAGTGCCTGTGAATAATTCAGAGCTGAATACAGGTTGTCCCTCAGGGCCTGTTCTTAAAGCAGCATGATGAATGTTGTAGTTGCCTCTGCTTTGCATGTGTGTGGTTGAGTTAATATATTCTGTTTTTGGGATTAAAGATTGATTAAGGAAAATATGTTACTGAAAAAGATGCATGCATTATGTACACTTAAACTTGAGGCACTGTTCAGCAGATTGGGATTTTGTACATCTATCATAGTAATGATGTAAATTACAAGCAAGATTCCCACAGCACCAGGGGTTGAGGTTTCTCCTCATTATTGTAAGTTGCTGAATAGAGGGCGGTGTTCTGTTGAAGCTATGATTGGTTTTGGTCTATTAGCTGATACCGTGAGCTGCCAGCTATCTGCTGTTGAAAATATAGATGAGGAGGTGATTGGTTACATTACATCAGCTATTACAGTTGAGGTCAGGAGCTGGTCAGTTATGCATTTTAATAGCTGTAGTTGGGGGAAGGGTGGGAAGGGAAGGGTGTTATGTTCATCTAATGCATTGCAATTTCACACTGATGACTGCTCTTTGACCTGGGGAATTTATAATTATGGATCTTTTTTATGAAACAGCAGATTTTTTTTTTAAGCACATGAAATTACTTGTGTTGAAGAATAATTTGTTATGCTCTAAATTTTTACTGTAACTTTAAGTTGTGTGTCAAGGCTTTCACAGTATGATTGCCAAGTGAAAGCAAATATAAATTGTTTTATATTTTTCAAACATATACACGCATACACACACTCCATAAAGAATTAAAATAAACTTTGTAGAAATTGTTCTAATCAAATGACCGGCCATCACAACCTACTGTTCACACTTCTTGCATAAATATCATATTAAATTATTTTATCATAGAAAAAAAATGATGAGAAGAGGATCTCAGTCATTGCTTTCATCTTGTAACTAAAAACTCTACCAATGTTTCAATCTAACTGAAACATAAAGACTCCCCTGAAATGTATTTGGAAAGACTTGTCTATAAGAGCCTTGTGTGGCTTTTGCATGTCTGATCCAATCAATTGCATTCTATGTCTCCATAGTGTAATCAGTAACAAAGAATGGATAGATTTGATGTCTTTTCTATAAAACATATGTTCATCTATCTTTCATAAGACAAGGTCTAAGAAAAGTCTGGATTCTTCACATCACATTACACGTTACTTATTTCTGTTTTGCTGTTTTAGATTCTGATTGAGTTCTGTGCAGGTGGCGCAGTGGATGCCATCATGCTGGGTAAGTCCCTCATTCATGAAGGAAACAGAAAGTTGTTGCAAAGTTATGAAGCTTTCTCTTTCTTTGCTCCATCTTCGAGTGCCAACCCTTTTTCTTCCATCCATTCCGGAATCCTCCTCTGTGGGATTTTTTTTTTCCTCTCCCGAGTTGGAGAGCCTCTTCCAACTGTGTAATTACTGTAGCTCAAATTTCAAGGAGTGGTTAGTCCACTTCTAATCTGTGCAGTTTCTCTCTTTTAAACCGTAACGTCCTTGTATATTTTCTTCCCTTTTCTATTGTGACAAAGGATGCCAATTAATTAACTTTGCTGCTGGAGATTGATACACACTCCTATGTGGTCTGACTCACCTGAAACTAATTTTTGACTGCTGGCTATTATAATGCTCGAGTTTTGTCACCCAAATGTGACTGTGTATTGTTAGCTGCTCATATTATGTGTTCATAAATCCCATTGCCCCAGTTTGTGTTTGTGAAAGGGCATCACAGTTTAACGTATGTTCACTCATAAAATATCTGTCCACAGAACTGGAGAGACCCCTGACAGAACCTCAGATCCGTGTGGTGTGTAAACAGACCTTGCAAGCCTTGATTTACCTTCATGAGAACAAGATCATTCACAGAGATTTGAAAGCTGGGAATATTCTTCTCTCCTTGGATGGAGAAGTGAAACTGGGTAAACTGTCTTATCTACTGCTATTCGATTTTCCATCATAACATTGTACAGAATGTGAGGGATTATTCACAGGAAAATATCAATCATGTTCCATCTCAGCTGGAACTCATGAGGGTACTAACTTTAAAGAGGTACATAGAACAATAACTGATTAATCGTAACTTTCTCTCTCAGATATATTTCCTTGGTGGTCGATTTGAACCTTCCCTGCAGGGCCAACAATAATGGGCTTAAAAAAGCGAATCAGTCAAGTCAATTGTGGATCCTTTCGCCATCAGTGTTGTGGCAGCCAACTGAGCAATGGATAGTTAGAGAGTACACAGCGTTGTGTTTATATTTGATAAAACGTGAATGAATCAATCATATAGTGTCAAAAAAAAAAAAATCCCCAAAAAACAGAATTGTATTTTTTTTATACCTCACTTATGTACTGGAGTTGGTGATACATTGAATTGGTTACATAATATTCGAGAAGTACAAGTATTCATGTTGCTGCCATAGCATCCATAGCTGCTGGCTTCCTGATGATTCATGATCCGTAGGCTGAGGGTCATGATGCAGCCTTGCAAACAACAATTAACAAGCAGTCACGGGGAACTGACTGATAGAGCTCTCTTTCCTTCTAATGTGTACATACTGGAAGCAAAGTGGGAAAAGAGAGCAAACTGAAACAGTCTCATAGGTGACAAAACTGATGGGGGTGACAATGGACTCTTAAGAGTATTATGAAAGAGAGATTGAGGGTTTTCTGCCCACTTATGGGTTCACATTTGAATTCTTATTAGCTAAGATTCATAAGTCAACTCTGCTGTAGTTGTGTTGGTTGAATAGAAATGTGACACATTATTGTGTTTCTTTATACCAATAAATTTACAATACATAAAGTGTAAAAGACTTTGATGCACTGATAAAAGTGGATCGGAATTTCCTTATGCTTTCAGCTGACTTTGGGGTGTCTGCTAAAAACACCAAGACTTTACAGAGAAGAGATTCTTTCATCGGCACTCCATATTGGTGAGTCATGCAGCCTACATACAAGTGGGCATCCACCCCTTTCTAAGTGATAATTTACTACAGGTCTTAATGATTTTCCTACATGGTGGTCTTGTATAAAGATTAACAGAAAAAGTCTCATTGAGCAATTTGGTTTCACTTGGGTGTTTCATGTCCTCAGCGTGAATTCGTGAATAGGCTTCTTATCTTTCAAATTCCATTGTTTCTTCTTTATATCTGTTATCCTGATTAAGCACAATGCCTAAACTAAAATGCAAAAACCCTAACACTCACAGTCACTAGCAGTCCAAAATTAGCTTAACGCTAATCACAAACCCACTGACCTCTGATTCTGTAGGATGGCCCCAGAAGTGGTAATGTGCGAAACTTCCAAAGACCGTCCATACGACTACAAGGCCGACATCTGGTCCCTCGGAGTCACCCTGATAGAGCTGGCGCAGATTGAGCCACCAAACCACGAGATGAATCCCATGAGAGTGCTGCTGAAAATAGCCAAGTCCGAGCCACCCACGCTCATGCATCCCTCTCGTTGGTGAGATGGTGCACTGGTCATGAGTGAAGGAGAGGTGGCATTGCAATGTTTCTTGATTGGTGATATGAATATGTTGACTGTTGCGTGGAAGCATTGTCAATTGTTGATGCCAGGGGCACATGGGGAATGTTTTAATTTTGGTTGACAAAGATTAGTTTAGCGACCATGCATAAGATACATTAGTCTCAGAGATGATAAAAGATGGAGCCCCGAGCTAAATTTCATCTATATTCTCTGAAGCACCTGCAAAGCAGAACATGGGAACATTTACTCTTGTGTTTGGTCAGTAAGATGTGTTTTGTTTTTGGTTTTTTTTCCAAAGGTCACCTGAATTCAATGACTTTCTGCGGAAAGCACTTGATAAGAATGTGGACAATAGGTGGAGCCCAGTACAGCTTCTACAGGTGAGCTGCCCTTCTTATTTCACGCCCTGCTCAAAGAACTTAAAGAATCCATACACACAGACAAAATCTGAATGGATCATATTTTAAAGGGAATCGTAGACTTGATTCAGCCTTACAGTTTGTGAAGGATAAAGGTGTTTATGTCATATTGATGTGTGCTGCCGGTCTGTAGCATCCTTTTGTTACCAGTGTGACTGACAGCAGACCTCTCAGAGAACTCATCGCTGAGGCCAAAGCTGAAGTCTTAGAGGAGATTGAGGATAGCAAAGAGGAAGAGGAGGAGGAAGAAGAGCCTGACACACCTGTGGTATATAGCTTTATTGGTGTACATTTTTAACAAGTATCATAGTTTGACGCATAAACATTTTTTTACAGCATAAAATATACCTGAAAAAACAGCTGGGACATTATCAATCACATACTGATGAAATAATTGTAATCATATCTTCCTGTCTGCTCAGGCGGCTCCTGGGCACAAGCGAGCACCATCAGATGCCAGTGTGGCCAGCTCAGAGGATGACAAAGTCATACCAATTCCTTCCATGCTGGAATCTGTTACAGAAAAGCCTGCTGAGGACCACACAAGTGATAAGATCTCTGGTGAAGGACTTGAATCAAGTAAGATGGACAAGACAGATGAGGAGAAACTCAATGAGGTGTCTGATGCCACTAATGAAAACCTTGTGCTGAGGTTAATAGAGCCCAGCAAGGACGTGATTTCAAAAGATCTTACAGAATATAAACAAGAAAATCAAGCTAAGGAGATTCCTGTCGAACCTGTCATATTACAGCCGGAAGAAGAATCTGTAAATGCAGCAGACACTAGAATAGATATAGTGGATGGTCAAGAAACAGAGGAGGAACAGAGGGAGACACAAGAAGACAAAAGAGAGGATGAACTTAGCCAGGAAATTGAAGAAGAAAGAGACCAGGAGGAAAGGAAAAAAGAGGAACAGAGAGAAGCAGGTAGAGAAGAATCAAAAGAACAACCTGAAGTTGCACCACGAGAGCCAGAATCAGTATCAGGAGAAGTGGCACAAGTAGAAGACAAAAACAAAGAACCAGAAGAGGAGCTGCCTCAGCATAAAGAAACAGGGGACATGGAAGACACAGTTGATAGCATATATATAAATAAAAACACAGAGACTATAGATTCAGATGTCAGAAATGGAGACAGAGATACAAACTCAAAAGATGAAAGATCAAAAGTACAGTCTCCTGCTGTACTTTTGATGGAGGAGGAGGCCATAGACAGTCAGCCAGAGGAGGAGCGTAAAGTTGAGGCTCCTGAGGAGACCGAGCAGCCCGAACAAGACATTCACCTGAGACAGGACATAGAAGCAGAGGAACAGGTTCCAACTGAATCCACAAATGTAGTCTGTAAAGAAGCCAGAGACACCTCGGACAATTTAGAAAATGTGGTCCCATGTAAAGATGTCCTTGTGAGGGATAATGTGGAAGAAGCTACTCATGCGGACAAGAACATTTCCCAAGATGCTGTCTCTGTCCCAGAGAGTGAAACAGATTCAGAAAGCAAGATTGAGCATGGAAGCCCTGCTGTGATCAAACCAGATGTGGAGAAGGATTCTGACTCCGGAAGCAGTTCTGCTGCTGATAACAACAGCCTTGACCTCAATCTGTCCATCTCCAGCTTCCTGTCCAAGAGCAAAGAAGGGGGTTCTGTGTCTTTGCAGGTATAATACAATAAATTTGTCACTTACAACTAGAATTGCAACAATTAATCAATAAATTGTTTTGGGGTTTTTTTTGACAAAAAGAAAATTATTTGACAACTATTTGATAATTGAATAATCGTTTCAGTCTTGTTTTGAGACACATTCTTAAACATTATTGGTCCCAGTTTCGTAAATGTCAGGATTTGCTGCTTTTCTTTGCCATTTCTGTCAGTAAATGAGTCTTTGAGTTTTAATTGTTGGTTGGGTAAAACAACCAAATTGTCACTTTTGGCTCTGAAAAACTGTGATGACCATTTTTCACTGTTTTTTTTAAACAATTTGTGGAGTAAATGAGTAATTGATTAATGGGGAAAATAATCGGCAGATTAATCAATCATTATTATAACCATTATTTGCAGCTCTACTTAACCTCAGTTCTTAAATTCATCAACTTTTGATCACGAGCCCGCAAAACATCCCTGTTTCATTTGTAGGAGTCAAAGGGTCAGAAAAAGACTCTGAAGAAGACACGCAAGTTCATGGTTGATGGTGTAGAGGTCAGTGTGACAACATCGAAGATAGTGACTGATAATGATGCCAAAAACGAAGAGATGAGGTTCCTGAGGTACGTCTGATTACCATATAATTCATACTGGTCTAAAAATGTGACATGGCCTATTTAACATGGACAATTTATGTATTTTTTTATTCACTTCACAACTCCCACAGCTTTTACAAATCCCAGTTGGGATATCTCCCGTGATGAATGCTACATTATATTACTGTCATCTCCCATGTTGCCTTTTAAAAACATAAAATAAGCTGCTGTTTCTTCTGTTCATGACCTCATGTTAGTACTGCACGGATTAAACTTGTATCAATTTAATAACAGCCTGAAAAAGTCTTGTACATTAATTAACAAATAAGTAAATTTAAGATGAAGCAATATGGTGGCACTCAGACTGCAGTGTCGGTGTGGTTTTCACAGGCGGCAAGAGTTAAGAGAGCTGCGCCTCCTGCAGAAAGAGGAGCAGAGGGCCCAGCAGCAGCTGAGCAACAAACTGCAGCAGCAGAGAGAGCAGATCTACCGACGCTTTGAACAGGAAACTGCCGTGAGTCACTTTGCTCATACCGCAATGGTATAATGTTGTTGTTTTTTATATATATATATTGACAGCTTCTAGGAAACAAACTGCTTCATCTCAAAGTTGATCTGAATCTGACAGTGAAACTTCATTCAGTGTTTATGCTGAATATAAATATTAGTACATATAGACGATAAATATCTTGTACAGTTAATCTTCTTTTCCCTCTAAGTAATTAACAATTGCAAATATTGATTTGGATCTTATCTGTTGAACCACATTTAAACACAATAAGCAATATTGTCAGACTGATGACGGTACCTGTCCATTCTCTCTGTGCAGGCTAAGAAGCGCCAATATGACCAGGAAGTGGAGAATCTTGAGAAGAAGCAAAAGCAGACCATTGAGCGACTGGAACAGGATCATACCAGCCGGCTCAGAGATGAAGCCAAACGCATTAAAGCAGATCAAGACAAGGAGCTCTCAAAGTTCCAGAACATGCTGAAGAACCGTAAGAAAGAGGTATGGTCATGCATGACTGTTTCTGCCTTATTTGAGTGTGCTGATTTGCTCGAAACTTTTAAAGCTCAGGGTCGTAAGCTTTTGCATGTCATAGATGTGAACTGTTTAAAGGTGCATGTGTTTAACAACATAGCCCGTTGCATACTTGGCTATGTCAGATTAATCCTATGGGAGTGGTGTGCCTTGCCTGGTACTGTATGTATGCAAATGATAGCATTGCGCAGACTGTGCTCTCTTTCGTCTAGCTGCTTTTTGCTCCATGTTGCTGTTGTATTCATTATTCATCAGCCTCCAAGGCTTCTGGTTGTATCTTAAGCAATACATGGGCTACTGAGTCCATTTGTTAGTTTTAGAGAACAATTTAATAGAAGTTCATTCTCACGCTAAGGATAAAGCCATATCATGGTGGTGTGCTGGGCTTGTCTGCTTGTCTTAGATTTTATTTTGGATGTGCTTGCAGTTTTGTTTTTGTTCTCCCCTGCTTTACATGGCTCTTCTAGGGCATTAGTGCCAACTGGCACACATTATGTATTGTGATGCCTTAGTGGTGGTTGCGCAACAGTCCATTAAGAGTGTAATTTCTTCTTTCAAGTTTGCTTAAATTAGTTGCTCCAGCCCTCAGCTTTATTGTGGATGCTTTGCTGCAAAAATACAAGCTTTTGCTTATAAATAAAATGTTTGTACTGTTTCATATTTGTATTCTTTTTTCAAAATGTACTGTTATTGTGTTTTTTAATTATGTCTCCGATGTATGGGTGTGTGAGGAGGCTTTTGGTCATGGGATGGTCGATTAGGTCATGGTTGGTGGTATTAGGCTCATTTTGGGAAATAATGAAAGCTCTCAGAAGAGCAACTGATATGGAATCATTTCTAATATTCAAGGATTTTTTTCTTGTCACATGTATTACAGTGCCATTAGCTTATTCCCACACAGTGGAAGAACAAAGTAAACTTGGTATACAGTCTCTAATTCAATGTGTGAGTCACACGCACACACAGACACAAAATGATTCAGTAGATAATAAGAAATTAAATAGAAATAAGTGTACTTGAAGAAATAGCACAGAAAACGCAATTATTTTTAATGCAATTAAGTTTAATAGCTTTACACAAGATGTCTCCTGCTGCGCTGTAAATTTCATAAATTCCTTTCTGTAGGCTTCGGGTTTTCATATCACATTTGTGTATGCTACGTATTGGACCAGGATTTGATTTCAAACTACCTGTGATATCACAAGTCACGGTTAAAGTTCACCTCTTAAAAACAGGTTTGGAATGAGCACCAAGGAAAATTTAACAATGAATGCAAAAACAGCCTGATATTGTCAATCAATGTGCATACATCATTCTACAGTCAAACTCAACTGAATAACTGGAAGAACAATTAGAAAATTATTTTGCCTGGATACACTTCCATTGATAAGCAAATCTGAGATAAAACATTTGAGGTAAAGTATAAATATAGTATAAATCTTATACCTACAGCAAATAGTCAGCAGGCTGTAAGATACTGTATGTTATCAAAGATTTCTTTGGCCCAGGATAATATTTCTGAATGGAAAGCCTGTGAACTGTCACTTATACAGTATATCTAGAGACTGTATTTGTAAGATGATTCCAACTCAGTTACTCTTTATTGATTTCTCAAGGCAAACTAACCATCTTAATGGCTGTGAGCTAAATGCAGTGGAATACAGGGGGAGCTGATTTTGAGACTAACATCTTTCTACCACGTACAAGGGAAATCTTTCTTTTGACTAATTCGTACCTGGAGTCTGACCTGTGCAGTTCTGGCAGACTAGGAGGCAAACGATCAACAAAAAAGCCTGACTGACTGCTTCAAAGGAACATCAAGCTTGGGCCTTGGGAATTAATCATGCTGACTTGAAATCAGTCGGTGGCTGGTTGCAATATCTCTCCTTTCAAAGCAGGCCATGCATGTCTTCTACTATTGTTATTAGATTTACAAATCATCAATCAGTTTTTACACATAGGTCAAACAGGAGGTTGGACAGTTGCCTAAAGACATGAGAAAAGAACTCATGAAACGCTTAAAGGAGGACCTATCGCTCCTTAAGACTGCAGAGGTAAACTGTCACCTGATATCACTTATGGAGATGAAGATAAGTCTTTGTCTTTCTCCTTTTCCCTCTCTCCCTGTAAATGCCTTCATTCTTATGTCAGTTAGCACACAAATCCAATGAAGTGCTCTCTGTATTCTCTTGCTCTTTGCTCTTTGCTCTTAAGTGCACAGTAATAACTTTCTGGCATTTTATTGAAATTTCTGCATTGAAGCAAGGATGACAATACATGGGACTATAGAAATCGGACTCATATCAAGAAATTATAGGAAAAGATGCAAATCAATCAACAGAAGCTATATTGGACTCAAAATTTTTGTATCAATGTGTCAAGGCCACTTGATCTGTCATCTCTTTAATTGACCAACGTTCGGTTTAGACAATTAAAAGGGTAACAAGGTTGATTAATCTAAATTTTTTTTTTTCCTCAATTTACTTTACAGAAAGAAATAAGAGCAGTAAGTATTAAATGACTAAATTAGATTAGTGACTTAATCAACACAACTTTCATAATAGATGAACCATTTTACTTATTTGTCAAACATAACCTTCTTAAATGTAAAGTAAGTGTAACGTTGGACAAAAGAAGCAGTTTAAACATTTTAAAATTTTGAAAGATCTTTGACATTTAATAGACTGTAATAATTAAGAAGATAATGAAAATAGTAGCATTCCTAGTTTTTAAGCAACAAATATTCCTAGATTTATCCTCTTATGATAGTCAAGTCAATGTATTGGTGTTTTGAACTGTTGCTTGTGCAACACAAGACCTGATGTCTGGAAAATGGCAGGAAGGGAAATTACATAATGATGATGAAGTTGTACCCCTGTACCTGTATGTACCCTGAAATGTTTATCATGTAGTAAAACACTGATTCTGTTTCTGCTGTAGATGTCTGTGCTGTAACCCCTCTCCAAACTTTGTTTTCCTGTGCATCTTTCATGAATTAGGCATGAATGCTGCCTTCTTTTCTTTAAAAGGTTACTCTAAAATTATTAACTCTCCTTGTGCCAATAGCATGGAAAGTAACTCTAGTAAAGTAACCTGCAACCTGCCTTAAAAAGACTTCACCCAACATATTTTGCACTCTTATTTGTAGTGGTATTTATTCTTCTATATTGTTTTGGTTTAGAGTTCCAATTTTTGGAGAGGTCAGCTGTCAAGACGTCTGCTTTTTCTCAAATACTGTAGAACTAAATGGCATTTGTCTTGTGCCCAAAGAATACATATCTAAAAACATAAACCAACAAAAAACTTAACAAGTTTTTGGCTTGGTTACTCAGCATAATCTACACAATTTGATGTGAGCAGTTTCATGTAGTAACTATTTTTCCATATCGCTGTGCTGAAAGAAGTGCAATTCTGTCAGCTTAGCTGGCTAATATTCAATCTTACCTGAGGAAGACAACGTTTATATTTATATCCCGCCCTGTTAAAAACCTTTTGACCTGAGGAGACATTGAACCCCCCTCCTAACCCCGGAAGGGAGAGGAGAGTTGGGTACCCGAAGGGTATGTTTGTTTGTATGTTATGTATGTTTCCTTCCAGGTAATATGGTATAGTTCAATAGAAAGAAAATAGTTTCTACGTGAAACTGTTGCTCAATCAGCTTTTGAGCAAAACAAGCACAGTTTCATTTAGCTCCATTATTTTCAAGAGAAAACGTGCACCTCTTCAGCTGATCTCCAAAACTCAACAACTCACAAAAACAATGTAGATAGACAAAAAACAATGCAGGTAAGAGGAAAAATGTGTACTTTTGACTTTATGCGGAACAGTCCCTTTAAAACCCAACTGCTGCAAGTACAAAGTGCTTCAAGCATGTAAGGAGATATTAAAAAGTAATTACCTGACTTGCTTCTGACACTCATCCAGTACTGGGCTTTAAAAATGCTGATAATCCCAAAGTGGGAAAGGGCCATTTTTACATGACTGAGGAAGAACGAGTGCAGGTGTGTGTGTGTGTGTGTGTGTGTGTGTGTTTGCGTGTGCGCGCACATATGTGTGAAAGCTCCTCAGCTGCTGTGTGCTGTCTTTCCCTGATCAGGGCGAGTGCGCTCTGTGCTCTCCTCCGCAGGCAGTGGCCCAGGTTATGATACAGTCTTTTCAGTTGTCCTCATGTGCACTCTTCAACGCTCAGATGCAGGATGTAAGTTTCCCACATCCCCTCCCTACTCCGCTGTGTTTTCCTCCGCCTTCGGCCCATACTTAGATGTGAGAGATGTTAAGTGACATGATAGTTTGTGATGGTCCAGTTGTACTTAAAACACGTGTAAGCATGGGCGCTGTTGTGTTTGTCATCACTGTTTGTGCAGTGGTTCTCTCTTTCTCTCTCGCTCAGTATTTTTCCTCCACCACTTCACAAATGTCCCACATCTAGTCTTTATATATGGTATTTATATTACATCGTTTGCATCAGCCTAAATTGACTCTAAATGGAAAGATGTTCCATGTTCTTTCTGAAAGGGGGTGGTGATGTTGATTCATGTTTGTCTTTGTCTTTCAAAGTTCAAATATAGACTGACTGCCTTACAGGATATATGTAAAATTATCTTGTCCATAATTTGCTTATAGTATAACATTTCAACTTAAAATATAATACCAAAAGCTATATAATAGTAATTTTACGGATTTTTTCCTGACACAGTAAATTCTCTGTAATCATACAATTAATTATCACAGTTAGCCTAGCGTATCGTACAATTTAAAGATGGAACAGAAAAGTTAGATAAGTGGATAATTTGGCTTGCATAATGTTGGCTGATCTCTGCAAGATGTGAACATCAATATCAATGTTGTCTCACATAAAAATGAATCTGAATCTTTGCTGAACTGTTAAACTCCTTCTCCTTCTCTTCACCTCCATTGTGGATCACTGCCATCCATGAGTGCTGAGTGTCTCCGCTTCTGATTCCAGTCAGTGATGTGACCACTCAGTACTCTGTTGTACTTAACTTGCTGTGGTTGACTTGACTAGGTTATATTATTTAAATTCAGGCAGTTGATACCAGTTCCGTTTGCAGTGTGACCTGTTACTGTGCTGTCCCTCTCTCTGCTGTCCCTCAGTGGGATGGTTTCCACTGGCTGTTTCTTACTGTTCTTCTCTCTGACTCCACAGGAACAGGAGTTCCTACAGAAGCAGCAGCAAGATCTGGATGGTGCTCTAAAGAAAATCATCCAGCAACATAAACTGGAAATTGCCACAATTGAGAAAGACTGCCTCAACCACAAGCAGCAGCTGCTGAGAGGTAGGAGATGAGAGGCATGACGTGGTAACAACAGGCCTCCTCCACACATGGCCACCTGCTGTGAAAAAGAGCACTGATGGGGAAAAAAAAAAAAATAGAAACAGGGAGTCTTTTTTAAAGAATTTTCCTGTGGAAAATTTTCAAGAGAAAGGAGAGGGAGGGAAGAGAAGAGGGAAAAGCAAGGTGTGCAGCATAGTAGATTAAAGTAATTTGTCAGTAAAAGTTTAAAGTAAATGTATGCTTATTCAGTTTTAAAATCCGAACGCATCCACAAGACATAAAAAAGTTTCCTAAAAGTTTAATACTATTTAATAGATGAATGAAACGCATAGTTTATTATTCCATTTATGGCTGAAGTAAAAATTCTACCATCTCATACTGTGTAGCTGTAGTCCTTTGTGTGTAGCGTACTCAATTCTAACAAGTCGTAATACCACATTTTAGTGTACTGACTGATGCTTCGGTGATTTTATGATCCCAAACCAATATCTAAATATTTAAAATTATGACTAAAAGGCATAATGCTTTGTATCAAACTTGTATCAAAAATATTTTTTAACTCCTCCTTGATGCTCTGAAATGTTGCCTTTGTTCCCTAAAACATGCAGGCCAGTTGCCATTTAGAATTAAAATGAAAGATGAAACGAGGCCACTTGCTCTAGTGTATCATCTAAACTTCACTGCTCACAAACTTCTATAGCATGCCTTCATTTGTGAATGTGCATTTTTCTTCATCAGTCTTTTTGATAAGAAAATCAAATTCTGGAGAATTCTAAAACAGTTGAGACCCTCGATTCTTTTAAAGGTGTTGCAGTGCGTTCATGAGCTGGTGACAAACATGAAACTCTTGCTTCTGATGTCCTGACAATACAGCTTAAGCCACCACATTAGCGGACTTGTTATCAACCCATGCTTGGATAACTTTCACATTGAATGTTACAAAACCTGCAATATGATGTGGCAGATTATCAGGTGTTTTGTGGTTTGTGTTTAATTTTCATAATGAACACAGAACATAGCCTAAAATGTCTTTGTTTAAACATTTGATTTCAGTTACTGTCAGACGGTACGTCAGTAACTACTGAGTGTGACATAAGAATATAGTTATGCTGTCCAAGGCGACATGCCACAGCTCGTCAAACTTGCTGACACTGTTGCAATTTGGATTTTATCACTCTACGCATCATGGGTTAAAAAGCACATGCATGTTTGCTAATTAATCCTTGTGTGTGTGTTTCTTGTAGCTCGAGAAGCAGCCATGTGGGAGTTGGAGGAGCGCCACCTGCAGGAGAAGCACCAGCAACTGAAGCAGCAGCTGAAAGACCAGTACTTCCTGCAAAGACACCAGCTGCTGAAGAGACATGAGAAAGTAAGAGCTTAAAGGGAAAAGGATGTGCTGTCTTTTGTTAATTAATGAATCCTCCTGAGCTCAAATCCCTTGTGTTTGTATGTTTTATAGGAGATGGAGCAGATGCAGCGTTATAACCAGCGGTTGGTAGAAGAGTTGAAGAACAAACAGACACAAGAGAGGGTTCGTTTACCCAAGATTCAGCGCAGCGAGGCCAAGACTCGCATGGCTATGTTCAAGAAGAGTCTCCGCATCACCGCCACTGCAGCCATCACCCCGGAGATGGAGAGAGAGCGGATAAAGCAGGTACTGTGGACAACGACGTCACTCTAGCATGTGGTCACTGCTCGGATCTGTCCATCACAATAACTGTCACCATTTCACTTGCTTCACTGGCTCCATTGTAATTTTTATATTTAGTTTGGTTGAGAAAGCACACATAGGAAGAGACAATCTTAAAAATTCTCTGCAGTAAGTTGGTAAAACTAGGCTGACACATCCCTTTATACACACAGTTTGTGTAATACTGTCAAAATAAAGAACCTTCTCTGCTTTCTACAATTTCTTTATTTTACCCTAATCAATACTACAGCAACATCATGTAACAAGTGTGTGATTTTAGATAGCAAAGGAGCGTTCCACAGTCAAAGAGATGTGACATGTAAAACAGCCCCGTCAGCATCCAGTATGATTAAATGCGTTAAATACTTGTTGAGCAGCACTTTCTGAATAGTGAAAGTAAAGATGAACTAAGTCCTGTGACAAAAGCACATTAATGTTTCATAGGGATCTGCTCCATATTACAAGACACTTGCAGTAACATTTTGAGTTTAGTTAGTGGCTTGTCCAACACCATTGTATTGTAAAGCCTTGTTTGAGCTGAATGGTCCTAGCAATTGACCTCCGTACTGGAGTAATTCTCAAAAAAGATGAGGAAACTGGGCTTAAGTTGAAAGATACTGGAGTTGTACTTTAGCATGACATTACCAATCATTACCATCCCGGTTATGTGGTTGATGATTTTGTGTTCTGCTTGGAGCAGCAATACATCCCAGACCTTGCAATGTCTTCCCAATTTGCTGACGTTTTCGATATCCTTTTTTCTGGTTTGACTTAGTTGCTAACTGCTGCTAGTTGCTTTTTAATTTCCCATTTGTGAGTTGCACACAAAATATTTAAACAAATGTCAGAGCCATATCCAATCTGCTTATGTAAACCTAGAAAATCCTATATGAGCTCCATTCAGTACTGTTTGCACCTCCACTGCCAGCTCAGAGGCGGGGCAACACCGAGCCCGTGATTTCACCTTTCTGGCTTTACAAAGCGACGTGCACTTCTGGTGCAACAGTCCCGCCATGAACAGACAGTGGGAAAGACTTTTGAATGTTATATATTGTGTATACACACAGAAAAGATAACATGAAATGCAGTTACCCAACAAATTGGATAATAACTAAGTTTAGTGCTTCCCAGGTTTGAATTTGTTGTTTAAGCCTATGTTTTATGATTCAGTTTGCTTGTCAGGAAGAAAAGAGACAGAAAAATGAGAGGCTGCATCAACACCAGAAACACGAGAACCAGATGAGGGATCTGCAACTGCAGTGTGACTCGAACATCAGGGAGCTGCAGGAGCTACAGGTGGGGCCATGACACACATACATAATTTTTGTGTTTACATACTTAAAGATTGAGGTTTTGTTTACATCTGTAAGCTGATTTGGAATATAACAGGACAACTAGTTTTAATACCCCGATAATAGATACTGGATTATATTGAAGGATAATTGTTTTTTTAAAAAGTGAAAAGATAAGGCCAATTAAAAGAAATATAACTGTATTCCACTGCAACTAAAGTGAGTGGTTCTTCCTTAATCCAGGATATAAATCCCAAAGGCCTTGTTTTAACCGACGTTTTCTTACAGAATGAGAAATGCCACCTTCTGATTGAACATGAGACCCAAAAGTTAAAGGAGCTAGATGAGGAGCACAGCCAGGAAATAAAGGAGTGGAGGGAAAAGCTAAGGCCCAGGAAGAAGGTATCGTTCATATTTATTAATGCAAATTTATTCTACAGTCATACGATGTGCAGAATCAAGCTCCTGCACACATCATGACTGTCTCAACTTTAATCATCATAGTGCTCAACTCAGTTGTTTGTATCTGCTTCCCCCTGCAGGCATTAGAGGAAGAGTTCACCCGCAAGCTCCAAGAGCAGGAGGTCTTCTTCAAGATGAGTGGCGAATCTGAATGCCTTAACCCCACCACTCAGAGTCGAGTATCTAAATTTTACCCCATTCCAAACCTGCATAACTCTGGGTTATAGCCTCACGTGTGTCGCCGGTACGAAACAGACTCCTCTTAAACTCATCTGTGCTCATGGGCTCATGAGCTCCTCCCAGCGAGTAGCGTTCTCTGTCAAATATAAAAGTGTCTGAATCGATTTCACCATTAGTGAGCATGACGTGCCTACACGCCGTCCCCTCACTTGATCGGATTTTCGTAGCTCGATGGGTTATTATGCACTTTTTTGAGCATGTTTGAAATAAAAAATATCTGCAGTTGGTAGGTGAGGCCAATCATAATCAGATTATTGTAAGCACAGCCTGCTACGGTGTGATTGATCTTCAGTGCCTCACGTGTTTTTTGATTTCCGCATATCGGCCCTTCCCTTGTATTTCAAGCTCCCTGAATATTGTGCACTTAAATAGCTGTTTGTTTCCATATTAAGATGCTGAGAGATTATTTTAATTATTGTACATAAATAAATGATCAAGCCAAATCTGAGATCTTCTTTTTTTGCTGCATGTAAGGCAGAGCTGGTTAAAGGGAAATGTGTTACTGAGTCACAGGCTCAAAGAACAATGTCGTTACAAGTTGTCCGTGTTACATGTGCAGTTTAAAAACACCTAAGTGTTGGAATCACAAGGCTCAGAATTCAGAATAAAAGGAATGTACTGTGTTGTAAAAGATGTGCCGAGTGAAATGTTACATAAACTGTATGATCATCGAAATTTAACCAGATACTATCAAACAAAAATCGATTGCTTTAGCTCACAATTTGATCTGTCACTTTTATATAGAATAATACAACATGCTTTTTCATATGGAAAATAAATCACTTTCTGGGAGTAAGTTCAAGCAGTAGTCGCACAAATGAATGATTTGTTGTGAAGTACGAAGAGAAATGAATGCTAAAGGAATGTAAAGCTGTTGATTTGCACTGTTTTGCCACCTGAGCTAATGACAAAAATATGCAGTAGTGAACTGTCTTTTGACAGCGAGTCACCTTTGTCTCACCCAAGCCTATTCAACTTCCAAACTGACTGAATCTTTCAGCATTTCTGCCTTTTTATTTACTCATTACTTTGAGGGTTTTTTTCCCCCTTTATGCCTTTAATATTTCATGTCCATATCTAGTTTTCTAAACACATTTTCTGAATATCCAAGCTATAATCGCTCTTTTTTTTGTGAGTCTTTCTCTTGAGAGCAGCGTTGCAGGAACAGTAAAATGCTGTAACTGTTTGAATTTCACCATGTGAGGAGATGTCCATTGCTGTATTCGTTGAGCAAAATAGTGATGGTTTGCAAAAAGAGTGCTACTTCAAGATAACCTGATAAGTCTTTTGCCACATCTGTACACGTGTATGGTGACATGAACATTTAATCGTGTTTTGTCATGAATGCTGGATTTTTATCGGGGTTACTGGAGACGTGTGTGCATCTTGTGAATCACACCCTACTTCCCAAAATATGTTTTTTATTTTAAGTTACAGCATTTTCATGTGTATCAGATGTCATTCTACATCAATGGATATTCTTAGTATATGCATTTTTGATGTCAATTACAATGTATTTAAAGTGTCTTTATAATTGGACTTTTTTTGTTGTTATAAATAAAATATTGACTGTTTATTTGATATTAGAAGCACTGTGATTTTTTTTTTTTTCCAATTTAATCACTCAAACATGAAGACTCATAAGTCAAAAAATAGATTTATTCTTGTGTCGCAGATATATTGATTAAAGGTAAGTGCAATCATGTAAAACACACTCCAGGCACATTTCATAATTTAATCTGTTCCAACACTTAAATGTATGAAGAAAATACATGGATTACAGTGCGCTCATACACAAAATATACAATCCAATCTTTGGTTAGTGATTATCTGAGTCCTTGTCTTTGGCACTAAACCTTTAAGTCAACCATCAGTCCTTATTTACTGTGACCATCCTTGCCCTCAGTGCACACACACACAAACACACACTAAGTGGGACTGTCGGGTTCAGACGAAGATGCTCTGCATTCATGTTTGAAATGTTCTGTGCAGAGTGAATACCCAGGATGCAGCTGGAGTTGATGTGGAGAATCTGACTATTTTATTGTGTTACATAAAACACTGAAGGGTTCATTAATAGTCCTCTATACAAGATAATTCTCAAAAAAAAAACCTGAATACAAAAAAAGTACATGACACTCAAGTCACACAAGCCGTGGGAAAAGATGCAAAGTGCATTGAAAATATCAGCTACTTATTGCTTAAAAATCAAATTTTCTCTTAAACAAAGCTGCCCCTGCAAAAGACTGAATACAAGCTTCTAACCAAGCAAAGTAAACATTTTTTACCCTTGTGTAGAAAGTCTGTGTCACAAAAACACCGACCAGCAGTAAATCTATTCTACTGAAGCCACTTTGAAGATGCAATTTTTGGCCACTTTCATCTTGCTTTTCAAATTGTTTGCACATTTTTCCACAAATGGTAGGAATAAAGAGAATTCTCATTGCTACAGTTAAACCAAAAAAATAGTTAAAATGACGTGACCCAGTAGTATGTTGGCCCTTTAGCCACCGTTAGCTTGAAGGCGACGCTTCTTGTGAAGACCAATCACTTTATCGCCTGCTGTCGATGGGAAGAAAAGAAGTGAAGTGTTGAGTTAGGTGAATGGAACTCTGGATGTTTTCTGTGTGGTGTGGCGACATGCTGACTCACCTGCTTCCCTCTTCTGCACTCTGTGTGGGAGTTGAACAGTATACGACCCTGGTAGTCCTGGTAAACCTGGGCGTCCTGGATCACCTGCAAACGTATAAAACTCTCAGACTGTTTCTCTTGGACGCCCTAATAAAACATTGCTCTGGAATATACATAGTGTTTCCCGTGAAAGTACCCTTCTCTCCTCTGGGTCCTGGGTAGCCTCTCTCTCCCTTCGGTCCAGGACCTCCTGGGGGTCCTGGGATGGTGCCATAAGCTATGAAAAACAAACAAAAAAAAAAAAAAAAAGAGGTTCAGTCGTGTGAAGCAAGAAAATTTTCTAGTCACACTTGACCAGTAAGTCATGACTGTGTGAGCTCACTTCTAAAGAAGTCCATGAGGTCAGCCGTGACGTTGCCGTAGGCAGCGATGACACGGCTGTAACCAGGTGGTCCGGGGGGGCCCGGTGGTCCAGGGGGTCCTTGAATGGCTCTTACGTTTGCCTTCAAAGGACCATCCACCAGATAGTCCTGCAGCAGGCCTTGACCTGGAGGAGGGTTGTCAGGTTAAAGTGCTTTAAACACTCACATGGTCTGACAAGCATGTCTTAATTCTATTAATTAATTCTATTACTTCTTCTTGTATTACAGTTGATCTTTCATCATATAATGACAATTTAAGGCATCATGACAAGTACATAGAGCAGAAGTTTATTTTCTGACAGCTATGATGGACTCACTCTTGATGTAATCTGAAACTTTGATGGCAACACTGGAGTAGTCCATGTTCCCGGTGAGCCTGCTCTGCTCAGAGCTGTGGCCAGAGGCGCTGTGAGAGTAGCTCTGGCTCTGTGTTTGGCTCGCGGCGTAACCCGGCTCCCCCCGTTCCCCCCGCTCTCCCTTCTGACCCCTTGGCCCCTGGGGCCCAGGTGGTCCGATGATCGTATGCCGAACACGGTCACCTGGAAATGAGTGTTGAACGTTAGAGGTTGCCGGCAGATTTGGATCACTTGTCTTTAATCTAGCTGTGTGTGGTGCCAGGAGCTCACTGGTCAGATACTCCTGAACAGCAGTGCGGATGCTCTCTCGATGGAAGTTCCCGCTGTAGGAAACTGATCCTCCTGGACCCTGTGGTCCTGGTGGACCTTGAGGGCCAGGGGGCCCGGGAAGACCTCTGAACCCAGAGCCTGAAAAAGATTCAATTCCATCTCATTGTCATTATACGTGCGAAGAAGCTTCAGGAAAATTTCAGGGACTTTCCTAAATATCTAGAATTTTCTGTCCACCAGTGCTTGAACTCACCTTGCTGTGTCGATACAAATGTGATGTTATAATTTAATAAATACAGTATAGTATAGTATAAAATCAATGTTGGTTGTGGTTAGAGGTTCAACAAATACATTTTTATGAAACACAACTGAAAACTTGATCAATGGTGCGACGTTTTCCGTTCAAATGCAGACTGACAATGAAACTAGAAAGTCTTAAGTGACAGAAGTGACCTGAAATACTGTCACACTGGGATTATGGGAGGTTGGTCCCCGGAGGTCAGAGGGTCAAGGCTACCCCCAACATTTGGGATTTCCATAACATTGAATTCCCCCAGACCTCTAAAATAAGGTGCTTGTGCTCGCGACAGGACAGGATGTAAACCTTAAAGGAGAACTCTGGTATTTTTCAATCACAGCCTTATTTTCTAAACTTTGTAATATTTTGGAAAATACATCTTGTTTTTTTAAATTACACTCAAGTAGGCAGGTCAGTCTCTAGTCTCTCAGTCACTGGTTAACATTTACAAGACATTCGTATTTGTTCGGCAGAATACGAATACATATTTCATTCTGTTTTCAGTAAACACTCTCCTAGGGTGGCAGTCATGAGGGCAATCCATGTTTCGGCCTGATATTACTTCTTTTTTCCTCCTGATCTGTGTCAGGTGGTCGCAGGGATCACAGCTAGTTGTCGTGTTGGCTGATGCTGCAATGATCAGGATACAGGTTCGCACTCTCTCACCCTGCAGGTAGCGCTGAATGTCCTCCATGCTGTAGCTGCGACCTCCCACCCCGTACACGGCGGCAGAAACTCCTGGCGGTCCCTGGGGGCCAGGGGGCCCGGGTAAGCCTGGGACACCGGCTGGACCGGGAGGACCGTGTTGAATGGCAGAGGAAATCCATGAGCGGAAATCTGAATCTAAGTGGATGAAGATGAAGAGGAAGACGATGAGTTAAGTGAGTGTCATTGAGTCTCCCACTCAAACAGGCAGCTTCTCTGTAACACAATTACTTCTGATCAGTGCAGAATAGTCAATCGTGGCGGTGGTGAAACCAGAACCCGTCCCTGAAGGCCCGGGAGGACCGGGCGGCCCTGGCGGACCTCTGGCGA
>KV751325.1:9122520-9135192 GCA_001698575.1 Mola mola
CTGGGCTCCACCTCCACACACAGTGTTTCTGCTCTCTGCGATCTGTGCTTACCGTTCATGATATTGAAGACGTACGTGGCTATCTCCTGCGCGCTGTAACTGGCTGATAGTCCCACTGATGTCCCTGGTGGTCCGGGTGGTCCCTGTGGTCCTGGAGGTCCTGACAAGTATCTCTTCACTTCGTCTCCTGGATCACAGCGGGGAGACAGAGTTCAGCCGTGGTCAACTTATCTGAGATCATGTCGTCTCTCTCATCGGGACAGAGGACTGTGCTTGAGCTCTACTCACTCTGAAGCATGGCGATGAGAGCGCTGACCGTCAAGGATCCAGAGACAGGTCCAGGAGGACCAGGTGGTCCCGGGGGACCCTGAACACCGATGTTGAGTCCCGGGTGTGAACCTGTATTAGAATCAAATTAACCACGTAATGATTCAAGAGGAATTCTAATAGATTCACACCCGGGGGCAGGGAGCACAGACTTACGTTGTATGTACGCGATGATTCGAGCCGAGATGTCGTCCATTGAGCCTGAGAAGGATCCAGGGACTCCCGGAGGTCCAGGTGGACCTGCGGGTCCAGGGGCTCCGACCAGCCTGCTTCTACCTGCGTGAAACAGATCAAACATGTTCACGCTCTCTTCTGTCCCCCAGATGGCCGCTGAGCTCATGACTTTTCTCCAGACAAACTTACTGATGTACTCAGTTATGTACTGCTGCATCTCAGTGGAAGAGGAGAAGGAGCCCATGCGACCCGGAGGGCCAGGAGGACCCGGGGGACCAGGAGGGCCAGAGGTGACTGAGATTGTGCCTGAAGAGGAAACATCAGGGTGGTTACTGGAGATTAAACACTTCACTTTGTATGTTTCCAGGACAATAATTTAGAATTTCTCTACCTCTTGAAGAGCCAGGAACTCCAGGGTCGCCTTAGAAATGATGAATAATAACAAAATCATCATCCTCATGTGACACACACACAGTATTTGCTCTGAAATAAAAGGACTGAAAACATTGAGAAACATTGAGCGTTTCCAACGTTTGTCGTTGGTCTACCTTTAAATCCTTGTGGCCCTGGAAGTCCAGGAGGCCCTGGTGGACCTGGTGGTCCAGTGATCCCATGTCCCCCGCTATAGGTCACCACTGAGAGGACGAAATAAATACACAGGTACACGTGAGACCTGCTCCCCAGCCCCCAGCCCCTCAGGTTATAGCTTTGAATGTGTGAGTAGTGTTGGGATGCCGACCTCTGTCAGAGCTTCCAGGTCTTCCTGGCTGGCCCGGTTCACCTAATCACACGTGTGACATCACAGTTATTTATGTTGGCATCGTGAGTGAGCAACAAAACAGAAATACAAATACTGAAGAGAGATAATCACAGCTCTGAATATGGAGGAGGATTAGGGCCAGGCTCTAGGACACAACGTTTACTTCGAGAAAAGAAAAAACATTGTGAAAAAGACAAAATGTCGAGGCACACATGTCGATTATAATTAAAGTCTCAGACGCAGCGCCTCCGCACCTTCAGGATCCAATAACCTGATCAACTGTCTTATTTTCTCTTGTCATGACCCATGTCCCCTCCGACTTGCGCGCAGGTGTAACCATGGATACCCTTGGGTGCGTCCATGCGGCCACCTCCCCCAGACCTGTGTCCCTTCTCGAGAGATGCTGTTTTCAGCACAGTCTCTCCAAAGCCCCGACACCGATAACTACACTTTAAAGAATTTCTTTGCTACTGAAGCTGATTCTGAAGCAGAGCTTCACCAGCTCATCTGAATCAGGCATTGTGCCAATGTGCTGTTTGCAGTCTCAAAAGGTCGACTTTAAATTCCCTACCTTTACTCGCAAAATTATATTTCATCAACGCTCTCGACATTTTGACCCTTTTTCTCAAAGTGCACAATAGAAAACAAACGTTTCACATTTGTCCTCCTCCGAGTTTCAATAACGTCTGATCACCTGTTGATCCTTTAGGCCCAGGGGGGCCTGGTGGTCCTGGTGGTCCAGTGTAGAATGTCCCTGTAAGACAAGCAGTGTTCACGTGTTACACATGTCACAGCTCATCACGTGTCACATCAGGAGGAATGACCCGTTCAACGTCTGGATCGTACCCGAGCTGGATGTAAAGCCTACGTCTCCTTTGTCTCCTTTGTCTCCTTTGTCTCCTTTAGGTCCTGGTCTTCCATAACCTACAAAGCGGGAAAGATGATGATTAAAGTTGGATTGAAAAAAAGATGCACTTCATAATTAATATAAACATGTACTCTATATGAGTACCTCAGAATTCATATCTTAGGCAGAGGATTTAATGAGCCTAAATACTTACCTGGAGCTCCAGGTGGTCCTGGAGGTCCTTGTCTCGAATCGCCTATTAAAATACAGTTTGAATAATATTACAAGACGATCTTTCTCAGATTATGTCAAAAACAAAATCATCAAAGATGTTGTCTTTAATAATGTCACAGTGGAGCATGTTGAGTCAGAAAAACGGACGTCTTGCACACCTGGACGTCCAGGAGGACCAGGTGGGCCTGGTGGCCCAGGTTGTCCTGAAGAGTCAAATTGTCCTAAAGAAGAAACAGACATTACAGTAATGAACAGTCTATAGAGACAATCTCAACTGTCTTCCTCTGTACAAAAATGAAGCAAAATGTCCTGAACGCAAATGCAGCCATTTTGTGCCGGTGGTCTCATATAGAGCCAGTGTCTGCGTAAGAGTGATCGGGTGGTGGAGCAGTTTTGATTTCCCTGCATGGACACGTACCTGACTCAATCCCAAACAGGGCTGTCAATCATGCTTCATGTCCTTTATGTGGCCTCAAAAACTGATTAAATCTAACTGATCCAAAAAAAACGAACTATGTACAAAGAAGAAATCATCTTTGGTAAAAATGTATTTGACGCGTGTTTCGAAGTTAAGGTTTGACCCATATTCTGCCTAAAAACACTAGCTGGGAGGCGTTTATGACCTGTACCACAAGCCTCCACCGCAGAGCGATAAAGATGTGTTGGCTTCACTGGACACTTCAGTCTTCAGATAGAACCAACAGGAAAAAAAAACTGTCTCAGTTCAATTATACTGAACAGCGCCACCCCGTGGTCACAAGTGTAAACGACAGGATAATGGTAAAAGCTAAGGTGCACAGTAGCAACAAGTGTTGACAAATTTATTTTGCAGCAACATTTTTATTATTTATTGGCATTCACAATCCTAAGCCACCGGAGGCTCAATGTCACTGTGTACGTTTACTCAAGTACTGCATTTCAGAAGAAATTTGAAGTACTTGTACTTAGGGTAGGGAATTTTGTTTTCATAATGATTTATATTTCAATTTTTAACTACAAATTAGAGGGAAATATTGTACTGTAATTAATTTGAACAACTATCATTTTTTTTTTTTTTTTTTGCATAAACTAAGGATACACTGATTTATCGGCTCAATATCGGAATCAGTCAATACTGACATGGTTGATTAGTATTGATTGATTGGTAAATAAGGGGGCATTCACCCATACCAGTGGCCTATAATCATCTGTTGTGTCATAATAATTATGCAATGGCGACATCTGCTGATACTACACCTGAGTGCAGTTTTAAAGACCTCCTCTGACTCTTCGAGGCAGGAAACCTAAGGCACCAATTTCTGACGACTTACTGAGGAGGGGCTTAACATTGTAGAAGTTCAGTTCAGTTATTTTTTTATACTAAGGATTTCTTTATTTCTTCGACACAAGAAGAGTATCATAATTGTATCAGTTATGGGCCAAATAATTACTTTAAATATTAGTATTTCCATATCAGTGCGTCCTTAATAAAAACACATTGAGTTCTAAATTAAATGTAATATTGTTTTTGTTATAAATCAAACTACCCATGAAGTGCAGCTGAAATAGTCATTCCATTCTTTGAAAAGACATTTGACAGGGAATTTCTTATTAATTTGACACTCTGACAATTTTATTGTTCAAGCTAATCATTTTAATTCAATTCATATCATTTTGAGGTTCGAATGATTGTTTTTGACTAAATGAACATTGTCAAAGTGTCACCATGAGCTCTACAATTAAGCTTTTGTGACAGTATTTGTCACTATTTTTTGCTTTTTAAAAAAAAAAAAAAAAAAGAATCCAATCAGCAATTCAATTAAATTGTAATATTTTTATTCAGTAAAGACCTTATAAATTAGTTCTCTCTTCACCAACTACAACAATACACTGCTCCATAAACATTACTGTAATCTGAGTACTCTGACCGTACTGACATACTTTTACTCATGTAAGATTTTAAATAACATATTATTGATTTTTACAATATAATAATAGTACTTTGCCTAAATAAAACAGTACACTGCTCATCATACCGGAATAAGTTAGGCTGTATCAGCAAAACATCCGTGCTGAACTTCAGTACATTGCTTATGAACTCAACTCATCATTTGCAAAATGAAAAGTGTGTTATTCACTGTCCTCTCTAAAGTTATATACGAATTCTCACTTTTATGCAGATTCTGCAGCAGGTTATAAATATGACAGCTTATTTTGTGTCTCTAAACACAATACGCCTTATAGAAAAACAATTTTTAAAAAAAGTACTCACTCTCGGATCTGGTTGAGCTGATACTTTCAGATGTTCTCACTGATACTCCTTCACCGGGCTCGCCCCTGTATCCCCTTTCACCTTTAGCACCTATGGAGACAAGCAGGAGGCAGCATATGTGAGATTCTGATGGTACCTTATCCAACCTGAACAGGGGCAAAGACCTACCTGGTTGGCCTGGCACACCTGCAGGCCCAATGGGACATGAGGAGGTAAATCAAGAAATATGTAACACATATTGTAATTTTATTATTTATTGGACCCGATCACGCAGGGTGAGGTGAAAACAGTCGTACCTGGTAGTCCTGGACGTCCTGCAGGACCTGGAAGTCCAGCATCTCCAGGAATTCCAGCAGGACCTCTAATTCCAGGAGGGCCAGAAGGACCACGGTCACCTGAGGGTTACAAAGAGTTCATGAAGAGTTGAGGTTTTTATTTATTTATTGTTTTTTCAATGGGTGTCTTTAATGTGGCCAGGAAGAGGAACCCTTGTCTCAGCAAGACCTACACTTGAGTTGTTCAATATGTAATTCTTGTTATATGTCCTGCTGTTTGTCTTGTTTCAAGTAATGGCTCATTTTTCTCTTGATCCTACCTGACCGTCAAGTCAGGCTGTAAAGGAAGTCAAAAGCTGAAACAACTCTGATTCCTAAGTTAAGAATTCAAATAATAAAACATTAACATAGGATCAATGATTATAATGACACACATTTTGAGGTTGTTTTTTATTCAGTGTTCTTAGGTGATTAAATTCATTCATGATCACATTAATTCATTTCACTCAAGTCATTCCGAGAAGTTATTATGAGATATATTCAAGGATAACCGGGTTACCCGTTTCTCCATTTTCAGTTTTTGGGATAAGATAGCTTAGACATCTAGCGCTCTACCAGAGAGACAGTGTTTCACAGTGTGATGGGTCAGAAGAAGAATATCATCCGCTGAGTGTTAGAGAATTGGTCGATGATCTGAGGCTGGAGGTCCCGAGACTCACCCATAGACCCTTTGACTCCTTTTTCTCCTGCTGAGCCTGGCAGACCTGCTACACCAGCATCACCTGAGGAGTGTGACAACTGGATAAGGAAACTATGAAGAGCACTAAACCAAAGTGTCCAATGTGTCCACCACATGTCACCTCTGAGACATTAAAGACCAGGTTCAGCTAAATTAAACTACTACTACTACTACTAGAAACATCACAGACATCACAGGTCCTATGATTTGTTCTGTAGTTTCAACAAACCTTTAAGTCCTTGATACCCAGGAAGCCCTCTGTCACTTGCAGAGTGACAGCAATGAGTGTGAACGTTGTAACATATAACACTGAATCCCATAATTTTGGGCTGAATCCTCGCTGTGGTACTGCAGGGAGCAGCAAGAGGTCATTTACAAAAAGTACATAATGACTTTTTAACTGTTCAATTTTGTAATCGAGCTTGAAATGATTCAAAATTATTACACATAATTCCTTGCAAGTGTGGCCTAAATGCGAGTGGATTATTGTAGTTCTACACGGACTTCTGAGAGTCAGCGCTCCGTTTTGCGCCAGTTAAACTTCCCAGATATTCACACAAACATCCCAGCTGTAAATCACTGTAAATAGCATCATGATTTTGTTTGGAGATATGCAAGTTAACAAATTTTTTTGTACATGTGGATGGATTCTGAACATGAACTGTGCTGCCATCAGCCTGTGCTCAAATTGAATTGTTTTGTTTCTGGAATTAATTTTTTGGGGAAATCCTTCATCCTAGTCTTGTATTTTGATCAGAGCAGAGACTTAAAGATTGGGTGTCGCCCCAGATCATTTTTTCTGATTTTTAAGTGGGCCGCGGTATTCTTAAATATGTGAATGGTTGGCAAATAACATTCAATAAATTAACCACTGATGCTCATTTCATCCTGACCTACCTTTAGGCCCATGTGAACCTGCCTCACCACGGAAACCCTGCTGACCCGGTTGACCTAGTAAATAAAACAGTTTGTGCAAAATGAAAATACTCTTAGCAGTGAATTAAGCCCTATTTTTGTCATTTTGTGAAGAAATAGCAGGTTATTGACATTAATCAATGTTGTGTTCCATTCAGATCAAAAGGTCAATGTGCTGCTTGTGTTCATGTGCTCCGCCAAACTAAATGGAACAGAACCTTGATACAATTAGTTAATCACACCTGTATACAGTATAATACAGCTGCTGTGAAAAAGGTCGTTTCTGAAATCACTGTAAATATCTACATGAAGGGTAACATGGAAAAACTGACCTGGTGGCCCAGGAATTCCAGGTGCACCTAGCAAAGATGAATAATTATTAGACAGGAAACATTAAAGAACAATAAAAATAGCTATTTGACATCTTAATATATAACAAAAACGTTGTCATTAAATAAAGACACTCTGAATTGATAAATGTGACAATTGTAAAATCATGTGCAAGTGTTTTACAAAAGTTGAATTATTCTACAATTAGAGCACTTCTTTTGTTATCTTTTACATGTATCGACATTAATTAAATTAATAAATGACTCTTCATATCACACTATAGGTGCTAAAGGGGGAACAAAAACATTAGTAAATGGAGCAAAGTATACAGTGAAACTTGAGCAACTGATCTGACAGCAGATTTAAGTGTAAATACACCTAAATAAAATAATAAAATAAAAATAATAATCCTAAAAGTGAAGATAGTAAATTGCGATTAGAAACATAAAGATAGTTGACTTTAGGTGGACACACAGTATGGGAAACAGAATACGCTTGTGCTTCCACGTGATGCTGTTTCTGGTTCAACACAAGATTAAAAACAACAAATAACTGTTACAGATGCACCATTGTTACTTGGCTGAGAAACAGAAAAGGCACATGTTGATGTGTTTAGTGATTCCACCTTTTTGCCCGACCGACCCAGGAACACCAGGATCTCCAGCAGAACCTGCACAAAGCAACATACGGCCCGGATGAAGGAGGAGTTATTAATATCACTAACAAAGGCCAAAGTTCTGTAACTGCAGGGCCTCTGAGCATTACCTCTGTCACCTTTCTGTCCTGAAGGACCAGAGTCACCTCTGGGGCCAGCTGGCCCTTCGCGACCCCTGACTCCTTGCTGCCCATCCAGTCCATCATGGCCTGATCAGACATTTTAGACACACAGGAAAGTTTCTGTACTTAATATGTGCACTGTTTGGACTTTTTTGTTTTGACCTGAAGCACTTTCTGTACCTTGGTTTCCCTTCTGTCCTTTAGGACCCTGAGGGCCTTCATGTCCCATTGCACCTGTGATCAAGGGTCAACGTCAGTAAAACTACATTCAAATTTTATGTCATAGTCCAAAGAAAATGTAAAATACTGGTCAGTTTTCCTCACCTGGAGATCCAGGGAAACCAGCCTCTCCTGTGACAAATAAACAATTCTGATGAGAACACAAACAAACAAAAACAAAACATTTCATGAAGCAAGTGATTTTGCTCTCTAACCTTTAGCTCCAGTATCCCCTGAAAAGAATGAGAATGGACATTTATGAAGATTAATTAAACATGTCTTTGGTGGACTCCCTTGGGATTTGATGATAGAAATGATATTTGAGTTTCACCTTTAGGTCCAGGTTCTCCTCTAAAGCCGTGCAGTGACGATGCTACAAGACCTGAGCGGAAAACAGCAGTTTGATGAACATCGTGTGTGTGTCTGCGCACGGGAGTGTTTGTGAGGGCGGCGGACGACGTACCTCTGAATGCCACCGACTGGATCTCTTCCCTCAACATTTGCTGGATGGTCACTTGAAGAACGGCAGCGTCCACGTGGCCTCCGCCCACAGCCGGCCCAAAGACAGCGACACCTCCAGAACCACCAGTTACGCCAATACCGACACCGTGCCTGGTGCCAGAACCACCACCACTGTAACTGGTACCAGCACTACTGCCAGCACTGCCACCGTGACTGGTTCCACCAGCCGTGCCGGCACTGCCACCGTGACTGGTTCCACCAGCCGTGCCGGCACTGCCACCGTGACTGGTTCCACCAGCCGTGCCGGCACTGCCACCGTGACTGGTTCCACCAGCCGTGCCGGCACTGCCACCGTGACTGGTTCCACCAGCTGTGCCGGCACTGCCACCCCGTGACTGGCCACCAGCCGTGCCAGCACTGCCACCTGAAATGGTTCCACCACCTGTGCCGGCACTGCCACCATGACTGGTTCCACCAGCTGTGCCGGCACTGCCACCGTGACTGGTTCCACCAGCCGTGCCGGCACTGCCACTGTGACTGGTTCCACCAGCCGTGCCAGCACTGCCAGCACTGCCACCGTGACTGGTTCCACCAGCCGTGCCGGCACTGCCACTGTGACTGGTTCCACCAGCCGTGCCAGCACTGCCAGCACTGCCACCGTGACTGGTTCCACCAGCCGTGCCAGCACTGCCACTGTGACTGGTTCCACCAGCCGTGCCAGACCCACCGCCGATGACAACGCCGTTGCCACTGCTGGAGCCACCAGCACCAGCAGTGATTCCGATTCGTGTGCTGGAGCCTGAGCCTCCGCCTCCCGTGTCCAGGTGGTTCGAGTTGTCAGCGTGGCCGGCGCCTCCGTCCACATATGTGCCGATGTGGTTGGAAGAGCCTGACAGGCGACTGGTACGAGCGCCAGTGAACGAGGAGTCTGCCTCCAGGTCCCCCACGCGATTCTTCAGCTTCCTTACGTCCTCAGCTGAGAAGGAGACACAGGAAGTTGGTAAGATGCAAACATTCAGATAATGACAAAAAAATATTCCCAATCTGTAATTTGCAGAACTCATTTAGTGTCAAAAAATTACAAATATATCTGACCTCTAACTCCTAATCCTCCTGTTTTTATAAACGCTGTGGTTATTTGGTTATGCAAAGCAAGTTGTGTTGCATTTGTGTTTGAAACTGTGCAAAAGAACTAATAATTTTGTTCTTATTTGTATTGTTGTTTTTCATATTGCTATCAGTATTATGAAAATGCTACTGCATTCACTGACGCTCTCAGTTTTCTGATCTACATAACTGTGCCCGAATGCACCATTGTGATCGACTTTTCAATTAACTACATTTCCAAGAATTTTATCTAATGTTTGGCTTTATGGCTTTATGGAAACTAACTGAACTCCAGTAATACAAAGCACAACAGTTCATCTCTAAAATCACTCATAAAAATCTTTAACCATATGTATATGTGGGGGAATTTAGTAAATCAAGTCAATATTTCATATAGTGGCTAACAAAGCCAAAAACCCAAAACCTCATTACTGAATGTGTTTAAATTGATGGACATACATTTCTTATTGTTCATTCTGCCCAAATCTCGTTAGCCGAATCCAAACATTCATAGTCTCTCTGTCATTACTCTGGATTAAAAAATGAAATTAAAAAGGACGACAACTTGACAGCAGAGCAGGGTACTGTAGAACCCTGTGGTAATTTGAGCAGCTAATGAGCTGTGGGTTGCAACTTTGGCCTATATATGTTTATATTTTGGCAAATTGGCAACATTAAACATCTCTGAAATGATTCAAGAATATTTACCTCTAAACTAAACTGAATTTAAAAATCAGATCATTCGATTCAGGTTTTAAAGATGTTATCAGAACGTGTAGGTCAAACCAAATCCAAAATGACATGCAGCATTCGTGTGTTCACGTTTGGCTTGGTGATGACTCACAAATTTAGATTTCCAAGAATAAAGTTGTAACTATGTCACTAAAAATATAACAACATGTATCTAAACCTTCTCTTAACTTTAAAGGATTTTCTAGACATCTAACACAGAACATTGTCACGCTGACAGTTCTGACATTCTGTACTTTCTCATCTTATCTTATATATACAGCATACACTATATACAGTATTCTGTAATGATGGATTTCATAAACACGTGAGGAAATAAAAGTAAAAATCTGAGCATACAAATCTTATGTAATTTTATCGCGTGATTATCAGGAAAAATCTGAATGAAAAGCTCTACTGTTGCAGGAAAACAAGCCAGGGTCTCTGATGTCATCAGCCAACGATTTTCTGGCACTGTTCCACTGACACTGAATGTCAGGCTGACTTTATGGCACTGAGATCATACCCACATATCAAGTTTCCAGTGAAAAGACTTGTACTGCCCCACAGCTCTTAGCAGCACTGTGAAATAATACTCACTAGGTTGTAAAAGACCAAATCCACATTTTATTGGTTCTAAAATAGTCACTCTCCAATGTTTTCGTTGCTCAGGATTTCACGAGTGCTCACAGAATGTTTTCCTATCAAATCTCGTTGTGTTACGAAGTGAACCTCACCCAGTGCGATGAGCCCAAACAGGAGACCCAGCAGGAGCAGCAAGAGGAGGAGGAGGCCCAGCAGCCACTTCCACCACGAGCAACAGGAGTCGGAGCAGCAGCAAAATCCTCCACCTCCGAAGATGCCACTGTCCCTGTGGATCTCTGCAGACAGCCGGAAGAGTAAAATCTTCACTTTCTAACACTCAAATGTTCCTCGTCGTGTAAATATCAACACACAGGCAGTCAAAAATACCTGCATAGGTGGCTTTGTCTTTCATTACAACTCCAGATGGCCCGTCTGTTGAGAGAAAAATATTATTTATCGTAAAGTCAAAGCGTTTTTTCTGTTCAAGATGTTTGAAGTAACCCCTCACAGTAAGAGTTGCCAGTCTCCGACTTCTGTTGCATCGTCTCGCTGTAGCTTGATATGAGCTTTTCTTTCTTTAATGAATCTCCTGTAACGCATCAGAAATACCTATTTTAAAACTGCTATTGCATTTACTGCAGTGTGCAGGAATTAAAACGCAGCACAACTGAAAAGACAACATTGCACAACACAAAAAAAGTTAAGTCAAATTGAATTAACAAATGAACACAGACGAATGGAAAAAAAAAAAAATCAAAATAAATAGGTATGTAAGTAAGAAAATACTGAACACTGAAATTAAAGGGAGAAGACAAAAGATAGAAAGAGAAGAATTGTAAAAAAAAAAAAAAAAAAAAGAAGTTAATTATTCATGTCAGTAAGCTAATTGGTCGGATTGTAGGAGGCCCGAAAGATGACGAGGACATAACGAACTCAACATCTGAAAAGGATGATGGTCATGATGGAACCTAAATGTGTGATGTTGCAGTGGGCTCACAGGTTCACATCCACTGATATCCTCTAAGAGAGGATATAAATACGCCGTGCTTATATGGACATTTTGGGGTTCAAAAGTGAGGAAAAATTCTGTGTTTGTACGGAAGAGGGCAGCACAAGTGTGACTCACCTCCTCCTAAATGAACGCTGCCGCTGCTGGTGAAGTGCTTCCCGCTGTCTTTAGCCAAAATGAGCATCTCTATGTCCCCCTTGGCAGGAGCGTTTTCCTTTTCTGACACCTGGAACTTATGGTCCTTATACATATCATCTGTTTGGGATCTAGTGGCTGAAGTGAGCAAAAAGAAGAAATCATTTGAGACTTACGGTTGCTCTGACAGTCATGGGGGCTTTTTACCAGGTAACAAGGCACTTTAACCATTGTGGACTAACTGGTAGAGACGCCAGAGCTGATGAAACCACCACCATTCGACGTGTTCTTCTGCACACCGTAACCTGTAAATACAAACGCATACACGGTACAGGAAAAAATGAATG
This sequence comes from Mola mola, assembly GCA_001698575.1. Taxonomy (NCBI): domain Eukaryota; kingdom Metazoa; phylum Chordata; class Actinopteri; order Tetraodontiformes; family Molidae; genus Mola; species Mola mola. The sequence goes on from KV751325.1 coordinate 9,134,743, forward strand.
GTGTGGATATTGCCGAAGCGTGTCAGGAATAACACGTGTGCCATCATACCTCCTACGTTAGCGTTTATGTTGGCCCCGCTGGCGGTGAGCACGCTGCCAGAGGTGGGAGCTAGATTATTCTGGAAGCCATAAACTGTGCACAAGAGATGAAAACAAGACACAACGTAAATCAAAACATGGACAATTAAAGAAAGCTATGATTAAATTCTCAATTTTTTAACGATTCATCATTAAACGTGCTGTCCAAAGATACTCAATTCAAAAGGATGAAAAGCAGGAAAATGGGGTGCCCAAAAAGTCACAACTATTCTATTTGAACTATTTTAACTAAAGTTGCAAATATCAGTCAAAATCGAGTTTTTACTGCTGTAGAGGTGTTATTGTATTAATGTATACAGTATATATTCTTTTTATTTTTTAATGTTTTAATTATATGCATATTTGGGGCCA
>KV751325.1:9135503-9145740 GCA_001698575.1 Mola mola
TAATAGGGAGTAAAAAAAGTTCCAGTGTCCATATTTTAGGTCATATATGCAAATTTTTTAAATGTATCCCTCAAATGAGGTTATCAAACATTTGTAACACAGCTATGCAATAAAGGCAGAATGTTTCCCTGAATAACATTGAATTTTTTATTGTCCTCAATGGCAGCAGTTCACTGAAACACTAACCTTTACTGGAAATGTAATCATTAGAAATTATCCCAAGCACCTTTTTCTGCGACGTGTTTAAACCAAATGTTTCTTTACATTGGCCAATATTGATAGTGATGTATCTTTGATACGCCAATATCAGCCCCTCATATCGGCCAACTTATATATCTGTCAGGCTCTAGTTATGATAATACAATTAGACAATTTAACAACAGATTTTACAGTTAATTAATGGCTCTTTTTGCACAAACCACTGAGTATTTGTGCAGCTACAATGACATAATCAAGTACATAACACAGCCCTGGCAGGGATAAAACATTCCTTATTACAATAAAAAGAGGCCACTTTTCACCTTCAGGTGTGAGGTAATATTCATGGGGCATCTGGTCTCACCTGACAGGGACGAGGGCGAGGTGAAGCTGACTTGTGAGGACCCCCTCTGCATGTTGTTGGTGCCAGCCTGGTATGTGTATATGCTGGTGTTGCCAGCGACCGCCGTGGTGGACGAGCAGGGCAGCGTGGAGGCGGACCAAGCGAAGGATGGAAGCACAGAGTCCAGTGTGTCGTACTGGCCTGATCTCACACTGCTCTCATACTGCGCTGACTTTAAAGTCGCATCATATTTTCCTGACTTCATGCTAGTGTCATACTGGCCTGATCTCAGACTCATATCATACTGTCCTGATTTTACACCAGTATCATACTGGGCTGATTTTACACCTGTATCATACTGGCCTGATCTCAGACTCATATCATACTGTCCTGATTTTACACCAGTATCATACTGGGCTGATTTTACACCTGTATCATACTGGCCTGATCTCAGACTCATATCATAATGTCCTGATTTTACACCAGTATCATACTGGCCTGATTTCAGACTGATATCATATTGTCCCGACTTCACACCAGTATCATACTGGGCTGATTTTACACCTGTATCAAAATGCCCAGATACCAGACTACCATCAAACTGGCTTGATTTTACACTAGTATCATACTGGCCTGATTTCAGACTGATATCATATTGGCCCGATCTGGCACCAGTACTGGTGCCAGATATCAGACCAGTATCATACACGCCTGATGTATCAACGGTTTGGAAGCTGGCTGACCTCACGCCAGAGCCAAATGAAATACCTGCAGGAGAGAAAAGACAATCTATGTCAAACAAAAACTGAACCAGAGGTGACAAATCCCTTATTTTATCAGTTTAATAATTATCAAAACCAGGCCAAACTGAAAGTTGTATCAGTACATCAACATTTCATAGGACCTACATACTAACATGTTGCATGTGACTTTAATTGCAGCAGACACAGTGCTTTTTTGATCCAGATGTTGTAGAACAGATTCAGGATTCTGCGAATACTGTAGATACGCTCCTGTGGTAACTGTGGTCATTAAATGTCTGTATTGAGAGATTTATCGCTCTGGAAGCCAGATGCTGAGCTCTGTAAGTCTGAGTATGTAACGTAATAAAGCAGAGGCACAAACAGAGGCCATACATCTTTAGGGGGGGGACTCGGTGTCTATGCATGCAGAGTATATGTTACTCTGGTGAGGATATATACCCGACTGAGTGGCCACAGTCTTGGTTTCCACGGTGGCCGTTTTAGGGACAGGCAGATTGATGGAGGCGTTGGAGGAGCGAGTGGGGCTTGTGCTGTTGGAGCGCCCCTTCAGCAGCTTCTTCACATCATCCAGCTCTGTCCCTGCAAACACACAGTGGCACAAACAAATATTTCAGCTACAGCTCTGTGAAATTCATACTATACAGTAGGCCTAACTTTCAATAACTACTCCAGCACTGTACTTAAGTAAAATAGGGCTACTCTTTGCTGCAGGCTACTTCTGCTCAATGTGAAATGTAGGTCTATTGTAATTTTCTTAATTGAATCATGCTTACTGGATAGACACATGCAATTGATTTGAAATATTCAGGAAAGCGTTGAGTCAAATGTAGGCTGTGATTTTTGGGCTAATTAAAAGTAAATACATGTAAATTTGCAATTTAAAGGCAGCGTAACCCAATAAAACACATAAAGGTAAAAACAGTTAAGTCACAAGGTGAGATGGCAGCCAGACCTGTCTGATGTTTGATCCCTGGGCAAAGTGCTGAACCCCAAATCATGTTGTATGAGTGTCTGTTTGGAGGACTGTATCCATCCTGTGTCCTTTATCCATTCCATGCTGCTGGCTTTTTTTTTTTTTTTTTTTTTTGTTACAGTTTCAAAGTACTACACTTCTTCCACCTCTGCTTAAAGTACACAAAATGCTGTCACCTGGGCTGAGGTGGAGCTAAGGTAGCACAGAATGACTGTCTGTTAAGACATGTTGATTAAATGATCACAGTTTTTCACTTCAGTCAGCAGGGGGAGCGTTCAGCGTCTGATCCTGCAGACGGTGACTCATAAGCGCCATTGTGGCCTCCACAATATCCGCCCCTTTACTGCTTTACTGCATGAGCACAATGCAGACAAACCCACAGTCCTCATCTTTTACGCCTCCCCCTGCTGCTGTACTCTGTATCCTCTGTCTGGGGGAGCTGCACATGTGTTACTAATTGAAATTTCTCGGAGATGAACTTTCATGTGAGAGTTGGAGGAGAGGGTCTCTCCTACATTTGATATAACAAATGCCGAGCCAAAGCTTTTGAAATGCACTGCTCATCGGTCACAAGCAGATAAGATCCAATGCTTTTCCGAATAATCACGCTCAAATAAAGATGCTTTGTTGCCCTTTTGAGGTTGGATTAGTGTGTCTGAAGTGGTCTTACATCTGCCAGCCGTGGGAGAGGCACTTTGTAATCTGGCACGGATCTCGCTCTCTGGGAAAAAGAAATCATGATAAACAAACAAATCCTAACTTAATTTAAAAAAGGGACATCTCAGAGCCCGATTGAGCAAAAATAATGATGAGAGGAGGGGAAAAATGTTACTGGATACCTCTGCTTTCGCTCCTCCCTCTCGTGGAGTTGGAGCCTGCAAAGCAAAGAGAAAAAAAAAAGGGGCGGGGAGCATAAATATACACATATGCCTGCCATGAGGATAAAGCTGGAAAAATATTGCAGTGTATATAATCCCATACAGTTGTCATTCTCACTTACAATAGATTCCATAGTCTTTGCGTGTAAATTCTGGAGAGGAATTAGCACTAGAACTTCCTAGAATAAAACACAATAGCAGGAGAAATGTTAACAGCACCCTCATGTGTGACGATTTCCTTCTTTATTCAAGCGTCTGTTTCAAGCATCCCTGATGCCAGCAGTTCAGCGCTTGTGCTTTTATCAGCGGCCTCTCACCATCGTATCCTCCTGTGCGGCTGGACACGTTCTTCCTCTCCCGGAACGCTGGAGACAAACCTCCGGATGAGCCAACAGTCTGTGCCCTCCTGGCCCCGCCCGAAGAGCTGGACCTGACCTTTGACACCGAGCTCACAGCATAGCTGCTGCTGCTGCCGCCCCCACCGCCGCTGCCATAGCCCTCTGCGTCTATGTACTTTCCCCTTCCGTCACCTCCCCCTGAGGAGTCTTCTCCAAGGTAGACCCCCGAGGAGGAGCTGTAGCTGCTGGTGTTCACACCTACAGTGGCTGCGAAGATGATGCACGCAAGTTATTTTTGATTTCCTGCAACTGTATCCTGTGTACAGTGTTGACAAATAAACGGGAATATGTCTGAGTCACGCGGTGACCCAGACACCGCGGTGGACTGTATCTTAATTACTTTACATAAGTATCTCCATTTCAATCAACTTTACTTCTACTGCACAAAATTTAGGCGGGAAATCCACTATATTTTACTGCACTGCCTTCAGGTGACAGCTGTCGCAGCGTCGCCAACAGTAACGTAATGAAACCATTACGTTCCGCACTTGCATCTGTAGAATTAAACTAATCCATTATTTATCACATTATTTGTTGTTAGGAAATTCCTGGAAAGATCTGTGAACAATTATACGGGCCAATTAAATGTTCTTTTACTATTGTAAATTTAATTAAGTCTTAAAAGGCATCAAATTCAACTATGCTAACTATAGCATAGTAGAATTTGATGCTTTCCTACGGACAAATTTCACCTTTTTGCACATACAGCTAGTGTTAAAGACCTGCTCCAGCTATTGACTGAACCTTTAAAAAGTCATTTCTGTTTTGTAAAATGAGATATTTTGATGTTTTTTTTTTCTTGTTTTTTTCCTGCTCTGCAGCCAGAGCGAGCCAGAGCATACCTGCTTTGTCATCTTCTGACTTTTTAACTAGTCTAACTATACGCTGCACAGTGTCAAGTTCTAGCATTGGAGTTATTCAGCCACACATTTTTTAAAAAAAGACATGGATTCCCAGGAAGGAGAGGATAAACTATTTGTACAAGTTGATGCAGCAGAACGTCGAGTTCTCTACAACATTAAGCTCCACCCCCTCAAGTTGTCAGGATTGCTTCCTTAGGTTTTCTATGCAGGAGACCTGGCGGAAACTGTCAATGGATAAATGCATTGTTTTGTTTTTTTCTGGCAGTCTTTAATGGGAGTGTACCAACTAAATACTGTGTTCTGTATTTAAAAAAGCATCATATTTTTAGGTGTTCATACATTATACTGTATGTAAGTCTTCATTGTAAACTATCCTGTATTTTTCCCTTTCAAATAACAGTAGTGCAGTAAAACATACAGTATTTCCAAGCTTATGAAAAAAAAAAAAAAACAACCACACAGAAGTGCTGGTGTAAGTGTACGTTTGATGCTTTAAAGTTGCATATATTACTTGCATACTTGTACTTTTGTAACTCTTTAAATGTCGGGCTTGGAAGTAAAAATATACAAGTGATGTACAATAATGCACAAACCAGAAAAGCTGCATAGTTTTTATCTATGGGGGTTAAAATGACAACATTCAGCATCTCAAGATTGGTCCGAACCCATGGCCACAACTTCCCAGTTTTGGGATGCGAGTGGAAATTGGCTCTCACATGCAGAGAAGTACGTTCCACTGCTGCTCTGCGTTAAGACATTCTTCTCCAAACCCAGCCCTCCAGCACTGCTGGACATGTTCCTGAGATTTGATCCGCTGGTTCCCTCTAGCAACGAGAAGACACACAACAAAACAGGGTGAAGCTGTTAGTCATCGGGTACTTCCTTTGGAATTATAATCACTATACTTTGCATTTCTTTTACTGTCGATAATATGTGCATGCGTGACAGGAAGAAAGAGACTCACTTGGTGGGAGAGAAGTCAGGATGGTTGTGGAGGTTATATTTTCTCTCAAAACTGATGGCATGGACAAAGAAAAAAAGTTGTTACTCTGTGGACACTGATGAGTTCCTGCAGCTACTTTAAACTTTTGTGTGTTGGTGCCAATTGGTGGCTGCTGACTGAGGTGTTGAGTGTCTGATAAGATGATGATTTTTATGCTTCCGTCAGTTGAATGAATGTGACTTTGACTGATGCATCGTGTTAATGAATTTTCTTACCATGCTCAGAGTTTATATGCAATCACTAATTGCTTTTTTTTCTTTCAGTTAACAGATATCTGCTCTGCATATGATCATTGTTTGGGTTGCCAGGTTGGAGTTTATCCTCCTCCTGCAGGACACTTGCTTAACGTAGAACTTCAGTATTTTTAAACCTAAGCCCTACTGCCTGGTCTTTTAGGATATAAACTGTCATAAAATTCATCTTTAAAAAAAACAAAAACTGCTTCAGTATGGAATTCATTACTTAGGACTATTTTGCTCGACAAGGTGACACAATGCCAAAGCACAGGGCAAGTCAAAATATTGGTAATAAATCAATTTGTTTCCGCCATTAACTCCATGGAGTAGATACCTGCAGTGAAACTGCAAAACTATGTTTTTGACTCAATGACTGTAATAATAAAACAAATGTTTGTGCTGACTGTATTTTTTCCAACTTTCTCTACTTCCTGTTGTTGGCACTGCACTGTTTTCTGAAGTTTTCCATTGTTTAGGACAAGAAAACAAATTCATGTGGATTTATTCCAAAGTAATATCTGATTTTAAACAGATTATCATAATAGGTTAATTATTATTAATTGACACAAATTAAATTACTACCAACAAGTGATTAACAACTTTTAAGCGCAGGAGTTAGTTTAACCCTGACTCATTAGAAAGTGACAAACTGCATTGTCTAGTCACTAAAAATGAGGTCATTGAATGTTTTATAAAAGATTTATAGAGTTCTAAGTTGCAACTCAAAAACCCTTTATAATAGGTGACTGATTTGAAAGGGTCACAAAAAAATCTGAACGCTCACACGTACAGTATATGTTCAAGTAGTTTTATTCCAATTCAAGTTCAGATTTGTTCATGAAATATGCGATTTTTCTTTTTTTAACAAAACAGAACATAAACATACACCCATACATGTTGCGAAATTGTACTGATGCAAAGTTTAGCTGACACAGGTCGAGATTTTTCTATTGTTGCCAAAGTCAACAAAAAGCCTGTTTCACAATTGCGCTGTGAATTTTTGGATGTTTTTGTTTGGGATTCTCACCTAAATCACCCCCTTAGCGGCAGTTAAACTCTTTCCTAAAAGTAAAACGTTTTATAACGTTTTACGTGTTACGTATTTACGTAATATTTTGTAAATTATCCTTATAGCTAAAAATGAACGGATGCAGATCATGGACATAAATAACTTTCCCCTTACACTGGGAGGCATCTTGCTGTGTGGCACCGACCTAATGAACTGCACTCGGCTCGGTTCTGCAGATAAAATAAATACCACTCTGATTTCATGCTGCCTCCTCACTCCTGTCCTCCTCCGCCTGGTGCTCCTCCTGCCTTTTAGGGACTTCTGTTTGTTTCAGGCTCAAGGCTGAAGACCAGAGATGATCATGCTTTTGTTCAGCCTCCAAAAACTCTCTGGGAAGCCAAACCAGTGTTGTACACTGAATTTCCCTGTCTTTACTTTCTCCTACGACTTAATTCCTACTGTAAAACAATAGGAGAAAAAGGGGGTGACAGTGTGACCGGCTGTCTGGCTGTCTGATAGTTTTGAGCATATAGTTAGGTGTTTCTTGACCTTGTGTCAAAAGTCGTGAGGTCATCGTGGGGTGTCCGTTTACATCCGGCCATGACTGCTGAAGGGAAAACCCAGAGGATGACTAACACCCCGAGCAAGAGGAACAGACATAGAAACCCGAGATCAGTGAAGGCATGCCGTGATGTTAGCGATAGTCGGCCCCTCGCAGGATAGACAAAAGCATCACCCAGGAAGATAAGTGCTTCATATATTTTTAACCACGGACTTACCCGCCACCAATCTGTCATTAAGGTTTCAAATGAGAAGTCATATTTTTATATCTCTTGAAAGAGGGGTCCTCTTGAAATGGGATATGAGATTTTCACAAGTGTTTTATTGGCCAGAATAAATCCTGAGAGTATTTTTGAGTGTTCGGTTTATGTAAATAAGCCTTTAACTTGTGTTATGAATGGAGATATTGTTCGAAAATGTTATGAATGGATTCTGAAATCTCACCCTTCTCTCCTGACAAGCCTCCTGAGAAGTCCATCTGTCTTGTTAACTCGTCCATCCCATTTTATCTGCTGAGACGATGAAAAAATGTTGGCTTTCCTCAACTTCTAACTGCGGGACAAATGGCATTCTAGCAAACATTCAATGAGAGGAGTCATAGCAGACCAGGCTGATGTGAAACTTTGTGCCATTTAAAGAGAGAAACATGTGGTCACATAAGCTTTGTGACCATATTTTTTTTTTAAAGTCTGTTATTTCAGGGGACATCTTGCAGTATAAGCCCAACATAGATCAGGAATAAGACATCGCTGTCAGCTTTCACGTCACCTAACTGTGGTTGAAAACCAGTAATTTTCCAGACACACTGGAATCTCCTGTCAACATTGGATACCACATGAGAGGCCCCAGAAGCTACAACACATCATCTAAAGATTTCAATAGGCTTTATGTCTCTAAAGACCAAGCTGACAAAAGATTGAGACAGGCCAGCGGATCACTTCACGACTCAGATAAGACCGTCCTGGCACCACACCCTGCCAGCCAGGGACCTTTAACCACATGTGATTTATGCACTGCACACTTTCATATAGCATTTATAAATGTGGCAACAGAAATGCTCTGTTTCCTCATGAGATTAGGAGAATCACAGTGCCCAGCCCGTAACCCTTTAAGGTTTATTCTCTGAGAAAAGTGAGCAATTAGTGAAATTAAACATTCATTACATTGAAGACTGCTATTTTTTTTTATTTTGTCTGAACTTGCAACCTGAGACCAGACAGCAAATATGAAAGGCTAAGAGGAAGCTATAGCCCGGCCATGTCCTGCAGTATATTTAGAGGGATGTAAATAGCACAGCAAAAGTACATGTAAAACTATCCTGAGATCACGGCAACAGACTAATTATACAGATACAGCCAGAAGAAAGGGGGCTTTTCAAACAACCAGGGAACCAGGAAACCAGGAAAACAGGAAACCAAGGATTTTGCACACCTTCGATCCCACAAAGCCAATCAAAAGTATAGAGCGGAAAAAAGAGAGCCGACAGCCCATCACCAGAGTCCAGGAGCGCAGTTGTTAGTGCAGCCAGCCGATCCGGCACAAACAGTTGTTTTATGAGCCTCCAGGTTATTCCAGTGCGGTGTGTGCTGTAGGACACCATACCGTGAGTCCGTGAGTCCGTCAGTCCGTCAGTCCGTCAGCCTCCTCTCGCGGTGCGCTCGAATGGAGCGGACGCGCCGCTGCGGGATGCTCTTAACGCCTCCGCAGAGGTTTGGGCAGCCGGCCCGGCCGCGCCCATCGGCACCGGGGCTGGGCAGGCAGGTGGAGCACACGGCACGAAAGCGTCTCAGGAAACCGATTTGAGCCGATGGATTCACTTGAGCGCAGACAGACAAGTCGGCCGTGAAAAGGAAAAGTGATGAACTCGTCCTGCTGCTCACCGTTAGTGAGGAGTGAAGTTTTTGGGGGGGAAGGCGGGTGGGGAGCTGTGATTTGGGGAACTGGGGCTTTTTTTTCTCCTCCCTTTTTTTCTTTCTTTTTATGGGTTTTTGCCATCTCTGCTTTCTCTATCAACTCCAGCCCATTTTAGCTGGAACCGTTCTGGTGCGCGCGTAGGAAAATGTTTGCGTCCAATGTCTCATTCTTACATAACTTTACATTATTTTACCGCAAATACACCGACACTGTTTAGGTAAAAACTGCACACACAAGTAAGTAGAACAGATTTGCATGCTGTTTGGTATGTTTGTGCAGCTGCTGAGGGGTCAGGGGATTACGACGGTTTCCATGTGATCCTGAAAGTGCAGAATCGAGCTGTTTTTAAACTGCACGGTCATAATAAAGGTTCTCCAAGCCATTCATTTGAATTTCTGCAATTTTGAGTCAAATTGGATGCTTATTCTTTTCACCAACCACACCCTGTACCGTGTGGATATATGACTCACAAGGAGCATGACTCCAACCTACTCCAACCTACTCCAGCCCTGGAAAACAAATGGCCCCAAGGACAATGAAACCGCGGAGGAGCTGTAAACTCACTGTCTGCACTCTAACTGCATGTGGCCACTCGAATAAAACTATATTTCACGGAAAAGGGGGTTGGTTTAAAATAACAGATTACAGGACAGTTTTTAAAAAAAAACAACAAAAAAACAAAAGTGAAAAACAGAAACCGCCTGCCTGGATCAACACTCATCTCTTTTTTGAAGAACTTTCCAAATAAGTCATTGCCGTCTAAAAAAGCAGCCAAATTATGTGAGATTGAGAGAGTTCAAAGGAAGTGCAACTACCTATGAGGTTTATAAGGATAACGTGAAACACGGAAGATTCAGGGAAGGTGACAGTTGGATGTTGGAAAGAAACCACCAGATCTCCTCAGGCAAACCAGAGAACATCACTCACTGGGCTGCTGTGGTTTATATTGGATTTCCTCTGTGGGTGATAAAGGAATCTCCATTTATCGAAATCTCCTGTGATTGTTCAGAGTGTTTGTTCAGTCCAAACTACAAATGATAACATTCGGGAAAACCCCTCCTGATGCTTGATATTGGGTAGTTGGATAAAGTTTAGCT